>JAFIDM010009631.1:110376896-110389967 GCA_023159025.1 Thereuonema tuberculata
TAAATAGAAATAAATATATAAATGCAAATATAAAACTCATCACAATATTTAACTTTTATGTTGACTTATTCCGATTTCCTGTTAACTTAACAACTAGTGAAAAATGTTAATTTAGAAATGCACTATTACAGTATTTATGTTACTTATTTATGATACTTACTTTTGGACACAGTGAGCAGCTGTAAGTACCCACTGTTTGTCAATGATGGAACCACCACACACATGACCTCTCACTTGACCTGTCCAGGGGTTAACAAGGCGCAGAGACACCTGCCAGGGATGTGCACTCTTGACGGCGTTCTGACCTCCTACAATTTTATCATCATCGTTGTCATGATGATCCCTTAAGAAGGTGTTGTGTTTATTGGTGCCACATTCTGTGAATGCAAAAAAGGTTTATTAAACACCAATCTTGAAAGATATATAGTCGGCATAAAATTTCAATTAAGCCTTGCCTTGATAGATAATACAATTGAACCACTTTAATTTATAGATGACATTTTAAGTTCTATTAAAAAAGCTCCATATTCTTAATAATTCACTTTACACTTGATACTATTAGCTTGTTTAAGTTAAATAATAGCTAATTTTCTCCTTGTTTATTTAATTTCAATCTTTTTAATCCTTCATTCAGATAAAAATATGCCATCACATCCAAAAGTTCTTGGAAGTGTAAAAGAGTTTTATATATACTTGGGAATTTTGATGAAATTTGGTTTAGAGAATCATATAAGGATTTTTGAATCTTGATCAGCATTGGCGATTTTAGTAAGCATTAAGGTATACATTGAATTAAGAAATCATATAAACTTAATTTCATGTTTTCTGACTTTTTTTCTAGATAACAGCATTTCTAAGCCTAATAAAAGGAAATATTATGACATTCATTTCATTGACAATTGTATTCTCCAATTCGTTAGAATTTCTAACTTATTGTAGGCAACATATCATTATTGTATGCATTTTAGCGACTATGTATACAAATTGTAAAGTAGGTAGCTCTTAAAATGTTTCTGTCCGTCCTTCACTCATCTCTATATCCCAAACTATAAGCCGTACAGACGTGAGTGATAGTTTATTGGAAAGTTTATGACTTGTAAAGGTGGGTGAAAATGAGTTCCGATCTACAGCCCCTTCTTGTTTCATAGAAATTGGTAGAAAATGAAACAGTATGGGGCCGCTGTGGTTTCATGATACAAAATGATACCAGTTTTTCTTTCTTTTTTAAATTAAGTATAGTATGATTAGATATACTACTGAATTTCTTGGAAAAAGCTTGAAACATCAATTATGAACTTAGTACTTTCTTACTTATTACCTTAAAATGGTTTAAAGAGAATAATTATAATTCTCTCCTAAAATGTAATCATAATACGTAGATCCTAAGGCCTAACTAAAAGTAATAACTACTAAATACTGCACATTTTCTTTCTAATGCCATTTTCTCTGCTGTTTTCTTTTGCTATTTTCTTTTCCCCGTTTAATAGCAAATTAAACTTTACAGTCCATTTCAATTATTTAATGTCAGCTCTTAAAACTATGCAAAGCATTCTTCCAAAGCATTGACATAATAAAGAAAAGAGGTAGATCAAAATCATCAGAGTGCTTACTTTTACTATATTGTTTGAAAATTAGCAACAGTACAGAGATACTTCTAATGAAATTAAACATTTTAAAAAAAGTGTGTATTTAACGCCTAAAATCGGTCAGTGAACGGCAAAAAAAAAAAAAAAAACAGAAAAAAAACAAAACTAATAAAATGTATCTTGAAAACTCTTAAACAACCAGCACTTGTTTCGATTGCCGTTCCGGCATGTCCGAGTTGTCTGGGCGGGGTCTGTCATGAGACTGAAACATCTGAATCTGGGTTCGAATCCCTGCGGGGCTTGGATGTTTCTTTCTTCTTCAGTATTTGCTTCTCTTCATAGGAGGCAGAATCTGACTGTAATCTTACGGTGTCTCCTGGATAATAATATCCAAACGACAGTAAAGCAACAAAAAAAAAAACATCAAAGAGTGTACTTTTATGAAAATGGATCCGGGGACAGACAACAACAATTTGTTTCGATTCTTCAGTCGAGAAATTCTGTCCCATTTTTACGTTGTAAAATGAAAGACACTTCAAAAACACAAAACACATCATGATTTGTTTGATGCCGCTTGTATAATTTAATAAAAATTTACGTATTTCACTTCGTGGTGTAAGGGAAAGCCTTACAAATGAATTCAGACATCGTTACGGAAACTTTCATAAGCACTGTGGTTAACTGAAGTAGATATGGAATAAATGGGCAAGAAGTAGAGAAGTATGAGGCAGCTAATTTAAAATTATGTTAAACATTTTGACTATTACATTAAGATGTGCTATCTGCATATTTATTAATACATAAATATATCATTTGTGCATATGAGATAGTTTAAAATTAAGAAGAGCTTTCTAAGATTTGAAAAGATACGTGAAAGGTAGTTACGTTTGCTGTAGACACCCGCTGCCAGAAGGAGAACGGCCAAGAACTTGAGAGTGGAAGCCATCGTTGTAATGAGTCTTCGTCTGCTGAGGATGTGACACTCAACTGCTCTGCTTTTTATAGAAGAACATATCATTAATATTGATCTGAATAAACTGTTTGATTAATGACGCTGCCTATCTTTGTCGTAAGAGTTGAGGCAAGATGTTTACCATATATTCTTATTGCTAATAAATCAATCAATATAGTCTTTATGACTTTATATCTGATTGATAATTCATCTTAAGTTCATTACAACGATTAGAATTATTTCAATTCGATGTTAAGCAATAGATAATAATCAAAAGAAAAAAAAAGAATATTTCAGAGCTATTGTTTAAAACTGTTGAATCTACAGTCTATATTCTGTAGAACTAAAAGTCAATTTAACTGATCAGGATTTTTAAGTTGCTTTTTTTTTCGTAAGAATCGTGAAACTTAATGATAAAACTCTTTAATAGTAATGATAAGCAACTAATATTTTCTTACTTCATTAGAAAAATACTAAAAAGTAAACTGAAAAACATGAATTATATATAACACAAATTCATAGGATCATAAGTCTCGGTTCTCTATTTTCCTTGTACAGTGCAACTTGGATAATTCGAAGCTGAAGGGACCGCTACAAAACTTCGAATTATCCAAGTTTTCGAATTAAACAAGTTACATCTTTTAACTTTAAGTTCAGGTCTACTGAATGCTTGAAAAGATTATTCTGTCAATAAGTAAATATTTATTCAGAAAGATCATGGTATGAAAGACTTAAACGCTATATGCGTGTAAACAAAATAAGATTTATATTATGTAAGCTACAGTATATATTACATTCAATACAGAAAATTATAGTTTTTCAAAAAATTGTGCAATGTCTGATTGTTTTGTAGAATTCAGCCGCTTAAGGTTAGCAAAATCATCAAGCATGTTTAGTGAACGGAAAACAGCTTCACTTAGGTTAGTTTGTCCTTCAATGTACCGACGAAATTTTGCGCTATCCCGTACTCGTTGGCGATTTAGCATTTCTTCTTCACACCGTTTTCCACCTCGCGAATGACGGCGACCTTTTCAGCGAACGTTAAATTCTTGTACACGCGTGGTTTACTGAAAGACATGGTGATACTGATAGCAGGAAGCTCGAATGGCGTCTGAAGCGTCACGCGTCGAATGGCGTCACGTGCCGAACGGTGGCGGGATGGGGATTTCAGTTGTCACGTGTCGAATTTCTTAACGATGAAACGCCGAAAAGTCGTTATGATTCGAAATTTTTAATAAAAAACTTCGAATTAAGGAAGTTGAACTTCGAATTATCCACGATTTTTTAACATTGATTTAATAAGAAATTCAAGGGACTAAGAGAAATCTTCGAAATATCCACGATTTCGAATTAACGACGTTCGAATTAAAGTTGCACTGTATTATAATTAGCAGGGTTGGTAATGTTTCAAACATTTGTTTAAAACACTGTTTTAAACACTAACAATAAAAAATAGGAATTTTAAACAGTTTTTTAAAACAGTTTAAAACAGATAAGAAAACTTATTAAAAAACAGATACAAAAAGAACATAATAATTTTTGCCAAAGAAACTGGTGACTCAGTTGTTCAACGCCACGGCCTCGTAAGCGGCAGAAGAAAGATTATTTTCGTCTTTCGGCAAAATACATTCAAAGCCGAGAAACAAACAGGGAAGTGACAAATCACGGAAAAACTGAAACATTAAACTTACGGTGCAAATTAGAAGCGTATGAAAAAAAAAATCATATAAATGATGGCAATTTAACGTGTGAGGTACAAATACAACAATAAAAATAAGCATAAAAACGCACACTTTTAAGGATTCACTGAACTATTTTCGGAAATTAATCAAATTAATCTTTGACAAGCTAAGCGACCTACTAGCGGAGATTAATTTATTGCCCTTTTTATCCTTAATTTGTTTTTGGATGTTTTTTTAACTCAAGGGCCATTGTTTTGTTTAATCCTGTCTTTTGTTTATCTTTCTCTGGATTTCACTGAACTATGAGTACTGGGCGAATCCAACTGAGAAGAAATATGCACCTCGAAACAGTGTGTCTTGGATTCCCAGTACGAAATTTCCAAAATAGTTCAGTGAATTCTTTAAATTGTGCGTTTTTATTGCTTATTTTTATGGTTATAATTTAAATGAGTTAAAACATTAAAATGACAGTTTTAACTCAGTACCAAGTTATCATCAGATTAAAGTTGCCTCAAAGAAAGAAGAACTTCCAAATATGGAAAATTCTGATCGCTCAGTTGATCCTGGAATTTATTACTCCAGAACAACATGGCCTGACATTGTAACCCTTCCACACAGATACTTTACGATAAATTAGACAATTTGGGAAAGGAAGATGCTTGATTATCTCTATGAGACTTCGATAAATGCTCACACAGGCAAAGTAAGACAATGATACAGTGATGAATGTGGCACAGTGGCTTTTGTCTCCTCATTTCGAATAGCATAAAATTAAAAATAAAAATGTGAATAATTAAATAATAATAACATTAAAAAGATAGATTTAAGATGTAAAGAATGAAAAACAGAAAATAGGAATCGAAGATCTTGTTATTTTGTATTTTAATTTGTAGAATGTGGAAAGTAAAATAGATGTTGCTGAAAATTCCTGGAAGTCGTAATCATCACCAATTAGTACCGCCGAAAGCTCAACTTTTCTTGAGGGAATTATAATCTACGTTATTAATTTTTGTCTTTACATAAGTGGTGATTATGTGATTAGAGAACTACTCATTTATACTTGGGTTATTGACATTGCTGTATGACTCTCAAAGTGAGAGAAAAGACAGACTGGCAGAATCAAAATTTTTTATTTCTTGAAAATTTCTTATGAAAACGTTCCTCCCAACAGTTTTAGTAAATTTTAGTAATTAAGATGAACTTAAATTAATACTTTACACATATAATAACGAGGCCATACACCTCAATTTTCAAGAAATACAAATTTTGGATTCTCCTAAGTCTGTTTTCTCTCACTTTTCTTTCTTGCAACAATGCCCAAAACCCAACTACATAAATGAGTTGCTCTTTAATCACATGATCACTACTTATTTAAAAACAAAAATTAATAACAAATTAATCTGATGATAACTCGATACTGAGTTAAAACTGATTACATTTTAATCTTTTAACTCATTTATTTGATTTTGTTTTGGTTTTACTATTCATGTTCTTTTACTTTGCATCATGATTTTATTATTCGCATGTTCACCTACATTAAACTTCTGGATTCAAATTTTGCTGTTTTTCTTTCTCCCACTATGATACAATAAAGTTACGTTCTTTTCATTCTTTGCTTTTCGTTTATTCTATAAATGCTTTGTGAAGAGCTGAATCTTTTACTTTGTGTGAGGAATGAAATCAAAAAAGCAATGATGTAGCAAGGTCAGTTTTTCATTCGAAGCTTATATCAGCCTATATGATTTATCTTGCACTCATAGCTTATATATATAAAAAAAAGACAGTTTAAAACAATTTAAAATTAAGTAAAAGCGTTTTAATCATATTGCAAGATTTGTTTTAAACTAAAAAAAACTGAAAAAACTGTAAAATAAAAACAATTTTATTTATCAACCCTGATAATTAGCAAATTTTGATTCAGTTCAATTTAACTGAAATTTTATTTACGTGATTCATCATTCATCCAAAAACAGAAGCCTCATAAAGACAATCTACAGGAAAAGGAAAATACATTAAAACATTAAAATAAAAAAAAAATCAAGAAATTCTTCATAAATTAAAATACTGATGTATATATATTAAATTAGTGAACTTTTAGGTTTCTAGGGATGATAGGCAGCTGATTTCATAAAACTTGAAACATCATTAATAACGCCATTCTGACGTAACACAGTTAAAGCGGATGAGTCTAAACTTCCATATTATCTTGGGTTTTTCTAAACATATACATAAAGACTATTTAATATCTTTTTTTAAAAAAATAATAAATGCAGTTTGTTTTATTCGCAATTCCCCGGCTTTCTTATCCTAATTTTTTTTTTCAAAATTTTTTTTAGCTATTTTTTTTTTTATTAATAAATAAAAAAGTGATAAGGAACTTAACGTTCTAATAATTCAACAAATGGTAACCAAGAGAGGCACAAGGGAAAGTAAAAGGATTTCGCTCCCCGATCTGTCATCGGCGAGAGACTGTGACGACCAAACTCCTCCGATGCTCATATTAAATTTTACATCTCGTATTCTATTACGTTAATTTATAATGAAAAAAAAAATAGGATTTTACTTGTTTATTTAGTTATTTATGTTTAGAAATTAATTCTCCAAATAAAATATTTACTTCTGTAAATACCAATTTATTGACATTTCTTAAAGCATGGGGCTGTATCAGAAAACTTAAGAATTCGATAATATTTTTCTTTATGATGGTCCTACATGACAACTTGAATTTTTGTTTTCAAAATTTTACTTTCAATTATCACATCCTTACGTCTGTAATATTAGAATTGAAAGGGTCGTGATCTATATTAGGATTTTTTTTTAGGTAATACAACTTTGCACTGAAAAATTAAGCCGGAATGAAATAAAATAACTTTTCAATCGATTTCACAGATTGTATGTCAAAAATAATTGGTAACTGGTACAGAATTTGATAGAATGATTGGCCATCAGATAAAACTATAGAGAATTATTGAGATTTCAATCCCTGTCTTAATACTGGCCTGATTTAGATGGTATCCTTTTGGCGACCACATAGGGAGAAGCATTAGATTTTAAACCAGCCTGTGTTTAACGCCCTCCACTAGCCAAACCAGAAGTTCATCAGTTGAGCCCCTGAGTGTTACCTCGTTGGACTCCCCATGGTCTGGAAGTTTGGGGTGGGGGAGGAATCCGACATCCGGTGCAGGCCTTATCCGGTTTTAGTAGCCACTGATCGGATGAGAAATAGTAGTAATTGGACAACATTGGTGTTATCTGTACTGAATCGATCATGCTGAGAACGAATATGATACTTTCGACCTAATGTGTCGACATTGTAATAGTATTGGCCACTTAGATTAATTGAAAGTGGGTGCATGACTGCCGAGCACGTCGACCTGAAAGATCTTTTGTACTATCCCACGGAAAGAAGGACAGACGGAGAGAAAGACTGAGAAGGATGGTGTGAGAAATGCAGGGCAACGGGAGAACCCCGGGAAAACTTGCCCAGCGCGGATCGCCACCATCAACGAAACCCACATGAGAACCGAACCCGGGACTCAGAGATGAGAGGCCAGTGTCGTAGCGACATCGCCAACCGCGCGGCCATTCGCCACTTACTCAGAGCTTTCTTTGCTCCTTCATCCGAATGCTGCAGATTGTATGCTGCAGTTTAACATTTAATACAAAATTGAATTGAATACATTGAAATCAAATATTTTGACTTTTAATAGAGCAACATGAATCAACAGTTACGTGAAGATGCAAGGAACGCTCTGAGTGAGTTAAGAGTCCTGATCATTAAGAATTTTGAGCGTTTGAAGTCTGCGAGCTTCAGGGAAGCATGTAAAGAAAGTTTAGTAGATTTTCTTGGGAAGCGGACATTTGCACAGGTGGTAGCGCCACCTGTTGGTGACCTTCGGAAGGACAGCACGGCCGATTCCTGTATTGTGGTCAGCGCCAAAAACTGCTCTTCTGAAGAAGTTAAAAAACTGATCAGGGCAGAGATAAACCCCACTCAGAATAAATTAGGGATAAATAATATGAAGAATATTGCCAATAACAAAGTGCTTGTTAGGTGTGCATCGAAGGACGAAAGGCAAAGACTTCACGAAGTCATTCACAAGGGATCGGCTGGATTGACTTCTGCTTTTTTGAAGAGGAAAAACCCAACTCTTGTGCTGAGAAATGTGTCAAATGATATTGGGAACGAAGAACTTCTTGACATTATTTCTCAGCAGAATCCAGAGGTAATGTCGTCTGAGGAACTGTGGAAAGAATCAAAGGTACGCTTTACTTTGAAGACTTTTCAATTTATGAGGCATGTTGTCATAGAGGTTCATCCTACCATACGAAAAAACATGTTATCTTTAAATTCCATTAAAATTGCTTGGAGTATGTGCAAAGTTGAAGACTTTTTAGTCATAAATAGGTGTTTCAATTGTCTTGGTTATGGGCATCGCTCTAGTGAGTGTATTAATAAATTAACCTGCTTCAAGTGCTCTGATGAGCATACTAGCACGAACTGTGTGAAGAATGATGTGCAGGAATGTATAAATTGCATAAGATTTAATAAAAAGATTAAAAATGACGCTAGGAAGTTGGATGTAAATCATAAGCCTTTTCATGATAGCTGTCCCAGTTATATTTACATGAAGAAATTAATATCATCCAGAATTTCCTATGACTGACCTAGTTAACTGCACATCACATGGGATTTTAAAAATTGTTCAGTTGAATTTGCACAAGTCTAAAACTGCAACGCAGCAACTTATCTTAAATATGGAAGATGGTGACTTTGATGTAGCCTTAATTCAGGAGCCATACTGCTTTAGGGGACAACTCCCAGGGTTTCCGGGGCACTACAGGTTGTTCTTTTGTCGTGGCTCGGTGACGATTAAGGCTGCTATTATTGTGCGCTCAAGTACCGTTACTTCGTTTTTGGACCAAAAATACTCTGATTACAATATGGTAGCTGCAGATATTTCGATTGGGGACTTTGAACTTTTTTTACTTTCTTATTATTTTGAACCATCTGTGAATATTGATAATGATTTACATAAGATTTCTCAGTTTTTGGAACATAAAAATACTAAAAGGCTTATCTGGGGTATGGACTCCAATTGTAAATCAGAGGTATGGTTCAGTCCAATTACTGACTCTAGGGGCATTAAATTAACTGAATTCTTAAGTACTTGGCATTTGATTTCTGTGAATGATGACTGTGGGCCTACCTTTTGTGGAGCTCAGGGTAGTAGCTATATTGACGTGACTGTTGTTGGAACTGATATTCTATGCTATGTACGAAACTGGTCCATTCCTGATTGTGACTCGTTGTCCGATCACAGAATGATTACTTATGAGATTTCCTTTCTTCCACTTAAGAAAACTCAGGTTTGTGAGCCACATTTATTTAACATTAGACGAGCTAATTGGAATAAATTCAGGAAATGTTGCGAGAAAGATATTAGTGAGTTTACAAAATTTTTTCAGGGAAATTACGACTTGCAGTTAATGATTGCAGAGTTACAAAATCTTTTTATTAAAGCCGCTAGAAATTCTATTCCGTATTATAATGTAAAAAAGCAGGGGGTTTCTTGGTGGACAAAGGAAATCTTTTATTTGCGCAAACAGTTAAATGCTGCCAGGAGAAGATTCCAAAGAGCTAAAAATCAAATATTAAGAGATATTTATAAAAATAAATATTTGGAAACTAGAAAAGCCTATAATCTTAAGCTGGAGGAGAGTAAATTAAACTCTTGGAAGGCTTTCTTATCTGAAATTACGGTGCAGAATGTTTGGCAGAAGATCTTTAAGTCTGGGATTAAAACGAATTTCACAAAAAGATTTGAGATATCTGGAATTGAGTTGCCTTCGGGGCATGTTACTTCTTCCTTTGGTGAGACCATTGAGGCGATTATTCTAAAATCCTTCCCCAAGGATGATGCGAGTAACGATGATATGCCTCATAGGCTTATTCGTGCTGAGATGGAGAACTTGTATGACAATACGGATGATCCTCCCTTTGTACAAGCTGAAGTAGATAATGTGGTGAAGAGGCTGAAGGCATACAAAATGCCGGGTCCAGATAAGATCACAAATGAGATGATAAAGGTTTTTCATGATGCTAGTCCCACCGTGTTGCCCAGGATTTTTAACAAATGCTTAGAGTTGGGTATCTTTCCGAACCTATGGAAAATAGCAAAGATTATTCCCATTCCGAAAAATGTGGACTCGGGACACATGCTTCTCGACAATATTAGATGTATTAGTCTACTTCCTTGCCTCGGTAAGTGCCTTGAGAGGCTGTTGATAAATAGATTAAATTGGCATTTGAGGCATAAAAAAGTGTTGCATGAGGATCAGTATGGTTTCACCCCTCAGAAATATACTGAGGATGCGCTGGTCCGACTGTGTGACATTGTAAACAAAGGTAAACAGAAAGGCTATTTCACCATTTTGGTTTTCTTGGATATTCAGGGTGCATTTGATAATGCTTGGTGGCCGGGAATTATTCACCTACTCAGGAAGTCTAATATTCCAAAAAAATTATTTAATTTATTAAAAGATCTTTTGACTGAACGTTCTGCACTTTTTACTCTTGGAAATATTACCAGAGAATTTTCCTTGGAAAAGGGTTGTCCGCAGGGATCTATTTCTGGACCTTTTCTCTGGAATCTTATTATGAATGACTTGCTTTGTATTTTATCACAGTTTACGTGTTGTTCGAAAATTGCCTTCGCTGACGATTTGCTTTTAGTTTTTCAACATAAGGATCTTCCTACTGCATGTTCTAAAGCACAGGAAATCCTTAATTATGCTTTCGATTGGTGCAACTTGTTCAAGTTAAAATTTAACTCTACCAAAAGTAAAGTGATGATGGTCCACAAAAAATCAAGAAATGATTTCAAAATTCAGCTTTCCCTTGGTTCTGATCCTATTGAGGAGGTTAAACAAATGAAATATTTAGGCGTTATGCTTGACACTAAATTTCAGTGGAAAAACCATATTTCTTTTTTGTCAAATAAGTGGGAAAAAATTTTTATTGGCCTGTTTAGGGTTTGCAAAAACACCTTCGGTTTACGAATGGACGTAATGAAGATGATTTACAAACAAGTTTTTGTACCGATCTTTACCTATGCATCTAGAGCTTGGGGAAGTTCGGTTAATAGGAAAATTAACTGTAGGCAATTAAGAAGGGTGCAGAGAAGGTTTCTCCTTAGGATTGTGAGTGGGTATAGGACTATCAGTTATGACGCTCTTTTTGTGCTGTCTGGCTTGCCACCAATTGACTACGAAGTTCTTGGTTCCAAAAATGCTAAGGACTTGATAGCAAACTCTGTTGATATGAACTCCCTAAATGGGAAGCTTCCTTTGTCTTCTCTTCCGCACCCCTCTAGCAGAGTTTCGATTACTGTGGTAGATTACGATGATTGTGAGATGGAGAACTATAGGTATTTGTTTTTCACAGATGGGAGCAAAATTAATAATAAGGTCGGTTTAGCCTTTGTTGCGTTTGAAGGTGATGTTGAGGTGGCTTATAAGCAATATCGTTTATGCGATGACTGCTCCGTCTTTCAGGCAGAGCTTTTGAGCTTGAACCTGGTTACCAAGTACATCCAGGGACACTCCCCTTCTTCCATCTCACTGAAGTACTTGGTCTGCAGTGACTCCTTGTCCTCACTGCAAATTCTTCAGGATGTAAATAAGTTAACGCTGAGAAACTTGTTGTCGAGACACATGCCATTATTAAATCTCTTGCGCTTAACAATATTAAAGTTGACTTTGCTCATGTTCGCGGCCATTGTGGGAACATGGGCAATGAAAGGGCTGATTTGTTGGCCAAACAGGCTACGCGAAGCGATATTTCTCTGGATTTGACCCTACCTCCTTCCCATTGGAAGCTCCTTCAGAGCCGTAAAACCATCATGAGCTGGAATGCTGAGTACGTGCATTCTAGAAAGGCTCAGTGGACTAAGAAGTTTTTCCCCACTATTCCGCTTAGGCTACAAAATAAACATTTTATCTCAAATTTTAAAGTGACTCAGTTTCTTACTGGTCATGGAAATTTTCACGGCTATCTGCTTCGTTTTGGCCTTGCCTCTTGTGGGTCATGTTCGTGTGGTTATAAAGAGCATAATCCAGAACATTTGCTGTTGCACTGTCCTATTTTCTCCCAGCAGAGATTGTCATTGCAAAATAAACTAAGATCTCAATCGATAAATTGGCCACCAATTCTATCAAAACTGGTGAAAAGCAAAAAAGTATTTATAGAACTTAAAAATTTTATTTCAGAATGTGTGGTTTAGTTTTTCTTGTCTTTTGTATATAATTGTATATATTTGTATATATTTATTAAGTTAACGTACTGTGCCATTGTCTTTGTTCTTTGGTATTGCTGTAGCCAAATGATTTCCTTCTCTTTTTACCCTTTCTATTTGTTGTAGAAGTTAATGATTATTTTTCGTTTTGTTAACTTTTATATTATATGTTCACTTCAACTTACTTCTGTAAGCCTTGTGGAATACTTGTGGAACACAAGGTATACCTTTCGATATGTAAATAAAAAAAAAAAAAATATTACACTTCAGAGTAATTACATTTGAAATAGTAAAGTGGAATAGTTTTGTACAAAAGAATAAAATAAAGTATTTGTAAGATAAAATTTGAAACCATTCCAAATTATTTAAAAGAGTTTAACGTGCCGCAAAATAAATTAAATTAAATAAAACAAGAAATAAAAACAAATTTAACCAAAATGCCTTTCTGGTTCGATTAGGGGCCGTCCATTAATTACGTGAGGTGTTTTTTCAAAAATTTGGACCCCCCCTCCCCCTTGGTGAGATTTGGTGAGATTTTGTCGGACCCCCCCCCC
>JAFIDM010009631.1:110391694-110427215 GCA_023159025.1 Thereuonema tuberculata
TTTAAATTCAATTTCATCAATTAGTTTCAGATTAAAAAAAAAAAAAAATGTACAAAATTATTGTAAAACAGAGATAAATATAACAAGTTAAATAGCTTGTAATATACACTCCCAAAAGTTAAGCAGAGAGAGGAAAAATGTTAATTTCAGTAAGAGATCTGAATTAAAGAAGCTGAAATTTGCTGCAAAGGTAGAAGGAAGTATGCAAACTATATAGGTAACAGCCAATCACGGTTTCGCGCCGAGAAATATGCAAAACAGGCAGTCGTATAAGAAGCCGGCATTGTGAAGGGTTACAGGGGTTGAAACGTAAGTGCTGATGAAAGGTGTTTAGAACATTTGTACGATTTGTTTTCAAGCTAGACGTGTTTCTATGGCTTCCAGAAGACGAATGGAAGATTCTGAGCGCTGGCGGGCTGTCGGACGATTGAAGCAGGACAGACTATAACAGATGTTGCTCGTTTCTTCGGCGTTCATCATTTCACGATTACGGAAACAATTCAAACCAGCCAAACAGTTGTCCGAAGACCTGTAGCCGGTCGTCCAAGGGTTACGACCCCCGCGGAAGATCGATATATTGCTGTTGTAGCCAAGCGACTTGCCCTACGGTGTCGAGATGAAGTCCTAGACCCCATTGTGAAACTGTACGCTGCAGCAGTTAGTCCTTCTTTACTTTTAATGGACGATAATGCACGTCCCCATAGAGTTGCCATCGTTGACGACTTTCTGGAGAGTGAGAGGATTGCTCGTATGGAGTGGCCGGCTTACTCGCCGGACCTTGAAAATGTTTGGGATGTCCTCAGCCGTGCTGTATGTCGACGATTCCCACCTCCAGCCACTCTCAGAGTTTAGAAACTGCCCTACAGGAGGAATGGCGATTACTGGACTCTACGGTGGTTGATCATCTCGTAACAAGCATGATCACACGCTCTAAACTTTGTATGCAGGTGAGGGATGCTCACATACCCTATTAATGTTTTATTGTTTGTCTTGAATTTAAACATCATTTTGTTAATGACGTAAATAGGACGTCATCTTATAATTTATGAAAATTCAATATTTTGTTTATCTCTGTATGTAATTCTTTGTTTTGTCTCATGAATAAACATAGAGCTACTTACTTGCAGCATTTCATGTCAATCAAAGCAGTATCTGTCCATTTTTTCGCATTTTACCGCTCCGTGCTTAACTTTTGGAAGTGAGTGTATAATAACGATAGTATAAATGGAAATCCCTTATGTAAATATAAATAGGAAATACTTATTTTATCTTCTTATATGAATTTTATTTTCATTCCAATCACTTCTTTTTCACCTGGCCAAAAAATTTATGTTTTATCTTTAGTTTTTAGATATTTTTAATAATTTTTACGTATGTTTATTTTAATACAAAACACAGCATCTGTTAACTGGGAAATTAACTTCCCTAACGTGATGGTATTGTAGATTCAAGTATATTGCAAATAATAATAAAAAAATAAAGCACTTTGTTTATTGAAGAACAAAGTTGAAACAAGGAGGTGCATTAAAATTTGTAGGATGATATCAATCGAATATATTATTATTTTTTTTGGTATTTATTGTTAATTATTGTAATAAAATCATAAATCAAAATCTTAAAAAAAAGAATTTTCTAATGTATAAATAATCAAATACATATAATCTGTCCTCAGTTTTTCATAAGATAAAAACTGATTAAATCTATGAAAACTACTTAAGTCTCCTTAATTAATGATTAATTAATTTATTCAAATCAAATCACGCGCAAATTTAAAATGAATTGCAGTGCATTCTTAGACTACGAAATTAATTTCCTTCTTATGTTCTGCTTTGGAGATTTCTGTCAACTCAAATTTTTTCTAAACGAAGAAGTTTTTAAATAAAAAAGACATATGGTTTCTTGCTCATAAAGATCCAATGCCAAGTTTCAACAGATCCAATCACTGATTCAGAAGATGTTGGGGTAATATATGAGCAAACTCACAGACACAGACGTATACTGATTTTTATAATCTTCTCTTAAAAGCAATCGGTAGTCGAATCCACCAAAGAAAAAAAAAATAACCTCTTCCCCTACCTCTTTTGTTTGGGAGCCAGTCTACTAAATCACTTCCAACTCAAAAGCCCGGAAATTATTTTTCTAAATAGGGTCATATGTTAAATTATTCTTTCAGAGTTTAAAAAGATGATAAATGTGTAAATTCAGTCTATGAACTTCAAAACAACCGAATCGACCTCTGTTTTACTCATATTGTCTTTAATAGTTAAAAGTGGTAAAAATTCAATAAATTCTGTATTCAAGAGGCGGTTGTAGGTTGCATAAAGGCCTAGGGAGCGTGAACTTACAATTTACAAAGCCTATTTAACAGTATGTTTTACATTTGATACATTACAATTTAATGAGTGAGTTGAAAAAGATACATATTCCAAAAATATGACAAGCTAAACTGAGATAGCCTCCTCCAAACGGGTCCTAGGGTCTATCCAGCCCTCTGTAGAATGGGTACTGGGTTTCTTTCCCGGGAGTTAAAGGCTGGCGGGCGTCGGGCTAACCTCCCGACCTCAACCTAGTCCCGTTGCTCAAGATACGCCGGGATCCTTACCTCCCGCGAGCCCTTCGGCCTGCATAGGCCTGTCGTGGCGTCCTTTAACTTTTAAACTGAGATAGCCATTTTCTTCTTTGCACATATTTACACCCATTGAACAGAAAAAGGAACATATTTCTCAAAAGTCTGCTTACCAGAGCCATGTGAAACGATTGAGTTGAAGAAGGAACATATTCCAGGAATATGTTCCTTTTTTAACTCAAAGCCGCGCTAGTACCAGTGGTTTATCCTCATTTTTAAAACATTTAGTTGAAAAAGGAACATATTCCTCAACACATTTACATAGTTTTATGCTATAAAAAGTTATATGTATATATATTTATAAAGCATATTTATGGCGTGATGTACTGTTACATTACGTAACATAATATACACAAAAAAGAAGTTTTATGAGGTTTTTTTTTCTCATTTTTAAAACATTGAGTTGAAAAAGGAACATATTCCTCAACATATTTACATAGTTTTATGCTATAAAAGTTATATGTATATATATTTACAAAGTACAATGAGTTCGCTTCACTTAAAGGTATAAATCGATAATAAAAAATTTTTTTGTAAAAAAATTAGTTTTTTTAAAAAGTTTTTTTTAGTTTTCCAAAAGTTTACATTTTTGGAACATGTACCTTTTTTAATTCACACATTCAATTATTCGTTACAATGAATTGTGGATGAAAGTAAAGCTTTCTTTTAAATCAATTAAAGACTAGCAAGTTTTATTCAAAGAACATTCCAGACAGATCGTACATGCTGAAGTGTTCGAATGAGACGATTAAGAAAAAAAAAAGAATCTATTTAATTTTAGGCGATCTTCTTGCTTTTCTAAATTGTAAGCATTGGCATTATGTAACGATAAGGGCTCTACGGTGAAAAATGTCAGAATTGTTTCCTTTAATTGAAAGATTTTTGTTTGCTCTAATTAAAGGAAAATCTTTATTCAATTCTTATTAATTGATAGATGCTTATATTTTCTTTCCAACTCGGGTGGAACTGAACGCAGTGAGAATCACCTAAAACCGGGAAGAGACATAACTAATGCAAACAATACATAAATACAATAGCGTCGAGTTTCATAAAGCATTTAGCCAATAAATCGACACAATAAATCCATATTGAACAGGGTTTTTTTTTCTGTCTTTTAAAGTCATTTTAAAAGTAAAAATACACAGAAGCTCGGTTATAACGCGATCTTTCGCATCCAAGATTTCGAAGATCGCGATATAACCGAACTTTTATTAGTTCGCGACGTCAAATGTCGTATATCGCATCCACACGATTCCAAATCTATTTAAAATGGTCATTTCGCGATTATCTACATCATTCAGAGCTATCTGAGAGAATTTTATATTTATAAATACATAAAATCATTACCTTTTCAACACTTTGATGGGTTATATTAGCCAAAATCGATTTGGCTCTGCCATCTTGGCATCTTCTATAAACGACGAGTCACGTGGATCGAAACTAGGTATTCATACGCCTATTAGATTACATGGGCCTCTTTACTAGTTGTCCTTGGCAGAAAAATAGATCTCGATATTCATTTTGGTTAAACGAAAAAGTCCGCGATTCTGCTATTTTTTTAAAAATATATTGTACTTGACGCATTTTCGTGACATTAGGGTGGGTATAGAGTCTCAATCACTGTAAATAATAAGGAAACAAGCATATTAATTTACACCTTTCATTTGATTTTAGGTGAAAAAACGGCAAATTTTGCAATTTTACAATTATACACCTTTTTCAAAATAGAAGGGGTCCAAGACCAAATCGCGTTATATCCGAATTCGCGATATAAACAACCGCGTTATAACCGAGCTTCAGTGTTCAAAGAAACCGAAAACAATTATAATGGGTAATGGAAAACTAATTTGAAGTATAGTAGTTAAAGAAACTTGTCCTTTGAATGGCTAATTTTCCATATATATGATATGATATGAACTGCCTGTAGTTCGTAGAATTATATTACTAACTGCAACTGAACCACGAATACAAACACCGAGAGTCAGTATAAGCAATAAACTTACAAATTAATAGAACTTCTTTCATATTTTTAATGTTAATTCCAAAAATTATGTGTCTTCAATGAAGACTGTGATATTCCACTAATACATAAGGGTGGATCTACAGAAAACCTGCAATTTCAGTCAGAAATTTTTGAGATTTTAAATTACAAGATTTCCTTTTCAAAAAAATTGAGATGATTGCTTTTGACGTTCTTACATCCATGATGTATGTGGTTCAGGTCAACGCATTTTGGTTATTTAAAAAAAAAAATGATGGTAGGCTATGTCCACAGAAGTGACTTGTGTTGATAACGATGTCGAATTTTAATGTAAATTATATTCGAAATAGTGAATTTACGTGGGAAAAACTATGAAATAAATAATAAATAGAAGACTATAATTTATGAATTAAAAGAACTTTTTATCAAAAGAGGAAATATTGTACAATAAAAATGAATCAGACTGTCAATCTTAAACGTCCATAAAAATGTAAATATATAATTACATATATCATATATTATATTACATATATTTATATATAATTATAGATATCCTTATTGGCATTTAACAAGACTGGAAGTGAAAGACAAGTCTTCGTGAAAAACATAGTAGCCGCTATTGTTGATGATCATCACTTCCATGGACCCCAAATGTCCACGGAAGTGACGAATACTTATGTTTCTTGACCCATGTGCTCTTCATTTTGAGGTTAGGAACACAAGTCATTCAGAAAATTAAGTTTACCATATTTCAATTATCATGCCTAGAAATAATCATGTTTAAATAGAAAAATTAGATTCTAAACAAGACCACAGAAGTGATGGGATGAGCTGTGCAAATTACGAAAAATGAATAAAAAGGTAATATTTTCCTGACAAATGTGTGATTCAGACGAATAAAATCACTTCCCAATCCAAAATCGCCGTGTAAACTTTTGTTTTTAAGTGAGATGGAAGACAATTAGGGCATCGGGTGGATTTTTTAGAAAGTTTAGGAATGTCCACAAAAGCGATGGCTAAACCTTGTGACAAGACTTGAGGTTGCAAAAAAATTTTACTGATAATTCGAAAAAAAAATTCACTCAATATTATGTTAAATTTATGTATTTTCTGATTTCACAATATATATACTATTTGAAAAATATTAAAAAATAAAGCAGTTTGGATCTTTAGAAGCTATCCAACTGTAGCTTGTGACAGTCCACGGAAGTGACGAATCTCCTTCTGTGGACAACTTTTTTTTTGGAAATTCCATAAAATTTAAAAAAAAAAATTATACTAAACTATAGTATATTTTGTACTTCAATGTGTGATTTTGAAAAATGACAAATATTTTCAATCATTTTCAATTTATTGCTCTGTGACACGAATTACAGGTTTTCCGTAGATTCACCCATTAACGTTTTTAGCTTCTGTTGGTTTTCTTATTTCACAACAACTGTGGCCTTTCATTCTTTCTTTTCGTCATGAAAATTTACTTTCATGCTGTTTATCTGGGAAACGTATGTAAAACTTTTAATAACTTTTAAAGACATTTCTTTTCATAAAATCAAACTGTAAAGATAGGTTTTTATTTGCTACTGATGCTATTATCTTACTTTTTTGTGCATTAAGATAAAAATGAAGCTGTAGTATGTAGATGGCGTAAGTATGTAGGAGGGTATATGTAAAACACGAATTTATAGATAGGCAAGAAATAGCAATATTTACTTAGATTTATGTAAGTTGCAACAAATGTGCAAAATAAACGATTAAGATTTGAAGTATTTTACGTGTACTGAAATTCATTGAAGTCATTAATAAAGCTGTGTACCTGAATAGTTATGCAAAATGATTTATAAATTGTAAAATTAATTTTTGTATAGGGGAGATCCGTGTATTATGGACCATCGCGTAGTACGGACCCTGTTGAAATTTATGTGTTCAACACTAGTTGGCAGAACCATCCCATTGCCTTAGTGAATATTATTGTTATCCAAAGCAGGAGGTGACTTTTACATGTGTGCCTTCATTTGGACGAGTATTAAATTGTGTTTTCCGTTTTATATGTTCATGATGTAACAGATATGTTAGAATGAATGTATTACTTTCTGCTGCTAGGTAATTTTAATATAATTTTCACGTTAATAGTAGCAAATGTACTTATTTTAATATAATTTTAAATATAAATTTTAATATAATTTTCACGTTAATAGTAGCAAATGTACTTATTTGCTTCACAATCCAGACATGTGTTTTGTGCGCGCCATTTTGCATAGCGATATGTGATTGGAAACAATGTTGCTCCGTCCATGCGTGTAATATGAACCGTGCGCTGTTGTGTAATACGGACCACTGGTTGCTAAGAATATTACTATGAGCCTGAAGCTTGTTTTTTTAATATATTAAACGAAAAGCACAAATTAGGGCTTGCTTAATGTAATTCAAGTCGTACAATTTTTATGATTTAAATTTTTCGAAATTCGACCCATAAGGTGGGTAAAGAGGGGCTAATTTTAAAATCACCATATCTCATAAACCAATCCAAATAAAATCGTGAAACTTCATATGCCTACAGTACGACTATTGTTTACTGCATTATAATGCAAGTTTGTTTGTAAAAAATATTTTAATGAATTTCTTGTTATGTTTTGTTTTTGGTTTACTCGGTCCATATTACACGAAAGTATGTGTAATATGGACCACCGACACGAAAATAAAAGAAATTATTTCCTGCAATTATTAATAGGTACCAGAGAACTTTACCACGTTTGAACCATATAGCTATACAATTGTTATGAGCAGCCAACAAATTAAATCTTTTTATGTTAATAATTGAAGGTTTATGAGCATTCTTGCTTAGAGGGTTCATAATACACGCATCTCACCTAAATCATTTTGCGTAACTATTTTGCGTATGGCTTTATTAATGACTTCAATAAACACTTAATTCCATTTGAAATGAGCAACTATAATGAATAGACAGGTCTCTTGTTTTTCTACATGACGTTGCAGTTCATCCGCGAAGCCTATCTTTTTTTTTTTTTTCTTTAACATCAACGAATTGATAACGAATTATAAAAATTTAATAACTAACATTTACAAAACTTTATTATTATTATTTTTTCTATGTTTCTATGTGAATTTATAAATGCAATATAATATACAACTTCTTTCAAATTTTATTGATATTATCTTTCTAAGTATTTAACCAATTTTCTAATTTTTTGTCGTACAAATTTTCTTTTCCATTTTATTTTTGCTTTTGTTTTCTGTAACAAGTAATTGTTGTTGTAATATCACTTCTATTGCATCAGCATCAATCGATGTACTTTCAATTTGTTCTTTTTACCTTCCAAGCTGTAATTGCAGAATCTGTAACTGATCACTGTCCATTCATTTCTAAAATAACTTTTTCTTCCAGAAAACGAGCTTACTAACTTTCTTATTTCTTTTCATCCAACTTACACAAATCAATTATTACTCTTCAATTGAATACATTTTCTTTCTGTTTCATTTTCATTAATGTTTTCTGTATTACAGTAATACCTTGAGATACGAATGCCCCAACATACGAATTTTTTGATATACGAAGAAAATTTTCATATAATTTACGCCTCGAAATACGAAGATATTTTTGAGATACAAATAGCTAGTACAGCTAGATGTTGTGGATCTGGTGCAGAAGCATGCAGAAGAACTCACGACGGAGGAGCTGAAGAATTTACAAGAGATGACGCACTCAGAGGTGATGAAGGAACTCAGCAGTGAGGAGGGGGTCGAGAAAGAGGAGGTGCTATCTTCACGTGAAATTCGTGATATCCTTGCTAAGTGGCAAGAAGTGTCCGATTTTGTTGAAAAGAGACACCCGGAGAAATTGTCTACAGAGAGAGTCAGTGCATTGTTCAATGACACGTGCCTTGCGCATTTTAGAAACATTCTAAAAAACAGACAGAAACAGATCTCTCCTGATCATTTCCTTTGGAAAAGATCACGTCTTAGTGGCGATACACCCACTGCAACTGAGGCCAAAAGGGCCAGACGTGAGAGTGGCAGCGATAGTGATTAGTCTTAGTGTAAGTAAAAAAATAGTACATGTAATAAAAAATTGTAGTACATTTATATCATGCAAACAATAAACATTGTATTTATCTTATATTAAATCTATATTTGGTTGGTATTTAAAGCATGTTAATTATTTTTTTGCGGGGGTAAATTCCTATCACTGGAACAAATTAATTCTATTTCCATTAATTTCTATGGGAAAAATTGATTTGATATACGATTTTTTTGATATACGAATATCGTCACGGAACGAATTAAATTCGTATGTCGAGGTACCACTGTATTTGTAATTCAGATAACAAATTCATTCAATTGTAATCTAGCTTATTTGTGTTAACGAAAGCACTGCATTTCTTAAAACACAAATTACCACCTGAATTTCGATGAAACTCTATCTTGAAAGATAAAAGTGAAAATAACTTGAAGTCAAACGCTATCAAACTATCGAAAAAAAAAGACAAAGCTCTGGTTCTTTTTTAACATCAGATTCTATTTTAATTCACAAACTTTGTTGTTTTACAATAAAGAATTACAGTTAAGGTAAAAGCAATTTCTTTATAGACATTCCATTGATCAACAATACTGAAATATTTAGTTGTAGGCCATCTTGCTTCTAATCCAGGGGAGGAAGGAGGTGACACGGGCGAAGACACCAGGGTAGTTGCGCTCAGCACAGCCAACACCCCAGGAGGTGACTCCTACCAA
Source organism: Thereuonema tuberculata (assembly GCA_023159025.1). Taxonomy (NCBI): domain Eukaryota; kingdom Metazoa; phylum Arthropoda; class Chilopoda; order Scutigeromorpha; family Scutigeridae; genus Thereuonema; species Thereuonema tuberculata. The sequence continues at coordinate 110,401,051 of JAFIDM010009631.1, forward strand.
GTGGTATTGGCCATTGACTTTGCATACAAGGGGGCCACCAGAGTCTCCCTGCAAATGAAAGAAGAAATGGAAATCAAAAATAGGAAGCTATCCAAACCTCTAATTCTAAATTAATCGACGTGAGAAATGAAGGTGTTATTATTTTGTACTCTTTCTTGTTTACCTGGCAGACACTCTTTCCTCCCTGGTCGTAGCCAGCACAGACCATAACATCGGTGACAGTGTTGACGTACTGGTATTGTCTCTTACATTTCTGATGATCGATTACAGGCATGTTGACTTCCTGAAGAATGGAAGGTGAAGTTCCCTCTGGAAAACAAAACACACACACACACAAACCTTAGTGAATGCATAATTATTCTCTTAACAGAAATTTAAGAAGAGAAATTGCAGAGAAGCTGTGTTATGCTCGAAGATTATTCAAACTGTTTTATAATCTCGAAGCAAATTACTCGCTTTTAAGAGACTTTTAATTACTTTGGATCTACAATAATTTATAACATTTTCATTTCCATATTTAGTTTGTTTTTTTTTTTTTAATAATGAAGCCAGTTGGTTAAAAAAAAAGTAAAATTTCGTCTTTACTTACGGTGTCTGAGATGTCCCCATCCACTAGCTGTGCACATATGGCCTTCAAACTGAACACTTCCATCAGCAAGGCAGACTGTGTTGATGTGTTCATTGTTCTCAATATTCAGAGGAGAAGCGAGCTTCATAAGAGCCACATCGTTGTTGATGGTTCGTGGATTGTAGCTTTCGTGTTTGATTACCTATTTTGTAATTTACTTATCATTAACTACTTTTTCTACTGGTATTTCATTTTTGGTAAATTGCTTTTTTTAATTCTAACATTAAATAGACTTAGTTTCGTTAACAAAACAAATAATTAATGGAGAAAACGTAGTCTTTAAGATAACAGAAAGCATTTTAAATGCTGAATTTCTTTAAAACCATTTAGATAATTAAAAGTTTCAGAATTAGGATTAAGCCTTTAGATTTTATTTCTATTTTTTTATTTTTATTATTTATTTATTTATTTTTCTATGTAGAATATTAATTACCCTATTGAAAACTATTTTTTTTTCAAATCAGCTCCATAATAAATTACTTATAAATATTTATATGCATATTATTACAATTAGTGGATTCCTTAGTAGATTGCAACAGTAGTGGTGACAACTTTAATTCCATTTTAGTCATTAACTTAGATTAATGAAATAAATAAACGAAAGACTTACTTTAACAACTTTCATGTCGATTTCTGTTCCTTCGTTGACTCTGGTATCATGTTCACCAAAGCGAAGGATCCAGGACGATGGACTCATGTTACTGTCATTTCAAAGAAAAAAACTCTAATTAGATCACAAAAGTCGTTCAAATAAATTATTCTACTTTTTATACAGAATTAATGACTATATAACAATAATAAACCTAACTTACTCATGGACACAGTGAGCAGCTGTAAGGACCCACTGTTTGTCAATGATGGAACCACCACACACATGACCTCTCACTTGACCTGTCCAGGGGTTAACAAGGCGCAGAGACACCTGCCAGGGATGTGCACTCTTGACGGCGTTCTGACCTCCTACAATTTTATCATCATCGTTGTCATGATGATCCCTTAAGAAGGTGTTGTGTTTATTGGTTCCACATTCTGTGAATGCAAAACAAACACCATTTCAGAAAAAATCAGAATCCAGTTTCTTAATTACTTTTGACTAATATTACCATTTACCTCGAAATAAGTTTGTTTCTTTTTCATAAATAAAAGAAAAGGTATGTAAAGTTTCATAAAATTTAAATTTTAATACAATAAAAGAAAAAAATTAAAATTCCGTCTTTAAACCTTTATTAGTTCAATGAACATTTCCATCATTGAAGTTTCTCATGTTAGACCATATAGACCCCTGTTTCCCAAAGTGGGGCGCACGCCCCACAGGGGGGCAATTCGAAATTGGAGCAATGTTGTTGTTTTTTTTGGTTGTAAAAGTAAAAAAATGTTGGTAATTTTTTTTGTTTGTTTTGGTTGTGAAAGTAAAGAAATGTTGGTAATTTATTTTTTTTTGGTTGTGAAAGTTAAAAAAGTTTTTTTTTTTTTTTTTTTTGAATTTTATCTTTTGAAAGTTATACTTAAATTGGTGGGGCATAGCATACTTTAGATACTTTAGGTGGGACACAGCACAAAAAAGGTTGGGAAACAGGATGGAAAGCGAAGAGAATGCAATGTAAACTGGAGACGTATGCAGTTAAAAGTTAAATAGATTTAACAGAGATTCAAATTGAGATCCCTGCTTTTATTAAATAAGTTATGTCAGAAACTTAATAAAAGCACTAATCTCAATTTGAATCTCAGGCAAACTTATTTTTCCGTCAGAAGATTTAACTTATAACTGTATCTGTTTCTGGATTAGAAACTTATTTCTAATCATTTGATAAAAATAAGATTTCAACTACGACATGATTTCAATATAGAAATTTTTTAAAGTCATTTCCATTATTTTTAGAGGATGTTAAATTTTCAATTATTCTTTAAGTTATTTGAATAAGATTAATGATTTTTTTTTATATTTTTCCTTGTATGAGAGTATATAAAATTTGAATGAAAACTTCGAAATGAACAATTGAAATTCTATTAATTTCTAAACTTGGCTCTGAAGTTGAATTTAATTTAATTTATTTATTTTGAAAAATATTCTTACCAATAAAACAGAAAAAGGAATATTTATCAAACCGGAAGATTTAATTCAGCAATCCAAAACTACTGTTTCATTTCAAAACAATATTATTTTTCGAACGATATTTTTTTACGAAAAAACCAAAACCATTTTATAACTCGTTATTCGTTTTACAACGTAATTAATAAATGTTGTTCCAGAGAACAGGTTTTCGAATGGAAATTACATTATTTGAAAAAAAAATATTATTTTTTAAACGATTACTTAATTAGCACGTACGTATAGATTACGGAGTTTTATAAAAGTTCTAGCCGGGTACCGTCGCTTCATTCCGGAACCCTTGCATATTTAGCATTAAAAAAAAAACTTTATTTATTTAGCAAATTAATTGAGATCGGAGAATATCCGACTTCCCAGCCCGTTGTAGCCTTCTCCGCTTAACTCAGGTGTATTGCAGATTGCGCCACACACATTTTTGCATGTATCTTGCAAACGCAGAAACGGTTGTGAATGACTGATATATCGTTCGAAAGAACTTTCAAATACCAACATTTTCTCAATATAATGTTCTCTTCCAACTTTTATACTTTTCGTTTAAATTGAGAAAAAGTCAAAATTTGACCCTTTAAAAGGCGCCATCTTGGAAACCAAAAAAGTTTTTCGAAAGAGTTCTGTAGCATTTTGTTTGTCTTAAAAAGATCTTAAATTTTATCCATTTGCATGACCAATCTATCTCTTATAGTTAGGTCACAAAATTGCAAAAACGTAAAGTCTTTTGACAATGACAGACAGAATAACGCTTTTATAATATATAATATTATTCATTCTTGTTAGTTGCATTAATTTGTAAACGTTCGAAGAAGATTGCTCCATCAGCCGTTGGGATTTAATATTAAAGAAAAGAAAATTTGCAAATACATAATAAAGTTGTTCTTATTTTTAGCAAAATTCCATTTATTTATTTTTTTTTGTATTTCTTTAAGAAAAATACAAACTAATCAGACTAGTTGAATACATAAGAGTGAAATTAAATAAGGGTTAATATTACTTTGAGATTGTTCTGGCAATTTATGGTTTACTAAAATAGCATATTTTACTTATTGTTAGAGGAATCATAGTTTAATTTTTGTTTATTTTGATTTTATTTAATTTAATGTAGCTTTAATTTAGTTTTCTAATTACTCTACCATTCGTATTAGTTTTGACATTTGATTCATTTCCATTTAATTTTTCTTTACTATAAGTTATGTTAAAAGCACTTACGTTTACTGTAGACACCTGCTGCCAGAAGAAGAACTGCCAAGATCTTAATAGTAGAAGTCATGGTGGAGTAGCTTCAGCTCGCTCTGAATGGACTCTCTACTTAACTGATCTTTTATAGTCCAACATAGGTGTTTATCTGAAGTAAGATTAATGATTCTACTTATCGTGATATCGTCAGTGATGAACGATTTCAATCGAATTTCTTAGGGTTGTTTTATAACTTGTCAGTTATCATAATATTCATTTCCTATTCATTGATTAATAAAGATGGAAAACATATTTTTTTTTAAATCAAAGATACAAAATCTATAAAAATAAATAAATAGTTCTATTGATACGATGACTTCAAGGACAAAGAAATAAAAACAAAAATTGAATTGAATTTTATGTTTCCATGTATACAGAGCAGCTGAATACATACATCCTGTACACAAACAACATATTCACTTTTACTACGCTTCTGTAAACAACGCAAATTTCTAATAGAAAGTAGAATAAGCAGCTCTTATTTTAATAAATGAACTTATTTTTGAATGAAAAAGTTTCCATCGATATTTTGACAAACAGTGGCAATCTTACCAGATATGGATTTTAGTTAAGTATTGACTAAGTTAAAGCAAAGACAATTATAGTCCTAAAATAGATAAAGCACCTAAGAATAATTTCATTGTATAAACAAATTACAAATGTATTTGGAAAGTATTATTTAATAAAAAGAAATTGAATACATTAAAACAATTAAAAAATGTAGTAAGTGAAAATTATATAAATTTTATTTTATTTTTTTTTATTTATTTTGAATGTCTTGTATTTTGCTTTAATATGTTTATTTGAATTTTATTTAGATTGAATTATTAAAACAATATCCTTAAGTTTCACAGGGGATAAAAACCGCACAACAAATAACAATCATTGAACTGCTTTTTGTAATTTTGATACCGGCAATCCAAGACAAGTCCGTTTCTGGGTTGTTATCCGTCCTCAGCTGGATTCACCCAGTGTCTGCAGCTCAGTGAGATCAAAGGAAATGGTTTTTATGTTTACTTGTCTTTTGTTTATATTTTCTTTGATCTCACTGAACTGCAGAGACACTGGGTGAATTCAGCTGAGGAAGGATAATAACTCTGAAACAGGCTTGTCTTGGATTCCCAGTGTCAAAATCATCAAAAGCAGCTCAATGATAGTTATTTGTTGTGCGGTTTTTATCCCCTTGTAAAATTATTATACGCACGTTAAAATTTCATTATGTACATGTCTTGCCTAAAGCTAATCCTTCATAAGCTAGCAGTTGATTAGCGGGGGACTAACTTAATGCCCTTTTTTATTGTTAATTTATTTTTGATGTTTCTTATAGGAAGTTTTTAATCCCCTTGTAAAATTATTATGTCTTTAAATAGTCTCTAAATTTGGTAAAAAGAAATTGACGAGATAATGATGAGAAAATTATATGGTTTCAGTAAACATACATCGCCCGGTGGGGTCAACATCTGACTCAAGTTTCCCAACCACAAATAAATTTTAACCGTTCGAAGATGAAATGAGAAGAATCTGGATTACATAATTATATAGTATTATTTTATAATTATATTTATTTAATTTTTTATTACTTTACAATTCATTTTTATTATTTTTCACTTTATAATAAATTTGACAATCTAATTCGCGTCTTTGAATTTTTTTGAAATTTTTCGGGTCCATGACAGCTGCAAATCTGGGAAATAAGCACAGTCGGACCTCTATTTAACGAACCTCTATCTTGCGAATTTCTCTATTTTGCGAACTTTTCTTTGGAACCAATAACATTTTGCTAATTTCTTCGTAAAATAACCTACAAATAGCGAAGTGCATTTTCTATTCAACGAACTTTTTCGAGGTATCTATTTTTTTTTCTCCTTGAAATGTTTTTATTATTAGACTAATATTCCCTTAGAGGAAATGAAAGAAATTTGGATACAGCTGAGGGAAAAATTATCTTTCATTTTTTCATGATTACCTTTCACTTGATTTTGAAGTTGAGACTTCGGAAACACTAACTGAATCGGATATTTAGGACAGTGTGAAAAATAAAAACAATACAACTATGCATTGGGATGAAGATGATGAAAATTGAAATGATCATGATGAAGAAATCAAAAAACCTTCGTATGATGAAATGCTTAAATCATTTGAAACAATCCGAAGCGAATTACAATTTGAAGAAAATACTGAAGGGGTGCATTGCAAAGATGGGAGACGTACTATGAGCGAAAACACTTTTTCAAAAAAAAAAAAAAACTCAGACAAAATTAACAGACTTTATTAGTAAAATTTAAAGTATGCATGTGGTAATGCATGTTTTATATCATTAAAATTAATACTTTTTTAATAATATTTATTGTTTATGTATTTTAAATCTGTTTTAGGTAGTTTAAAGTAATTTTCAAGGTGAAGCTCTATTTAACGAATTTTCCATATAACGAACTTTTTTTCGAGATTTAGCGACTTCGTTAAATAGAGGTCCGACTGTATTTTAGTCTATCCATCGGCTAAAGTTAGTCGGCGTCCCAGTTACGGTTGAACATTATTTTTTTTTTTCTTCCTGTTTGTCTGTTTAATCGCTTACTCAAAAGCTGACCGTTCCGGTGTGGTTTCGTGCGCATGACGGCGGTCTCTCACGAGACAGATGAGTCGGAATTTGGGTTTGAATCCCGCTCGCGGCTTGGTTGTTTCAATTTCTTTTCCTGTGTTTGTCAGTCTTTTCTACACTTTCTCTTCTGGTCTGAAATCCTGGCTATAATGGCTTCCTGTGGAAGGCAAAGAGAAACCATCCCAGTATCTATTCCCTAGTAGGGGCGGGTCTCCGATTGGAGGGAGCCTTTCAACAGTGATAAGGCGAAGTTTTTAGTACAAAAAAAAACAACAACTCAAAAGCTGTCCATTGAAACGACGACAACAACTTAAGGATATTTACGTAATGTCTCTAAAGGCTTTAAATTAGAAAGAAACCAAACATCTAAAAGGTAAATTAGCCCAAATAAAACATATCTTTTGGATGTTTGGTTTCTATCCATTTATTAGGAGAAAGGTTTTTTTGAGTGCACTATACAGCACTATATTTATTATTGTTATTTTTTGATTTCGGGGTCACTGTCGGGTGCGGGGGTAACCTCCACTTATGTTCTTGCCTTTCTGGGTTTGTTGTAGGGGAGGGAGGATCGGGCTGCTGAGTCCCAAGCAGGACGAAACGGCCGTTCCCGATTCCCTCTGATAATAAGACCAGAAAGGCATTTTTGTTTATTCATTGTGCAGTCCTTGGTTTATATTTTGATGAACTATCAATAAATTTCCTTTATAGTCGTTATGTTTCCTCGTATATTATTGTTAAAAGTTTAGATTCTAAAATTAATTACGGGTATATGTGCTCGGGAGTTTTTTTTTTTTTTTATTTTTTTTATTTTGACAAGTACATACAGATAGAAATTTTCCTTAATTAAGTTTAGTTCAGAAAGATTAACTGTTTCTAATTACTGAATAATCGAATTGTGTTTTTTTTTCTCAATCTCATTTAACTTTCTTATTAAAAGAATGAAAATGAATTTTGAATTTTTTGATATTTGTCTTTGACACTTGATAATTTTATTTTTATTGTAAATATACAACATATTTAATTATTTGGTAATTATTTTAAAAATTATTTTAATAATTTCAGGCTTTAAAATTGATTTGAATTTTAAATGCTTATTTTAGTCGTATTTCTTCTAATATATCTGATACTTTTCTTTACTAAATTAGATCATAAAATATTAAGGTTTTGAAACATTAATAAATGAGACCAATTGTTTCCTGACTGACTCCTACAGCAGCTGTTTCTCATTTAAATAGCTAACAGTTTCTTGTATTTCCAATTGCTTTACTTTTGAATTTCTTTTAATTTTTTAGTTTAAGGAGGAGCCCTATTTATTTCCAGAACTAAAGCTTAGTATTTAAACCGTTTTCTTACAAAAGAAAAACCAATAGAATGAGCTATAGAATCTTAATAGGTTAATAACGAAAAAGGCTGAAATTTGAAACGTAGAATTTACATTTTATTTTATATACCAGTACCGTAGCTAGAGGATTGGGGGCCCCGGGGCAACAAGTGATTATGGTTTCGTAAAAAAAAAAAAATCACACTTCGTTCGGGAGCCCCTTTGCTCGGGAGCCCCGGGGCACTGCCCCGGTGGTAGCTACGGCCCTGTTATATACAGTTGTTATTCGTTACGCTTTGTCAATCAATTAAGCTATAAATTCACGTCAATTTCCATCGTAATTGTATTGTAGAGAACGAAACTGGATCTACTCAATGCAAAATGTAAGCGTTTAACTATTTATTAATAGTTAATTAATATGGCAGCACTGAAACTATAGGCAAAAACCCGAGTTTAATAATGTTCTAGAAAATCGACTCTTTTATTTGATGACATTTTACAAAGAATAAATTATGAAAATGTTTTTGTCTTTTCGTGAACTTCTAAATAAACCGATCAATTACAGTGACACGTCAGATGTAAGTTAGACACATGTAATTCTCCGAAGCCATCGCTAACTTTCTGCTCTCAGACAACAACAAAGGAAATTTAATCAATAATGTTCCATTTTAAAAGTTTAGGAGTAAAAAAAAATAAAAACAAAACAAAACAATGAAATGATGTTTTGTAAAATTCAATAGTTATTTACTATTATCAGTACGGCCAAAGATGAACCTCCCAGAATGCAACGCAGATGATAGATTTTCCTTTCCTGGCCTGTCGGTCACATTCAAATGTAAGAGAAAATGGCGGTCGTTGATTCACATTCAACATTTCGACGAGGAAAAGGTCTCAAAAATCAAGTAGGGAAATTATTCTTAACGTTGCTCGTCGATTTCAAAAAGATGTATACGAGATTTTTGATATTTCCTATTTTTGATAATTGAGATTGATATTTTCTGCGGAGATTACGGCATTGATACTGGAGAAATTAGTCAATGATAATGTGTTTGCGGGTCCAACTTTCGCCGCGACGATAATAATACCACAATCATAACATTGTATTATTATAATAGCCTGTTAGGTGAATAGCAATTAGGCTTTGCTTAGCCTGTAGCTACAGTTTGCCGTTTTATGGAACTCTACATTAACTTCTGCACTAAACTAAATAAACATCAATTTCTTTTAATTTTTTTTCACTTTCTCTCCATTTCGAGGAATAAACGATGATGGGGAAATAGTGACGACGACAGGATAATATTCTCTTTCTCTTCATCCCCGAATAGATGAAGTATACGAATGATAGGACTAACAACTTAAAAAAAGAAACAAAGCTTAACGTACAGATGAATATGTACCCATTATGCACATAATGAAAACAAATTAATGCCAAGAGCTTGTCAACGAAATGGAGTTTGAGACGGACGTTTCATCATCTTTATGATTCTTCAGCCAAACTTATCACTTCGATAACAAACTTCGAAGGCATGAAGAATATGTGGAACCTATACTCGCGCCCGACTGTGGGTTTCAACACAAACAAACAAGAAAAGAAAATTACCTGCTGCTTAACAGAATTTAATAATGTGGCCCTAAACTTTCGGGCACAAGCGGCAAATAAATTACAAACAAAAAGCCACAACAAAGTAAAATGTTTTTTTAAAAAAGCTAATAGCTTATTTAAAAAAATATCAACTTTGCTATAAAATCTACCGACATCAATTTTGCGTTTTAGTCAGATTTTGCTCAGTCAGCAGAAAGGCTAGAGAATTCCTGCAACACTTCGCCTGTTCAAAATCCATCCGATAATATTCTTCTCCTCCACTGAAAATGTAGTGTTTCACAGAGGGAAATGTTTATGAAGTATAACGAAATTCTTTAGGATTTATAGTTTAATAATACTTTTATTTGCATTTAAGCTGTTTTTTAAAATTTTGCAAATGAGCTCATACAAACTCTAGAGTATTTTTGGTAACAAAAAAACTAAAAAAAAGATTTAAAAAAATCTTTATTCTTGATTCCCAAAGTTCGTTTCTTGTCTTCAAGAGTAATTCGTTCATTTCAGCTTCAGGTTATCTAGAGCATTGCTCAAACATCGATCGTGTCACCTTTAGACTCTTCGGCAATAAATAGTGTATACCAAATGTAAAGTTACCCTAAGATGCCATCTTACAAACTATGTTTATAATGGGTAATGGAAAAATAATTTAATTCAGCTCAAAGGAAATTCGTACCTTGAATGGCTGGCTAACTCTCTATAGGATATGATATGAACTGCTTGTAGTTCGTAGAATTATATCACTGACAGCGTATCACCAAGTGAACCACGGATACAAACACCGAGATTCAGTATAAGCAATAAACTTATAAATTTATAAAACTTCTTTCATGTTTATATATATAATTACAGTAATACATTGTGTGTAGACTGTAATATATAAGAGACCATAACACACAAGTCTTATTAAACAAAATATACTTCTTTCATATAACATGTTTCGAGAATTTCTCGTCTTCAGATGTGTACATAACTAAAAACATATTCCACTAATCATAAACGCCTTTAGCTTCTGTTGGTTTTCTTATTTCACAACAACTGTGGCCTTTCATTCTTTCTTTTCGTCATGAAAATTTACTTTCATGCTGTTTATCTGGGAAACGTATGTAAAACTTTTAATAACTTTTAAAGACATTTCTTTTCATAAATCCAACTACAAAGATAGGTTTTTATTTCCTACTGAAGGTATTATCTGACTTTTTTGTGCATTAAAGATAAAAATGAAGCTGTAGTATGTAGATGGCGTAAGTGTGCAGGAGGGTATATGTAAAACACGAACTGATAGATTGGCAAGAAATAGCAATATTTACTTACAGATTTATGTAAGTTGCAACAAATGTGCAAAATAAACGCTTAATTCCATTTGTAAAGAGCAAATATAAGGGGCATTCAAAAAGAAACGAGCCGGAGGCCTAGGAACAGAAACCAGTACCTGTATGCCAGGAGTATTGGCCCTGGCGGTTGAGGCACTTGGCGGTGAATGACTGCCTTGTAAAATTCCTGGGGTTGCATTGTGAACCAGTTCCGCACCAACTGCTTGACGTCGTCGTCCGAGGCGAATCGTTTGCCCCTCGGGGACCAAAAATGGCGTAATCGCAGGGAGAGAGGTCTGGACTGTATGGAGGGTGATCAAGAACCTCCCACTTGAATTTCTGCAAGAATGCCGTGATTGTGTTGGCCGTATGGGGCTTTGGATTGTCGTGGAGCAGAATGACCCCCCCGGGTGAGCTTGCCTGGTCGTTTCATCTGTAATGCGGTGAAGTGGTTGTGCTGTGCGGTGAAGACCAACACGGACGATTGACGCATGCTTCTATTAGCTTTTAGTCACATGAATTGCATCCATGATCCTCTAGCAGCGGGCTGTGAACTTCCGCACTCACTCGTGTCGGAACCAATCTTGGTTACACATGCAACGATACTATCCTTCTGTAACCGGTTTGTCCATTCCTCACCCCGGCTCGTTTCTTTTTGAACGACCCTCATATAATGAATAGGCAGGTCTCTTGTTTTTCTGCATGACTTTGCAGTTCATCCGCGAAGCCTATCTTTTTTTTTTTTTTTCAATTTTGTTTTGTTTAACATCAATGAATTTATAATGAATTGACATTTTAATAACTAACATTAGCAAAACACCTTTAGACTCTCGGCAATAAATAGTGTATACAAAATGCAAAGTTATCCTATGTCATCTTACAAACTATGTTTAATTGATAAATTTATAAATTTATTATAGTCAATTCACAAACAATTTCAATTGATTGCCAACGCTAATTAATAGATCACAGAGATTTAAAAACTTAGTTGGCAACATGGTTTTCTTCCATTCCATTCTTTTGGATCATTTATTATTAATATCAAAAAATATGTTGATGACAGTCTTTTTCTGTTTTCGATACTCTTCAATATGATCTTCAAAATTATTGTTTTCTTCAAAATTTTGCCATCCAAGACCATGGCACAGATGGCCTGTACGGGATTACGTTAACTTTGTTAACATAGTTTCTCTATTTACAATTTTTTAATTTTATAACTTTACAATTTATCTATAGATTAGAATGGTGTAATGCCTAAATAGTCAAAGGAAGTAAATCCAAGACGAAGCTAGTCCTGTTCAATATCAAAATCTCTTCAACTTTAACTTCTATTTCTTTCCTTACAAATTATAGATTAACAAACAGCTATAGACTTTCCAAAATCTGAATATGTAAAGTAAAGGCCATGAGAAATGAATTACATTGATGTGTTAAGTTATATTCGTTCTTGTAACTTCTTTCTGTATTAATTTTCAATTAACTTTTCCTTAAAGGTAAAAATTCTCAAAAAAAATACATAATAATTAAGGATAAAAAGTTAAAAGGTTACTAGTTTCGATTGCCGCAAACAGCAATCATCATTAGATGCTTGGGAAACAAGCAAAAGTCATCCTAAATATAGGACCTATCGTAATCATTTCACCAATAAAATAGAGGCGAATCCAATACTAACGGGGAGAGAACAAATTTAAGTGAAAAAAAAAAAAAAGACGATTGGTTGATAACATTAACCAGTAATTAAAGGGCCGATCGATTAAACTAGAGGTTAAAGGAAGGGAGGAAGGGAAAAAAATATTTTATAAAGACTTATTATCTTTAATTACTGTTTATTAAAAAAATTAGATATCAGTAAAATTTCTTGCTCTGATCTGTAAACCATAAACTTATGCATACACTGCATCTACGAGACGCGGTCATTATAGGAACCTCTTAATAAGATAAGCATTTGACTCAAATTTGTTCAAATACTCATCCTTCTCACATCCAAGGATGCCTATATTATGAACATCAATAGAATGCCCAGTATTCCTGACATGTGATGTAGTATTAATAACAGATTGCATTTTTAACTGCTTTCAAATGCTCCTTGCTTCGAATGAAAGGAGCCTGTGTGTTTCGCCAATGTACCTATATCCATGACCTAAGTTTGGTATTTCGTAAATACAATTGTTCTTGGATTGATCCATCTTGCATCTCTTATCATTAGATTTGAAATTAATGTACTGCTTTAATGTATTGGTGGCTTTTCCTGTCGTTCCAATATTAAAAGCGGCCAGATAACACTTAATCATTTGAAACAGTTCTGGGATGAAGGGATGGCGATGTATCGGGTGACCATAATTAAACAGGAGGTATTTGGAGCGCAATAGGCAAAAAACTGTTGGGCAAAAAAAATGGCCAAATTTGTATATACTATTCAGACCATGGGATTTCGCAGAAAATTTTTTTTTTAGTTCCGAATGGCGCCACCAGGGGAGAAAGTGGCGCTGTATGGTGAGCTAATCAGACTTACATCAGACTTACTTAGGAAAGAAAGCAAAAGCGTACAGTTGACAATAGGTTTTATTTACTGAAAATTTATTAACGTGTATAAATGTAGTTAAGTTTGATAAAATGATGCCATCACACATAATTAAGTTAAAAATAAAGATATATATAGAGGAAAAGATGTAAAAACGGGCACAGGTGTAAATATGGGCACCCCTCCCCAAAGGGCTATGGGAGGTGCTGCAGTTTTGCGGCCAGGATTATAGACTGCGTCTTTTGTTGATATATGATAGCAGAGAGCAGTTGGAACCTTTAATTTCAAGTAGTTTAGATGCAGCGTTAGTTATTGTGCGAATTGGTGTTTGTTCTGGACTGCAAACTTTTGACAGATATGTGAAATCGTTTTCTTTTCATGTCCTTGTGGTTAGTTTAAAATAATTTCACAGTGATATCCGGAAAGCGGAGATCCTAAGCTACTTTTAGAAGCACGCCTTTAGTCACGCACGCTTTTAGGTTACATGTGATACAGAGGCGTATTTACACGAGGGCTAAAAGGGCTGTAGCCCAGGGCGGCAACTTTAGGGAGCGGCAAAAAAAAAAATAGGAAAAAAACAAAAATCCTGTACTATTCAATAATATTAATTTTCAAAAATATTAAGTCATATTTCAAGCAGAAAATGATAGAAAAGAAACAGACATTTCCTGCCTTTTTGATGTGTCTGTACAGTATATTCGAACAAAGCGTATTTTTGGCTTTGAGTATATATCCCGGGAAATCGGGTGAGTGATGACTGTGGCCGTAGGTTTGAAGTGGAAGGGGGTAGACGTTGCATTGGAGTGGGAGGCGGCGGGGGACTGTCTGACAGTTACGTTATACATATCTTCTGCGACTCTTATGTACGACATATATTCCAATTATTTAAATTAACTTTAATGTTTAATTTTCTGTTAAACAACTTTTTACAACATATTTTTAGAATGTATACTTAAGGAAAGGAATGCATCATTACCGGGCATATATATTTATATATATATCTTTTTTTTCATACTCTGAGTAAGTAAATTCTAAAGAATAGACGAATTGTAAATTATCAGTAATTTACCTCAAAACAAAATAAAAACATCAGTATAGTTTATTAGTGATATATTCAGACAGGAGGGTCAGGAGGAAGGGCGGCAAATATGGCGTAGCTCATAGGCGGCAAAAGTGTAAATCCGCCTCTGATGTGATAATGGCCATCTTGCTTAGGTGGGGTTGGTGTAAATGTGGGCCCCATAAAGGAGGTCCATAATTACACCATCTTTTCTCTCAAACAACATAAACTAGCTATGCCAATTAATGAGGCTGCTGAAACACCGAATTAGGAAAAAAATCCCCATTCATTTTATTTTTATATCTTGGGTTTTATTTTTATGGATCTTTAAATCTAGGTAAATTATATAAGCAGGCGTATCTATTTTTTAGTTTAGTATCAATCAATTTGTTACGGGCTAAATCATTAATCATTTGTTTTTTTTTTGATAAACGAAGCAATGTGCTCCTTTTAAAACCGCATTTCTGCGATACCTATTGTATTTTCAAAAATATATAATTACCCCTTTTTACATATCTGCTATTATATAAAACAACAACACTGCCCCCTTATCTGCTTTTGTAATAAATAAAGCTTTTTTATCTTTAAGTTTCTTAATTTCATATATTTCAAGAGGAATTAGAGTCCGTAACCGCTGCTTAACATAACCCTAACCATTTTAGCTACCCAAATTCTAATATTTGTAATTTATTATGTGTTTTTACAAGATTTTAACTTTATTTATTTTCTCCCACAACCGTTAAGTTTTGAATTAACTTTTTTTAAACGCAACAGTCTTGTAATCAATGAGCTTTGAATTCGATATCAGATAAGATAAAGAGTTATGTGTTCCACTCCAAACCATCTCGTTTCATGTATTTTCTTTTACTTAACTCTTCAGGTGAAGAAGGTATTTTCAAGTATTCATTTCATGTCTTCACATTTGCGATCATCCTATTTAATCTGGGATCGGAACATTCTCAATTACAAAAATTAATTAGACATGCTTCAACTTGCTAACAATTTATTATTAAAATAGAATACTGTATTTCAATTTCTTCAGATTCCAATCACGATACAAAACCATTATTACTGCCGATGATAAAGCTGTGAAATCGATATTAATGATAGAGAACCAATAATAGTAATAATAATAATAATAATAACTGGAAGCCAATGAATGCTTCCTTTCGCCTTCAGAACGGTGTAACTATGACAACCGTTTGATCGAAGAACTCTTTAATGACTTGGTTTGAAAACTTGAATTTCTCTACTAATACGTCATCGCTTGCTTATACATTTTCTCTCTTTTTAACGACCTGACGGAATATTGAGAAAAGATGCTCGAATTTTTATGTGAGTTGGTCGATTATTTACCTCTTTTTGATATAATTCACAATTTATATCTCCCTAATTTTTAGATACATAAGGTTATTATGAAGAAAGGAGAAATAATCTTGGGGGGGGGGGGGGGATATTACGAATTAGAATGACAGAAAAGCTTTTTCTTAAATTTTAAAATGTATTTAAGGCTATCGTTTAGTTTAGAATTGGACAATCATCACTGACTTATTTGAAATTGGAATGTATTAAGTCAACAGTTGAAAAAATGATAAGGGACACATTGAAAGCACGAAAGTATTCTAACTTAATTTGTATTACTAAAATCTTCTGTTTCTCTGTCTGGCGAAATAGTTGTGATTTCCAGAAAACAGAAATAATTTCTACAAATTCGCTACGGGAACCGAACCTGCAACATTCTGATTCGAAGTTAGACGTCTTATCCATTAGGCCACGAGGACTACAGTCCAATTAACTTATTTTTAAGAAAGACAATTTCATATTAACTTAAATTTTTTTATTAAGTAAGCTATCATTACTATTGTTGTATCAAATCAACTATAATCAAAATGCTAAGTTTAATTAATACTATATAAAAAAAATATATAAACCCGAACATTAGTCATTTTTGGAATGCTGCAAAGAACTGTCAGTCCGTAACGCCGACTAGCGGGAGAAAAGAGAACTAGTTTATTCAATTTTTGTTCGATTAATATTCAATTATGTTCCATCAATAATTACGAGAAGGATGAAATTAAAATTCACCTATTCTGAAGGGACTATGGCTTGAACTGTTGTTCAGAAAACAGACAAGTTAAAAATATGATGATGCGAAAAGTTAATAACAGGAATCTCCGAAGAGAATTGCATCTGATCATCCAGGATTTATCGATGCTTAATTTCGAGACAAGCAGAAATGTACGGCAATTAAGGTACCTAAATGTTGATATTGATTAATTGATAGTAATATCGATTACTGAACAGTGAATGATTCTATAAAAGGTTGGAATTGTTTGTAAAACTTTTTAGACAACTGCGCATATTCTAGGGCGGTTGCCAGGGCTGTGCGGTGACAAAATAAAACTCCTTTTTTTCCTTTAGTTCGAAAGTAAGATGATCTGTGATATGCTGCAGCTTCACATCAAGCTGATTTAATCCAATAACCTGGATGTAATCGTTACTCCATCAATGACAGAAAGACCATATTCAAATAGGATTAATCCAAAACCATCTCATTTGTATTACCTTTATTCAAATGTCTATTTAATCTGTGTGAAATCGTTGTTTTTCATTTAAGAATGAAGGACTTAAATTTTAGTTTTAATTTTAATTTCAGTTTAAGCTGATTTTTTTTTTAATTCCAATTTTTAACATGTCTAATCTCAATACAAGTCTTTTTTAGCATGTTAATTTTATTCAAATTTCTATTTTTTTTTATTTTTTTTTTTTGTGATACAGTAAAACCTCGTTAAGTCGTCACTCAAGGGACCGAACATTTTTGACGACTTAAGCGGAGTGACGACTTAAGCGGAGTGGGCATTTTTGAAAAAGAAAAAAAAAAAACAAAACAAAAAAACCTCAACTGAAATACAATATTTTTATGAATTACTGTAGGATTCGATGAGAAAAACAAGATTTTCAGAAATCAATACATGCAAATGAATGAGTGGAAAATAATAAAAAAAACCCACACATTTTATACTTATCACATTTTATTTTCTTTTACTGGCATTAAAATAATCCAACAGTGTTGATTGATGAAGGTGCTGATTACTGGTAACAATTCAAAACACTTTGTAATGAAATGGAACTCCAACTTTTGTGCACATAATTAATCGTATATAAAACCGAAACTTCTAGCTTTTCGTTCCTATCCAAGGCTTTTATCATGTCCTTTACAAGCATTTCTTTGTACTTTCGTTTAAAGTCAAGAATTATCCCTTGGCTGAAAAAGTGCAGTTACATTTGGAAGAAGAAAAACAATTTCGATCGCTTTTAAATTTTCGGGGCTTACTCGCTATGAAATAAAATCACACTCAGTAGCGGTCAAGAAAAACGTCTACTCTTGACAAGAGTCGCCGCGAGAAGAAAAATTTCCCAAGTGAATTTCCCACGTGAAAATTCCCCGTAAAGGCTAGGCTTTCTTTGAGTGAAAGGGCGGGGCCGAAAAGATAGCAGGCAAAATTGAGAATAAAGATGCTTTTCGCCATTTATGAGGGTGACGAGTTATCCAGAGTACAATTAAATTTGGTGACGAGTAAAAGAGGGTTATTTTACATTATTGTCTATGAGACCTTGTCGGGACCAAATAAAAACGACGACTTAAGCGGAGTGACGACTTAACGAGGTTTTACTGTATATTATTCCTTCTCTCACCTTAAATATTCGATTCCAAATTCCATTATTTTCTTAACAATTGTTCGAATTACAGTTCTATCACAGTAGCTGAACATCAATACTGTAGTTCAGTATTATTATATTTTGTAAGCCTACATTTTCGAAACGTCAGGTTAAAAATTTTTTAAACACCAGACAAAAATAAAAACTTAAGTAAAAGATAAATAAGTAAATTAATAGTAATAAGTAAAAAATAGTTAGTTGACTTATTGTTAAATTAGAAGAAAAAATTTAAAGTCAATGAATAAAAGAAATTTAGTAAAAAAAAAGAGAGACCATAAGACTCGAATTCCAAATAACACTGAAAGGGCAACTTATTTATTTTTAATAAAATTTAATTGTTTTTGAAAAATTCGTTTAAGCAATTTATACAACACGGAATTTCTTACTATTTTCTCCGCTCCCCAACATTACTTGATATCGATTTAATATTTGAGTCATTTTGGAACAAATAACAGACCATCAAAATACAGCTATCATACTTTACGAAGACCAGAAATCAGACGGTGATGAAACTATTGGGTGGGTGCATAATTATCAGGAGTTTTTGTAGGCAGGTTCTGCCTACAAAACGCCTGATAATTATGCACCGACCTAAACGATAAACATTTTGCCTCCGTGTTTCATGGGATATTTCTATTATAATTTTTTTTTTTTTGAAAATATTTATAAAATAGTAGTAATTGTGTAGTGCTTTTTTATTCTGGTTCCGCTTCATTTTAATGTCGGTCTTATTAAATTGAATGCTAATTTGATTAAAAAACAAAACAAAGAAAAATATTTACAATTTTTGATTTGACCGACTTATGATTTTCTTTGGTTCTCGAAATTATTTTGTATAATCAAAGACAACAATCATTTCGTAAAGGAAACATAAAGTATTCGTATATATGCACTGTACTGTTAAATGTTAAAAGTTAAAGCTGTCCCCAAACAGGCCATACAGGCCCACGGGTGCGCAGGAGGTAAGGCTCCCGACGTTTCTTGGCCAACGGGACTAGTATGAGGTCGGGTGGCCAGCCCGACGCCAGCCCGCGTTTAACTCCCGGGAAAGAAACCCGGTACCCATTCTACAGAGGGCTGGGTAGGCCCTAGGACCCGTTTGTACTTTTTAATCTACTGGCATAAAAAATGGCAAATCTTCCCTTCGAGTTCAATTAATTAATTATTTAGAGAAACAAATTACGAATTAAAAATAAAATAGCGATCATGCATTATTATATAACTAATAATTTAATAAAGTTAAAGTATCCCACTACAGTATCCCTATGTGGCCTTTATGGTCGCGGGAGGTAAGGCTTCGGGCGTTAAGGAGAGGGCACACCCTGCATATTGCCAAAATCAAGGCCATTTCGTGAGATGAAAGTACACATGGAATACTTCAAAAATATATATACGTTGCGGGGCCAACCTTGTAAGTTGAGGTCAGGTGGTCATCCCAACGCCCGCTCGCCTTTACCCCCTTGGAGAAGGCATGGTCCCCATTTATAAACTTACATTATTCATATTTTTTTTTAAGTACAGTAAACTCCCGATTATCCACGGACATCTCCTGTTTCCATTTTTTTTTTTTTTTTTTTTTTTTCTATAAAAAAAAATTACCGAATTAAAAAAAAAAAAATTAAATGATCGAATAAGATAAACAATAAAAGAGGCTAACAAAGTAAGTGAAGACAATTATAGACAAACAATTTAAAAAACGACTTTCTGTGCGGAGCATAGGCCGCAAGGTTACACTAAATTACGGGAGAGCCTTCCCGTAATAATAAAATTTAAAAATAAATAAATAATTTAAAATAAAATAATTGTTTATGTACTGTAACTATATGTATTGCCATTTTAATATAAGTAAAATATGTTAAAAGCATTTTTGTGTTGATTTTCGTTCTATTTCGGATTAACCGCGGAATTCGCTTATCCGTAGTTGCCGCGCCACCCAATTCCGCGGATAATCGGGAGTTTACTGTATACAGTAGAGTCCCGAAAACTCGGCACTCGATAACCCGGCAGTCCGGATAACTCGGCCACCCCCTGGCAGGGCGGAAAAACCCCGCGCCCCTTAAAAGTAGGCTAGTTACATGGTGTAAGAAAGACTTTCTTACACCATGGGCTAGTTAATTTTCGTTAGAGAAAGCTTTATGCCTTCATAAAGTAATTTTCTGAAATCTGTCCTATCAGGTAAATTACTGTATTCATTAATTTTCATTAGTAAAGGCTCTATGCCTACATAAAGTAATTTCTCTTCGATTTAAGGGTAAGTTTAAATACAGTATTCATAAGTTACATTTATATACAGTTCATGTATTAGGTATTTTCTTGAGTTTATTTGGACAGTTTAAGTTTGAGTTATAGCATTCTTTGTAAACTGTAGTATTCTCAAGCAATAAATAAAAGTATTTTATTACGAAAAAAATCGTACTTATTCTGTTTTTTAACACCTTTCCCGATAACCCGGCAGTTTCACAAACTCGGCCACCCTTCGGTCCACATTAGGCCGAGTTTTCGGGACTCGACTGTATTGGTTATTGCTTTTAAAAAATATAAGCCAATAATGATATTTGCAAATAACTCTCCCTACTTGAAGTGATAATGAATACACTAATGTAAGGAAAATTAATAACCGAATTTTTTAAAAAGCAATTTTTTTTTTGTCACTATGGCTTGTCACAAAAGTATAAGGTTCTAATCTTAAAAAATTAACGCAATAAGACTTTTAGAATGAGGAAATTTGCTATTTTCAGATTCTTCAGCAAAATACTTTATTGCTTACACTATAAAAATATGAACAAAAAAATAATTTTCACTCAAAACTTTCATACAAATTCTTGATTAATGCTATTTTTTTTCTTTTTTTTTTTTTAATCATTTATTGATATAAAAACTATTTCAAATTACTTGCTCCATTGCATGAAAATCCATCTTACATCCGTTGAAGGACTTGTGATTTGAAATCCTCTTCCATATTAAATAAGGAATAAAGACATTTCTTACAAAGAAAATTACTGCAATCAGCAATTAAACCAAGATTGATGATGGGACTTCATCCTAAATTGATGAGAGTTTTTTTTTTATTTTCAAAACCTCCAAGGTTTGTTCTAACCTGTTTATGGGAGTCCTATAACTTTTATTTACCATTTTACATTTTTAATACCAATTTTGTCTTGATAAACAAACATCTATTCTCGATCAATAAAATAGTCCTAGATGAAACAGTGTTCTTCCTTTGTTTTATTCTCAGAATTGAAACCATTCAAAAAATGTTTTATTGTTGTTTTCCATAAATTTCTAAATGCTAAACATTACCCTTAGCATTTAGACCTATTTTCTGAAGGTTCCCTGATCTTAAATTTTTTTCTTGTTCTTCTTATATCTTGGTATTTCCAATTGCTGATAAATAATAATATATTCCTTTGATGGCTACAATTTTAGAAAATTTTATTGCAATTTAATTTTTTATTGTATTTTTTTTCTTTTTTGAGATCAAAATTTCTTGAGTATTACGTATTACACTTTATAATTTTATTATCAGCCTTTGCATTATTATTCTTTTCGTTATTTATAATGATTACAGTTAACCATTTAATTTTCAACTTGATGTATTTTTTTAAATTAAGTAAGGGAAGTTTTGATTGAAGTTTGGGCTCCTATGAGAAAATCGAAAATGAAATGAAACCTTGGGTCATTACAAAGAATTGAAGTTTTTTCATAATCAAGTTGAAAATGCTCAATTGTAACAAGCATGATGCACCTACAAATACTTAAAAAACATTGAGATCATATATTATCTAAGCTTAAATGTGATTATCTTTTCATCCTTAATTGACTGTTATGAAAACGAGAAGCATGATTGGATCGATTCGCCTGCTATTTAGGTCTCGTTTATATCTGTCAACGAATGAATAATAAATTATAATGAAAAAAAAAAGCAACAAAAAACACATTCTTATTATTTGACAGAAACTGTAATTTATAAACAGCAAAGCAAAACAAATAAACACAAAAAGAAAAGTAACAGCAAAAAAATTAAGAACTAAGCAACAACTACAGCAATGTTTCTATATCATATTTATTGAATATTTTGTTTAGTGCAAAGAGGAAGAGAATGTTGAATACACTATTAAAAAAAAAAAGAATTAATGTTGATTTACGCGCATCGAATTTCCTTTTAATTTTATTTTATTTTCCTGTCTTTAATCCATAAATCGATGCCGCACTTGGAAACTATGTTCCATTACGACCTCACAAGGAACAGAGTAAGTATTGTAAAGATCCGTTATTCAGAAAAGTTTAGTACTTCAATTAATGCTTGAATTTATACAATAGAATTATTCTTAAATAAGTGGAATTTTCTATTCCTTATTAGTATTTTTTTTTCAGTTAGTTTTGTAAGTTAGTCAAAATTATATGTAGAATTTAAATTATAATTTTCATTATAGATAAAATACACATTGAAGTACATTAAGAGGTGAAAACATCCATGAATTACTATGATAACAACATTTCGTTTATATTAGAGCAAGTCTGAGACTTTTTCTTAGATCAAATTTAGGTAATTTTAGCGCATTTTATTGAAGCACAAAATAGTATTTGAAAATGCTAAGCGAAAAGTACTAGTTTGCATTTTGTTGACTTCTAACATTTTCCTCAATTTGTTGATTAAAAAGGACTAAAGTAATTAAAAATTATTTTATTGACTGACAATCACAGTATTCAGAACTCGCTCTGTTATAACTAATGTCAAGATGGCGATAAACTAGAGTGCGGATAGTAAATGTGGTCCAGTAGCTCAAAGCAATTTGTGCTTGTCGACCGACTGGGGGGATTCGATTGGCGAGAGAATGAGGATTTTTCAGGCTTTTTTCTCCTCCGAATGGGCACTCGGATTCATCAAATATCTTTTTAAATGATTGTCCTCTTTTCCAGGAGAATTGAACGAAATCCACTGACCGAGTAATCGAGGGCACATTTACTTCCATTGTCCCCCTGTCACTGGACCTTTATACGGATATTTTCTCTAATTGTTTCTTATATCACTGTTTTTTTAAGCAAGTAAATTCATTACAGATGAGCTTATATTAACCCATGAATTATTTAAATCGTTTTTATAGTGTATTTGTTGTAATTTGATTTAATATTAGAGATGTCCAATCCGATTTATTTTCTTTCCTGTGTTTGTTTCGAAAAAATAAATAAATAAGTAGGCCTAGTGTTTTCATTTACAGTGAGATGTGGATTTATCGGAGCTGCTTAATACCTGCAAATTCTAAGGTGTTTATTTCTTTCCCGTACATGCGCTTCAGCTTAGGGTTTCGAAATCTTAAATTGTTTCATTTTACAATAATTGTAAGTACAAGTAATATAGTGTTTTTATCGACTTACAGTAGTTTCGTAATGATCAGAGAAGTAATCAACTGTGATGAGATTAATCATGATGTCCTTAGAAAAGAAAGAATATCTATTATTAATAATGTTATTATCAAAGCGACATAGATAAAGCGACTGTATTTTTTTCAGCAGTTAGCTTCAAATCAAACTAACTTATTTTTCCAAATTATTTTTAAATAAAATAAGAAAGTTACAGATGGCATATTGGTTTGTAAATAGTTATACATTATATCAGGGCCGTCGCGTGGTTTGTTGGCGCCCGGGGCAAGATTTCGTCAGGCGCCCCCTGAATCTCCAATTCAACAACCAAAAAAAAAACGGAATCTCCTGTTGCCGCTGCCGCGGCGTCCAGGGCGATCACCCCGGTCGCCCCACCCACGCGACGGCCCTGCATTATATATAGGTATGGAAACAGAATTTTATAGAATATAAGATTTAGTATTAACACACCCCAAATTAAGACAAAAAAAAAAAAAAAAAAAAAAGATAATAAAGACGAATAGTTAAAATAATTAAATCCATCATATAAATCTTGATACAAACTTCCTTCGATCCTCGACTAATGTTTATTATATATTAATACACAATATTTCGACTGTATTATAGTCTGACAGATCAGTCTTGACGAACGAGATTTCTTGAGATTCACGGGAAGCCGAGATCTTGACTTGAGCCTATTTCCGAGCAGGGCCGGATCTAGGCACCGCCAGTCCCCGCATTGCGGGGGAGGGGGGGGGCTGAAAAGGGGGGCCCCGCCGTGGCCTGGGTGCGGCTCGAAATAGCTCGGTAAGGCCCGTGAAGGATTTTCGCTGGGGGGCCAACAATGTTTAGATCCGGCCCTGTTTCCGAGGTTTCAAGAAATGTAGTACTGTGATTGTCTATCAGTAAAAAAATGCTACACGATGAATTTATTATTTGACTGTTTTCAGTGTTACGAAAAGTAGAGTAAAATAAAGCAAAAGCCTCGTGCATTTTCCCGTATTTCATTTCATTTAGTCAATGAAATTAAAACATAAATTGAAATGAATTTATTATTAATGAATTTATTATTTCACTCAAACATGTTTCTTTTTATTTTCATTTTGTGTTTTTTGTGATTGCAAATGAAATAACTGTGAAATGTGCATTTGTGCCTATTTGAAGTTCATTAATGTATTGTTGCATTTTGAATTTTGAATGAATTGTCTTATACGAAAGTATTTACCTTCTCATAGGTTTTGTTGGGGTTTTTTTGTTTTGTTTTTGTTTACTTTACAAAATTTTAAAAAAGTAAATTTTTTTTCTATTATCTTATTATTTTATTAATTTTTGTTTTGTTTTTGGATCCGTATGTTTGGCAGCTCTTCTTTCTAATATTGTGGCCCTGAAAAGGGTCTTAAAGAAAAATTGGTACTTTTTAATTTTTTTATAAAAAAATAGGGGGGGGCCTTGGGGGGGGGGGGGGGGGCAAAAGAGGGCAACTGCCCTGGGCGGACATCCGAGGGGCGGCAAAATGGGATTGAAACAGTTATTTATTATTGCATTAAATAGTGAAAACAGCTATAGGGGCGGCATGGGGCTGACTTCCCCCCCCCCCGATAAATTCCCTAGATCCGGCACTGCATACGGTTGTCGAATCTCCTCCAAGTATATCCAATTTTATGCAGTAGAACACGAAGAGATTCCTTGGTTCCTCTGAAATCAGTTACAGTCTTCACTACTTCAAACAAAGTTATTAAAATGGGAGTTTTGCCTTCAGCTAGAGGCGGTGGATGCAGCAGCGAATAAGGCATCGGTCCAAATCGTCTATATCAGTTTTTTTATAGATACCAGTCTTCCTCAGATGGTAATTTAGCCCTTATCCGTTGCTGACGAGACAAGTAAACAAACAATGGACAAGGGCTAAAATACCATAAATCTGAGGAAGACCGGTGCAGCAGCCTACATTACCCCCCCCTCCCGCCAAACTATACCCGATGTTACAATGGACTAATTAAGTTTTTCACTTATAAATGTAGATTAACTGTGGTCTACAGCACACATATTCTATTTTTCTATTATAGAAAAAAATTATTATACTTTATTTTTGAAGTTATCAATTTTATAAGAAAATAGTTCAAACCTTAGTAAATTTCATTTTACATATATACAAACATACAAATTTAAATTCAAACAATCAAGATTAAATTCATGTTGTTATTCATGTTGTTTTTGAAATACAGCAAATAACATTGATAGCCTAATTATTTTCATGTAATGGCTGTAGAAAAATCAGAACAATGGAAAAAAAGAGACATGCATGAGAGAACAGTTAAGTTTCGTCCAATTACTAAACTTAGATACAACTATTTTAATTATATTATAATTGTAGAAATAAAGAGGCCAACATGCACATTAAAATTATTAAAAAAAATTAACACATTAAAAAGTTATAAAAGTTTCAGCTCGCAGGTGTGCTGAAACCGTTATAACTTACATTTTAATTTTTTTTTAATAATTTTAATATATGTCTTGGCCTCTTTATTTCTACAATTATAATATATTTTACACACGTTAAATTGTGTACTTCTATTCAAATTATAAATTGGATGTTTTCACTTCTGTGTTCAGAGGTCTCCTAATCATTGTTTAATGCAATATTATAATTAATATAAGACTTCATAATAATGATTAATAATAATATATTATATATTATTATAATTTAT
>JAFIDM010009631.1:110427615-110450704 GCA_023159025.1 Thereuonema tuberculata
ATTATATATTATTATAATTTATAATGCTAATTATAATAAGGATAACATTCAACTAAAGTTAAGATTGATTTATTAATTAATAAAAATTATAATTATACTTAAATTAATAAATTTAATTATTAACTATTTAATTAATTATTGCAAGGATCCCCCCCCCCACATACACACACACACACTCTCGAAGAACTTCCGACGTCCCTGTTCATAAACATTTAGTTGCTTATTTCGAAACTGCGATCAAAGGCAAAATGAGTTTACAAATTTGTTCTTTATTGCAGATATTGCCGATAAAAAAAAAAGTATAAACTACTAAATTTAGAAATTGTTATTTATGACTTAATTATCCGGATTAACTTTAAATCTGAAATTCGAAATGCTAGATTATTAATTGAGAATGCGAAAAATCACAACTTCTAATTATAATCTTGTCAACTATTATTTCAAAGAAGGTGTCTAATTTCTGAGATGCATGCTAAACACTAATCAGTTAGTTTAAATTTGAGTTTAATTATTAAACAAAAAAATATAGAAGTAATGAGAGAATGATATAAAATAAAAATAAAGTAAAATTTGCATTTACAGATTTTTTTCTACTGCTGATTTAGGGATTGAATCAGAATAAACAGTCATAAACACTGGAGATAACATAAAAAACTCCATCAAAATTCAAATTTGGCAACTTAGCTATTTATTTATATAATCTAGCTTAAATTTATTTTAGATAGTTGATGAATTAAATTTATAATAGACAGGAACTCCATTTTACTTTTTTTAAAGAGTCATAGAGGAAAATCAAATGATTTTCATCTCTTTTTCTTTTTTTTTTCTTTTATTACATATAAAATTTGTTGTTTCCAAATGGTGGTATTTCCACATTAATTTCGGGGCCTTCTGAGATTGATAATTATTGTGATGCCAGGGTTATAAAGAGCTGGCACATAGGAAAATATCTATTACATAAAATAGCCTAAATAAAGCGATAAATAGAGTGTGCAATGTGTATCTGTTTCTATAATTACTTATGTTTATATTGTTTATAAAAAAAAAAACCTACTAGCTTTTTCAAAAATTTGACGTTTATTGTGAATTTGATAAATTAAATAAAATTCGATTATCAAGGGAAAAAAAATATCAATCAACCTGGATGGCCAGGAAATTTGAATTAGTAAATACTATTCTTTTAATGTTTTCATTGTATTATTACATTCAGTAAGTTACACTTTAGTTTATAATCTGTGTTTCTAATTCTCAGTGTAATTCTTTTTGGCAGATAATGTTTATTCCACAAAACCGAAACGATTCATTGTTCTTCAGAAGACAGAGTATCCCAACACAACCTCATATTTATTCTGCTAATAACAATGACAATCAAGATAAACCACCTCCTATTTTTTATGTCAGAGAAACTCCAAACAATAAGAGAGTTCCAAAAATTAACGAAAAGCAAAAACTTCAGTCTGCACAGGCTTGGTTACCTGAGTCCAGTGAAGACGGTATTGATGAAATTCCCGGTTTACAACATGTATTTGATTCTGGGAAACCTATTTGGCATCGATGTCTTTGGAGTTTAATTTTAATTCTCTGTGGTTTCGGATGCATTTATCAAGTAACCTCTCGGATTATGCTCTATTTATCATCTCAGACCATCTTTGCAACAAAGATAACAATCAACGATACCATAAGATATCCAGCAATAACTATTTGTGGCTATCGAAATTACGCTCCCGGAAAACTAAAAGTACGTTATCATAATTTATATAACACCACACATGACTGCAAAAGCAGCGATTGGGTTCATTTGATAGGTTTTGAAGGAATGGACATGATTCAGCTTTGGAAGACAGCAGGTCCTGGAAGCTTCATTAACTCAACAACGGTAAGTTCGTGATTTTTCATAAAATATAACCGATAAAATGCAATGTAAGTACATTCAACAAAAAACAAAAAAAAAAAAAATGTTTACTCGTATTCTTACCAGTATATTTATCAGGATTAAATGAACTTCATGGAACCAATGACAAAAGTTTGAAATAACAAATGAAGTATAATTAATTGTGATAATTACACACAAAACAATGGAGAAATTTAATTGAAATCTTGTACTAATAATAATCGTCAAATATCAGTGCTTCTATAACACAGTTCGTACACATAAAGTTTCAGTTATTGAAGTTTATATTAAAGCAGATTCATATCAGTAAGTAGATCGAAGGCATTCCTTTAATTTGAAAATATAAACATACATAAATCACTTGACAGATAGAGACAAAATGTTCACAAGTAGATTATCTATCAAAAGTACGTGACCAGGTTAGACTACTGTTACTACTCGGTCGGAATGTTATTTACAATTTCTTTCTCATCTTTCTTTAATTTTAAAGGAAGATGATGTTAACTTGGAAATAAACCAATTCTATAGCTGACGAAAAAAAAAGTCCTCCCTATCTTTTATGGTATAAGTAGCTTAGTTGGATTTAAAATACTTTTGTTGAAGGTATTTTCCTTTTTATTCTTAATCTCTGTAGCGTCGATAATTGAAATAACAAAAGGGATTTTTGAAATTTCATATTTGAGAGTTTAATCACAGTGTGTAGATCTGAATACATTTTCATTTGAAAAGATCAATTTGAAGATTTATATTGTGATGGTGTTTGAGATGGAGAAACAACGAGTCAAATTCTGAAACTGAACTGAATTAATTTATTAAACGAAAAACATTATTTTTTAATGTATTTGCACTGAAGAATTTGATTGGAAGATTAATTAAAATGTACAGAATGGTTGGATAAAAACATATTGAATTGAATTTAATTAACTGATTCAACGGCTGCAACTCCTCGTTGTTTCTCCATCTCAACGACTCTTCCACAAACATTATTACAATACAAATCTTCAATTTGATCTTTTCAAATTAAAATGTATTCAGATCTACACACTGTGATTAAACTCTCAAATATGAAATTTCAAAAATCCCTTTCAATTATCGACGCTACTGAGATTAAGTCTAAATAGCAAAATGCCTTCAACAAAAGTATTTAAATCCAACAAGCTACTTATACCCTAAAAGAATTTAAAAATAAACAGAACATCAGTAATTAAAAAATAGAAAACGAATGTGTTAAAATAAACAATAGTTAACGATTAAATTGAATAAAATACAGATACATAATTTCTACAAAAATACAAATAAATGATTTCTAAGAATATTTACATACAAACTGTTACAATATTATACAAGGGTTCTTAAATAATGAATTATAATGAATAATATGAATGAATATTTATGAATACATTTTTTTTAAATAATGCATTGATCTACTTCAAATTCAACAGTACAGGAGCTATTGAATTTTTACTCGTTCCCGTTGAAAATTAAGATTTTCAAACTTTATTATAATCGGGATTTAGACTGTAATTTTATTTTACTTTATTAAGGAGATTTATTTTTGTTTTCTTTGACTAATTATTTTGTTCTTGGTTTGTTTTTATTCATTTCATCACTGTTTGACAAATATATTGTTTAATTAATTTTTTTTTTTTATGTTATACTGATATTCTCATTTAAATATATCTAATCGGTAGGTTAACACATGTGCTTGATGTAATTAAGATACCTAATTGTTATTATGTATCAGAAGAGTTCAGATACAAATTAAGAGTTATTATATTAACAAATTATTATATTTGCGTAATTCCAGATTTTACCAAACTTAGTTTTTTTCCTAAACTTTTTATACTTTACTAATTTTAATGCAACTCAATATCTTAAGTGATAATAAAATTACAAAGTTATTTATTAATTTTAACACCTGTTCAAACTAATACAGTATTGGGCAAAACAAACAGTAATGAAACATTCCACATCCCTATTCGATAATAGGGCGTGTCCGAACGTCCGAAAGTTTATTTGAATATAAACTACAGTAAAACCTCGATATAATGCTCCCGCTTATAACACTATCCCGTTCTTTACGCTCCTTTTATACGATCCCTGGAATTTGCTATATACCTCTGTATACTTTTACCCTCTTATAACGCTTCAAATCCCGCTTGTAGCGCTTTTTTATATCGGAAATTTTGTATCGAAAAGAAATGTAACACTGTAAAGATTGTTTTTTTTTTTCCCTGGTAGGAGAGAATCCTTGAACTCTGTGAAGTGCGGGTCTGTGATACAGTTGTGCAAAATGTCAAAGCGGAAACCGTTTCTATAAGTGAAAAATTGCAAATTCTCCGTAAGTATGACGAGAATTCTACAGAAGTCAGAAGGATTTCGCAGAATCTCTAGGAATTCCCTTGTCCAGCCTGCGAACAATAATGAAAAATAGAGATGCAATTACCGATGCAGCGAAGGGTTGTTGCAAACGTAAAAAAGTAAAGTGTGCATTAAATCTGCTCCGAAAATATATTACTATTGCTCCTAGTAGTGTATCAATTGACGTTAATAGTTACCTGAACCCCATTGAAAATGTCATAATTCATAACAGTAGCACACACACACGGTAAACCACAATCAAAGATCTTTTTAATAGGAAATAAGCTCATATTTGCACTATATATATTACAGAATCATATATGTTTCCTGTAAAATGGTGACCAAATCTTTCCCCATCTCATAAATCATTTCCCCTCTATAGCGCTATCCCGCTTATTACGCTTGTAGGTCATGGTCCCTTGACGAGCGTAATAACGGGGTTTTACTGTATATAGTAACTTGTATTAGGTTTTGAATCAGTCGAGTCAATAATAGTTCTGAGCACAGAAAGGAAGGTATTTTTGGTCGAAATTACAATCGTTCATATGTTCTAGGACGAAAAGACGGACCGAGCCTTACATACGTGAAGGAGCGGTTTCAGAAAAATACCCCAAGTGATAGCGTGATTCTCGGCGTCATCCAAAAATTCCGAAGGACAGGTAGTGTGCTGACACAGCGTAAAGGGTGCACGGGACGGCCACGAACAACAAACGAGAATCACGGCCGTCTCTTGAACAGGTTCTTACCTGTCGTACATCTGTGGCTTGTAGGCATTTTCTTCATGAAAAACTTCTACCGTGTCATCTCTATAGGGAGAAAATTTGCAAGACGTAACGGCGAACATTTAGAAAAGATTGTATACATCTTGGATGAATAATGCTAAGTTAATTCCTGCACTACTTATGTAACTGCTATTTAATTACATTTACTACTCCCACTCCTGGTTTCTGTCTTTCATTACTGTTTGTTTTGCCCAATACTGTATTACTTGATTGTCGTTTACGGTGTTCTGTGAAATACTCTTCTCATATTTATATTAGTGAATATTGTGTTTAATAAGATTATTATTATCTAAGTTATTAATAAAATTTTGAAAATTTTCAATCAACTTTTATTTTTAAAAATATTTTATTTTTGTTCATTTGTAATATTTTGCTTTCGTAATGAAATGATATAAACTGAAATTACGTGAAGTTCAACTTGTTTAGGAAAATTATTTTTAAAAGGTGTATGAAAACTAATGTAGATTTTAAATCTGTATCACTGTTATTGTTTTTGAATTTACAATTGCTGTTATCATTAATTTTACTACAAACATAAATAAACTTTCTATCAACATCCTTGAAGTTACATTAATCCATTACTTTATACTTAACCATGTTTTTATTCTTATTTTTTATTTTTACAAAACATTTTACTCCATGATTTTTTATTATTATAATTTTATTTGATCCATTTTCTTAGTTGTTTCTTAGGCAAATTTAATAACATTATTTTCTTTTAATTATTATCTTTATTTTTTCATTTGATTTTCTATTTGCAGAAAAAAAAATGTCTTTTTCCTTAAAATGTTGTAGATTTCATTGGTCATACTTATATACTACTATTTGTATTCATAGGAAATCTATTTTAAATATTTATTTTTTTTATTTATTTATTTATTTATTTATTACTACGGTGAAATTATTTTTTTATTACAGTATTCGTTTCCATAAAATTGCTTTTTCGAATTTAGATTTATAACATTTTGAGTTTTCACATTTAATAATTTCATTGATTTATGTAAACATTGTTTTTTTTTTTATACAATTATTGTATTTATAAAGAAGTTGTCTGCATATTCATTTTTCAATCTATTGGTTGGTTATTTCAATAATGATCATCTAATGATCTTGAATATCCAATGTAAATGTGTTGCCTCTCTTGTGTTTATTTTGTGATATTACGAAAATATGTTGAAGTTACAAAAAGATGGAGAAAACTTTAACGTGCAGAAGGTTGAATTGAAATCAAAAAACGAAACAAGTGCAGCACAATGAATAATAAAATGCCTTTCTGGTTCAATTTATGAGAGGGAATCGGGAATGGTCGTTTCGTCCTGCAAGGGACTCATCAACCCGATCCACCCTTCCCGATAAAAGAACCCAGAAAGGCAAGAACGTAAGTGAAGATCACCGCCACCTCCGGCAGTGACCCCAGAAAACAAAGAAACAACAAAATTAAATTGTGCTGTTAGGCACAACCAAAAAATCCTTTTCCTAATGAACAATAGGATTGAAGGCCGTTCCCTCTCATAGTTGAACTAGAAAGGCATTTTCTTATTCATTGTGCAGTCCTTGTTTCGTTTTTTTGATGTCAATTGAACGTTGCACTTTTCTTTAGGTTAAGTCACCTTGTTGGACAATTTAGTCCATTAGTCTTCAATCCTATCATTCATTAGGAAAAGGTTTTTTGGTTGTGCCTAACAGCACAATTTAATTTTTGTTGTTTCTTTGTTTTCGGGGGTTGTTGTTTAATATATTTAATTCATAAGCCTAAGAGTTAATGAAATTAGTACTTGTTTTTACAGAGTATAAAGAACTTATAAAACTTATTAAAATTAAAAAGTTGTAGAAGTATTGAAGTTTAATATTAGCTAAATTACATTCAAGAAAGCAGAAAGCAAGCATTCCAAGCATTATTTCAAATCAGCAAAATGATATAAATTGAATGGTTAAACATCCATTTGAATGGTTATACAGTTGAATGGTTATACATCATTTGAACAAGCGCCAAAATTCGAAATATTCGCATAAACGCAAAAGCTTAGGTATTACTTCACATTTTTTATGTGAATGAAACGTGTTATATATCAAAATAAAGAAACTTTCACAGAACAATTCTGATCGTTATCAAAACTAATCGGCTACCCGTCGCTTCGCTCCGGAAGTCTCGCATATGTAACGGAAAACTACTTTTTATTTATTAAAAGCACACACACACAAATTACATCAAGTAAACTAAAACTAAAAATTTTAAATTTTTTTTTTTTTTTTTTTTTTTTTAATTTGCACATCCGCCGCTTGTGAAAGAGTTCCAAGAAAATCTCGAATTTTCTTAAAAATTACCAAAAAAAAACCGGGGTTTTCCTAATATGCATTAACGAATTGTTTCCTTCCAAAAAACTTGAAATTACCTCTAATTCCACAGTAAAAAACTACCATGCTTGTTTCCTTATTATTTACAGTAATTGAACTCTATACCCACCCTAATGTCGCGAAAATGCGTCAAATACAATATATTTTTCGCATACTTTCAGAATCGCGGACTTTTTCGTTTAACCAAAATGAATATCGAGATCTATTTTCTGCCAATGACAACCAGTAAAGAGGCCCATGTAATCTAATAGGCGTATGAATATCTAGTTTCGATCCACGTGACTCGTCGTTTGTACAGGATGCCAAGATAGCGGCGCCAAATCGATTTTGGCTAATACAACCCATCAATCATCAAAGTGTTGAATAGATAATGATTTATGTATTTATAAATATAAAATTCTCTCATATAGCTCTGAATGATGTAGGTAATCGTGAAATGACCATTTTAAATCGATTTGGAATCGTATGGGCGATAATAGGGTGCGATATACGACATTTGATGTCGCGAAGTAATGAAAGTTCGGTTATATCGCGATCTTCGAGATCTTGGATCCGAAAGATCGCGTTATAACCGAGCTTCTGTGTATTATTTAAAATCATTATTTATTTGATTTGATTTTCGTTTCATTTGATTGGATATTCTTTTCTCTGTAATATTTCTCTGTGATGCTTAATGTCGCATATAAATTGATACCATAAATATATAAGAAAATTATAAGAATACTATAATCAATCAAAGCGACTGGGCGCTTTCACTTATTTAATAATTCACTTTCATAATTTGCTAACATTAATATAGTAAAATATTTTTTCTGTGATTTTGCTTATTACTGTTTTAATGATGCTTTTTTTTTATGTTACGTCTCTAAAAGTCATACAAGTTTCTGTTAATTGAATTGTTATTGGTGTTGTAAGTTTTTATTAGTTTCATGCCTTATAATTGCTGTAAACATTTAACGAATATTCCTGTAACTGTAGGAGTAATCCTTTGGAGGAATATTGTTTACGACCTATATTTTCACTGTAATGTTGATGAAATGTTTATTTACAATTACAGTTACATATAGTTAAATATTTCTTTTCTGTTACATAGTTTTAAATATCCTAGTGTTTTGTGACATTGTTTTTCAGCATAAAATTTGGCCCTGTATTAAGACATTTCAAAAATGAGATTGTGTTATCAAACAACATCACCCTTCTTCCACATTTCTAAAACATCACATTTTGATTAAATTATTAGGTTTCAAATTACAGCCAATTTTTATATATAACATAATCTATAATTCCTAATTATGAAAATCATTTGTTTTGATAGTTTCCTTTGGCTGAGATTCTGGAACCAGATAAAGAGATCATAGAAAAAAAAACATTTCCTGCTTTCGATGGATACTGCCAAACAATCAATTTAGAAAGTAAGGTTTTTTTTTGTTTTTTTTTTATCAATATATTTTTAAACCATCTGTTTACCTTTGTTAAACGGTTAAGTCCTTATGTCTGTAAATAAGAGTAAAAACAGACAAAGACTTTATTTGTAATTTTCTTTGTTTTACTAATTTGTTCTCTGCTTCCATATTAATGTCTTCAGTGTAGCCCAAGATAAAGATATTCCTTTTAAGTTTCTGCAAAAATCAAATGAATCCTCTTTATTTTGGGATTATCCTGAAATCAAATAAGCAGTGGCGGCTCGCATATGGGCACTGTGGAACTGCAGCACCCCCTATTTCCACTTGATATTATCGATAACATTTAATACAATGAGTCCTTTTTTCTTTAATTCTTTCTTTATATGAATTAAAAATAAACAGGCCAACACACTTGACTAATTTTTTTAAAAAAAACATTTAACACATTAAAAATATACAATGGATACGACCGGTTTCGCTTCCATTATGAGACATTAACGAGTGATAATAAAAATTGAAGAGCATCAACAAGTTTTATCGAACTCAAAGTAAGCTCGCCGCAATTAGAACTGCCATCATCTTTAATGGATTGTGTCGTAAATTGGACCTTGTCCCAATGTCACTGTGATTCAAGGTTTTCCCTTAAGGCGTTGCTTTGCGCGTTCTGGAGCAGACGACACTACCGCAGGTTCCACAGAGGGCGCCAGCAGGTCTTGTTCCTCCGATGGATGGTACTACCTGTTTTACCCACATGATTCCAGGAGACCACAGAAGCACTTAAATATCCATGCTCTTCAATTTTTATTGTCACTCGTTAATGCCTCATAACGGAGGCGAAACCGGTCGTGTCTATTGTATATTTTTAATGTGTTAAATGTTTTTTTTCAAAAATTAGTCAAGTGTGTTAGCCTGTTCATTTTTAATTCATAAATAATGTATGCACGTTAAATCTTTTTAAAAAATTCTTTCTTTATACTTGTACAATATATAATCCTTAAACTTAATGACAGTAGCCTTCCCCCCAGTTTATGAAAAAGATACAAAAATCTTTGTATGGAACTGTGCGCTTCACAGTTCCAGCGGCGTGGGGTTTGACTTATGTGCGCATGCGCACATTGGAAGCTGCACGCGAGGCTGCGAGGGGGAGAGAGCACTGTTGTTCCAGAGTTTTTTTACTCCGCGTGTGCTTAAAATCCGTGTACCATATTCTTGAATGTGATAAAGTGTAGAATTAGATTATTATCCTGCTTCCAGCTATTCTATTTGATTCATTTTTTTTTTCGGTTCTTTTATTTAACAGAAAACTTTACCATGTAAAAAATGTTTGATTTTGTTCTTTAAGGATTTTATCAAGTTTCTGAATAAATTTTCTTTTTATACATGTTTGTTTCCTTTTATATAATTTTAAAGCAAAGGCTAAAAATTTTTTGGAGCAGCACCCAGTAATTTTAGCGACAAGCCGCCACTGCAAATAAGATTGGGAAAACTCCATTTTATAAGAATAAACAACAAGTAAATTAAAGCTCATATCTAATTTAAGCATGTAGAAACATAGGCAAAGTTAAAATGAGGAAATGGAAACAAACAAGCAAAAAAAGGGAATGAATGATCTAACTTAAGAAACTGCTCTTCCTACCTTCCAAAGATATTTCTTTTATTCTCTTAGCTTCAAAAGTGCAGAAATCTACACGTAGTATTTCACTAGAAGCTACTCAAATAACCTAAAAATAAATCATAATAAGTTGAAATTTCTGTATCCTTTAAAAACTAAATGTTGAAAATAAATTATGAAATGTTTCAAAATTTTATTAAATTTACACTTCACAAAAATGTCTTTGAGTTTCGAGAAATCGGCAAAAGTCATTTGTGATGAAAAATTTGTGAATGTTTAATATTTGACTAATGAGCGTAAGGAATTTTCAAGTTATTGAAAGT
The DNA here is from genome assembly GCA_023159025.1 of Thereuonema tuberculata. Lineage (NCBI taxonomy): Eukaryota > Metazoa > Arthropoda > Chilopoda > Scutigeromorpha > Scutigeridae > Thereuonema > Thereuonema tuberculata. Next base: position 110,438,343 of record JAFIDM010009631.1, read on the forward strand.
TTGTTTTAAAAATCGTTTTTTTTTTTTTATTTTTGTATAATAAAGCAAAAGTTGATTTTCATATTAAGTTATAATATCTACTGTTTCTCACAATAACTTTCATAAATGTAGTGGATCCATTACATTTTGCAGAAGACGAATGGGACCACTTTATTTTGGAAATATCCTAAAATGCCATGTTCAAAGAAAATTTTCGTTTTAATTGACAAATAACAGATTGTATAACAAATCTTCAAATTTGGTCAGTTACATTTCAGATAAAAAAGATATTTTTAATCTTATTTTAGCTCGTTATCCTTTTAAAAATATTGTGGAAAAAAATAAAATTAAGATTACTATCTGTAATACAAAAAACTGACTTTCAATATTTGTTTTAAAATGGAAATCAATTCATAAACATGTTAAATTCTCTCAAACATAAAATCAAGACATTTAAGTTGATGAAATATCTGAAAAAAAAAGTACAAAGCAGTTTTTTCTGCATTCTTAACAATTCAAAATAAACTTAAAATTCTAAATTTTGATAATGAATGAGGATTTTTAGTTTTAAATATATATAAAAATTATAGAAATATTATCTCTCTATATATATAAGTCAAAGTTTGTATGTTTGCAGGTATGTTCTTTATACAATTTTACATCATTTGACTGATCTGAACCAAATTTTATTCTGTGGAAAATATCGGCTACCTTGACACCATCCCCTCACCCTGAAAAGGGTTGAAATCCCTGAAATAGCGCCCCATTTGCACCTGGTGTCGACAGTGGAACTACACAAATATTATTGTGTAACAATTGGAACGAAAATATTGTTGTGAATAATAGCGCTACACAGTAATCTGTGGCAAAAACTAAAACTAAAACTAAAATATTTTTGTGCAAAAATTTTTTCCTCATCCTCTCCTTAGTCAACACGAAATAACAAAACTTCATCTCATTCTATAAAACCAACAGGATGTTCCAGAGAGAGATTTCGGAAGTTGGATTCATCTTCCTCACTCCACGATCCAACTCCTTCCACTGTAGCTCACAGTAGCTTGCAGACTATGTAACTCCAACTGTGAAACATAGAGGCGTTTTTGTTATGGTGTGGCTGTGCTTTTTTTTGAGAGGTGTCGATGACCTACACAAAATTTGTTGGATACTGGATCAAAAGGGGTACTACAATAGCATACTATTCTGGTAGGCGTCTGGTAGGCCTGGGATTTGTTTTCTAGCAGGACAATGACCCAAAGCACACAACAAAATTATTTCAAAAGTACCTACAGAAGAAAAAGAGGTCAGGAGACCTGTAAATAATGGAGTAGCCACCCTAGTCACCGGATCTTAATCCGGTTGACATCCCCTGAAATCCAGGCGGAAGTCAACTATAATAATGATACTGAAATTTCCACAAGCACAGCGTAGAAAAGAATTAGAGCTGTAAATCTGTAGAGACAAGGAGCATAGAACATAAAAACGGCGTCGACTTCCAAAAACTTTTGACTCATCAGTCCAAAGCAAACGTTTCCAATCTTCAATGGTCCAATTCACTTCAGCCTTTTCTTCCTATTTTCATGCCTTAGAAGAGGCTTTTTTCTAGCAATCCATCTCTACAGATTTACAGCTCTAATTCTTCTCTGCACTGTGCTTGTGGAAATTTCGTATCATTATTATACGACTTATTGACTTTCGCCTGGATTTCAGAGGCTGTCAATCTCTATTTCTTTACTCATTAATACAGTGGACTTGTCTTCATTTATTGTGATTACTTAGGTCGCCCGCTTCTTTTCTTGACTATATTTGCCCCAGTATTTCTATAACCTGATTGCATCTGGAACTGTTGATTTTGGATTTTTGGGAAATTTCTCGTACACTAAAACTCATCTTGTAAGGTGTTCACTGCCTTAACATTCCTTAAAGAGTGTCTCTTGCCCATTTTTTGAAACAGAAATAACTTTATTTCAATTAATTTCCCTAAATTTATCTTGCTTTCGACATTAGTCTTAATCAATGTATTTATTTCAAAAATATACTGTCTAATATTCAGTTCTGTAAATAAGCAGAGATATACAGTAATGCCATAATACAACAGTAATCACTTCGTCTTTATAGAAATTCAAAATATAATTGGTGGGCAGAGCACAGTACCAATCGTTTTATCATCACAGTTATCAATATGATAACTGATAACTGACACGAAGCATATTTAGCTTGTTCAAGATCACGATCATGCTTGTGCAATTGATTTTTTACTCACGATGACTCAGCGTAAGTTTCTTATTAACTACTGACACATGTACGGGGTTTAAACATGACAATTCATTGATTTATCTACAAACTTTGCACTGCCCGGAGGCTTTTGACCGGCAGTATTTATTATATTATTAAAAAATTATTATAAATATAAATACGCTTTAAATTCTAAATCTTGATAATGAATTAGAATTTTTAGTTTTAAATATAAATTGACTAATCAATATTTACTAATTATAGAAGAGATTATACTTATTGATTAGTCTCTTCTGCATTCATTATGTTCATAAGCTTCTTAAAATGTATGAAGGTTCTATACTGCACTTACAAAATAAGGAAGTATTTTTAATGACTCAAGATGGAAACAGTGACCCCTCAACAACTAAAAAGAAGACCAAAATGTCGATTACAAAACCTTGGGCAGAACTTTGGCTACCTCAGAAGATATTTGATCACAAACAAAAAGGAAAAGAATTGAATTGAATTTATTCTTTTATATTTACAAAAATATTTAGTATATTTACAATAATATCAATATTTTCTCTTCCCCCTTTTCCTTATTATATAAATTTACCCAAAAATAATACAAAAGGAAAAGAAAAAAAATAACAAACCCCTTCAGAGGATAAAAGGAAAGCAATTAATTGAAAAAAAGAATGCCTTTTGAGTCGAGCTGAGACCCTGGGACGGCCGTTTCGAGCTTTCCTGTTGTTCTCTCCTCAGCCAGAGCTACTCAGCCAGTGCAAGACTCAAAAGGCAAATGAGGGGAAGAAATACGACATTCGAGACGGAAACATTAATGCCTCAAAAACTAAAAACAAGAACAAAATGTGGAATATAAAAACCTTGGGCAGTACTTTGGTTTCCTCAAAAGGTATTTTAGTTTTTGAGGGTTCATTGTACATTGACCCAAGTAATGATGCAGCAATTCAAATAAAGACCTCAAAGAAACCTCAATACGTTTATTTAATTAATTTACCCATTTATTCTTTGTAGTTTTTTTTTTTTTTTTTTTTTTTCTCTTTTTTCAAGAATATCAATTCATTGACTAGCTATTGTTCTTTCGCGGGTTTCATTACTCTTACAAGATGGCTTTTTCGAAATTCATAGTTTACTGATCTCGTAGAGTCATCAACTTTCTCTGGGTGTTAATTCCTCATTTTTGCAATATACTCCAATTTTGCAACAATATTTGATGAGTTGTTGTTTTGTTTTTTTTTGTTTTTTTGGGGTTCTTTTTTTTTTTTTGGTTTATTTTTTGGAAACTTCTTCCCGACGATTCGACGATTCGAAGATGACTTGTACTTGATAGCAACTGACATTTATAGTTCAAAATTTGTCCTGAGAATTCAGGGGAAACGGGAAAATTCTTGTCCTGTAGTTTGGTCCTGAAGGAGAAGTGAGACATGATACTATATTGGTCCTTTTTTTTTTTTTTTTTTTTTTTTTGGGATTTCCTCACTCCGGGATGAGATATTACCTCGATATTTCGGCCCGGTGCCTCGGGCCTTCTTCGGGAGATGTATATCCCCGAGTGAGGAAATCCCTCAAAAAAAAAATAAAAGGACCTATAGTGTATAATATTCTTGTCCTGTTTTAATGTATATTCTGAGTTTAGTTTCAATAATTTATAATAGACTGTGGTCCATTAAATATATTTCAGAAACCTCACTTTTCAGTCTCAGGGACCAACTGCAGGACTTTCATTAAATTTTTAATTAGAAAAGATTTTGCTAACATTCGTATAGATACTTGAAGAACAAATTTCTTCTTCTTCATCTCCTCAGAATCGAATAGTAGTGGCCTGGTCTTCTCATCTTTTGCAACCCAATCTTTACCTCTCTTGTTCCTCTCTCTCTCTTAATATTTACTCCCCCCCCCCCCCCCACACACACACCACCATTCACTTTCAATTTCTTTCTACAATTCTTCTTGTAATTTTAATTTGTAAATTCAAATTTACAATCTATATTACTAAAATCTTTTATTTCTCTGTCTGTATGTCTGTCCGGCGCAATTTTCGGTAAGAATGGAAAATAGAAATAATTTTTACAATGAAACATCCGCGACAGGAATCGAACCTGCAACCTTCTGATCCGAAGTCAGACATCTTATCCATTTGGCCATAGGGACTACAACTCTCTTCATATTGTTTTTTGACTTATATCTCCTTTCCCTTCCCTCATCAATAAGTAATGTATTCAACCTTTGTTTTTGAATCTCAAGATTGTTTATTTATTTCCCATCCGTCAGTTTATTTGTAATTCGAAACTGACAATTAGAACTATAATTGCCGAAACGTTGCAATATTTTAAATATTCTTACTTAACCAAATTCTATGTGATATTGAAAAATAAGTGCGTGTACACGACAGATGTTGGAGTAAAGAAAACATAGTCAAGAAAGAAAGCAGCACTCTTTTTTTGAGATAGAATACCGAAAAAATCACTATTTGTAACTCAAAAACCATCAATATTTGTAACCCAAACGCCACTGAAAAGTGACAATTACAATTAAAATGAGAGTCAAAAAAGAAAGAAGCAGTACTTCTATTAGGTAGAATACTGAAAAATCACTATTTGTAACTCAAAAACCATCACTATTTCTAACTCGAAAACCACTGAAAAGTATCAATAGGAATAAAAAAAAAAAAGAGAGTCAAGAAAGAAAGATGCACTATTTCTATTAGGTAGAATACTGCTCAGAAGTTAGACGTCTTAGCCGTTAGACCACGAGGCCTACATTCTAATCTCTAAAAAAAATAAAAATATATCATAGATATATGATTTACACGCTGGTTCTAAAAGCAGTCGTAAATTGAGAGAATATAGACATCAAAAATTAAATTAAAAAAAAAAAAAAACTTTTAAAAAATTTTAGTTTTAGTTTCCTTGATGTAAATTGTGTGTATGTATGTGTGTTTTTTTTTAATAAATAAAAAGTTGTTTTCCGTTACTTAAGCGAGGCTTCCGGATCGAAGTGACGGGTAGCCGACTAGTATATTAATTGAAATTAAATTCAGTTTTTTAAGCCACGTAAATTTAATTCTTAAACTGAAGTATTTTTCACCTACACTTTCCACCTTAGCTTTATTTAAAAACACATTAATTCACTATATTTATTGAAACATAATTGCTTTGAAAATAAAATGCTTTACTGAAAAACACCATTAATTCACTATATTTACTGAAAGATAATTGCTTTGAAAATAAAATGCTTTACTGAAAAACGCCATTAATTCACTATATTTACTGAAAGATAATTGCTTTGAAAACAAAATAGTTATCTCTAAGAAGAATTTTTCCATCCTTTAAACGGGCATTTCATAACAACAACAAAAAAAAAGTCCTTTTCAGTCGCATACTTTTTTTTTGTAGTAATCGTTGAAAACGTAATTTGAAATGAAAACACAAAGCTTAGTTGTTTCTGGTCTCAGTCAACTTCCATAAATTCATTCGTAAGGGTTTTGTGAGCAAATTCTAAGAATTAAAATACAAGGCACAAATAAATAATAGTATTTGATTAAGAATCTTGATTATGTAATATATTTATCCAATAGTGATTTCTAGAGCAGTTATATAGTGATCAGCTATTATATCTTTACAAATTATTCCGTTTGTTTTCACATTATTTTTATTTTTAAAAATGTGATCAATTTGAGTGGCTGTCTTATAAGTGGAAGTCTGTTGCTTCCTAGTAATGCCGAAAAGACAATTTTGAAAACCTGAAGACATTAACGTTTCTAAGTATAATATACTGTATTTTTTATTTTTTATTTTGTTTATATCTATATTGATGTCACCAATTATGATACTTAAATTGTTTTGAATTACATCTGAATTTTTTTCGATCACACTACTCAATTCTGAGATGAACTTAACTTTACTTGTTGAGGGAGGTCTACACGCAGCAATGATGTTAAGTTTTCTGTTATTTCTGAGGTCAATGAAGGTTAAGAACATGCTTTCGAAAGTTATCGTGCTTAAAATCCTTTCCTCAATTCTCAAGAATTTTTGTTTATAGAAAACAATGATTCCCCCTCCTTTTTGTTTGTTTCTTAGTTTTGACATTTTTTCAAAATTATTTAATTTATAGAGATTGAGTTCCGAATTATTTATATTTACCTCTGTAAGAATTACAATATCTATATAATCAAAGATGCATTTAAATTTACAAACAAACATATTCCAATTTTTCCTAATTGATCTGATGTTTAGGTGGATCACATATAAGTTTTGATGGTTAATATTTAATTTCTTTTGCCATTGATTAGTTGAATCAAAATATATTGTTTTGGGATACAGAATATGCTTTTATAATAATTTACAACCGTCTTCGTTTTTAGTAGCCATCATTTGATACGAATTAAATTGTTATATTTAAATTATTTATTTAATTTTATTCAGATCATTTTCATTATGAATTCTGAGGATTCCAGAGTCGACACTTTTTCTGACAAGAATTTTTCCATCTTTGGACCAAATAAATTTATAATTCAGTTCTTTTGCTTTCATTTTTGTTTTCCACATCAATTTCTTTTTTTCGCTCGTAAGGTTTTCGTTGATGTAGATCAGATTGGAATCATTGTTATTGAATACATCACTGTTTCTTATTTTGATATGTTTTTTTCTTTTCCGTCCATTTTCTCTTAGACTGCAAGTCTTGGAATCTTACGATGATGGGCTGTGGTTTGTTATATTTTTTGAGGGCATTCGATGGACAATTTCTATTTTGCTGGAGTTTTCTTCAATTTTAAGATGCTTTTCCAATTTCTTTACTACTTCATTTTTTTCTTCTTTAAACTCTTTGATACAGTGAATCTCAAGGTTCTGGTTCCGTGAAAATTGTTCAATGGTTTCCAATCTGTTTTGTAGTTCACAGATTTTTTTGTCTTTGTCAGCATTTTGTTGTTGGAGTTTTGTGATTGCTACTTTATTAGTATTGTTTTGCTCTTCTAATTTTTTTTGTTTTTTCCTTGATTTCATCGTAAGCATTGGAGAGAAATTCAATGGATAATTTCATCTCCTTCCAATCACTCACAATTTCCTCAAATCTTAGTTCAATATTGTTAAGAACGTCATCGTTTGGATCGGCTCTGTTTTCTTGTGAGTTATTCCCCTTTTTAAAATTTTTTCTACAATTAGGACAGTTCCATTCAGGTTTTTTTTCTTCACTCATCCTTCTGTAACAAAACCATACATCACAACAGACCAGACATCACACTTGTTGATAAGGTCAACAAACAGACCTATCTAATTGATATTGCAGTGCCTATCAGCAAGAACATGCAGAAAACTCACGCAGACAAGATCAGTAAATACACTGATCTAGCACACGAGCTCCAGAAGCAGTGGAGGCAGGATCGAGTACGTGTTGTACCCATCGTTCTGTCTGCCACTGGTCTGGTGCCTCACACATTGCACCACAGTCTCAGCACACTAGGACTTCACAAAAACACTTATGCACAACTGCAGAAGGCTGTGGTACTCAACACTACACGCATAGTTAGGAAATTTATGGACACAACCACACATCCCTAATCATTCTCGCACACGTCTTTACACTTGGCAGTATGTGCTTTGGTCCTTGACCCGCCATATTGTTTTTGCTGGGGAAACCCAAGGTTTGAAACATACAAACATAATAATAATAATAATAACCCTGCAAACTATCGTCCAATCACTTGCCTCCCCACACTTTACAAACTCCTCACCTCCTGCCTCGCAGACAAGATCTACACACAAACACATCGAGACACATAACATTCTTTCCGAACAGAAGAAGGGCTGTCGCAGAAATTCCCAGGGTTGTAAGGAGCAACTCCTTATTGACTCGGTAATCCTGTGCAATGTGCGCCCGAAGAGTAGGAACTTACATATCGCGTACATCGACTACAAGAAGGCATTTGATTCGGTCCCTCATTCTGGCTCCTACACACTCTTCATCTCAAAAAAATACACGCCAAGATCACGGCATTCTTGGATGCCACGACGAACAGTTGGAACACAACATTACATCTACGCACCTCTAACACCTCCATCACTACAGATCCCATTCCCATAAGGAGAGGTATTTTCCAGGGAGACTCCTTGAGTCCTCTTTGGTTCTGCCTCGCCTTGAATCCACTGAGCCATATGCTAGATAACACAAAACACGGTTATAGGCTTACGTCAGCCACTCCGACACCAAACAAAATCACACACTTACTCTACATGGATGATATTAAACTCTACGCCACAAACAACGCCCAACTTATTAATTTACTACAAGTCACCACGTAGTTCACCAAAGACATTGGGATGGAATCGACAAATGCCGCAAGCTACATATAACACGCGGGGAGACTACGAATTTGGAGGGTTTTCAACTGGGCCATGGGTTGGCCATCCAATCCACGGAAGAGGGAGAGACCTACAAGCATCTGGGCTTCCAGCGAGTGCGCTTCATTGACAACACAAACATTAAAAATGCACTCAAGAACACATATCGTGCTCGTGTTCACAACATCCTCAAAACATAGCTCAACGCCAGAAATAAAATTAAAGCTATCAACACTTTTGCCATCCCCACACTAACATATTCGTTCGGCATAATTCCATGGGCAAACACCGAACTCGAAGCACTACAACGTACAACACCCACTACAGTCACGAAACACAAAATGCACCACCCAAGTCTGCTACGGAAAGGATGACTCTTCCCACCAAGGAGAGAGGCCGAGGACTCATCAACCTCATCACCTACACAAAAAAAAGTACACACACTTAGGGAACACTTCCACCAAAGAGCACAACACTCCGCACTCCACTCAGCCATTGTCAAGGCTGACACACGCCTCACACCCCTGGACCTCGAAAACCCTTCTCCAACATTCATCACCCCTGACACCCATAATCAGCAGCTCCGTGAATTATGGACTCCTAAGATACTCCATGGCAGACATCACCTCGAACTCAGCCAGCCTCATGTCGACATGGAAGCGTCGAACAGATGGCTGACGAGTGGTGAGCTGTTTGAGGAGACCGAAGGGTTCATGATCGCGATACAGGACCAAGTCATCCCCACACGCAACTACAAGAAACACATTCTACACGACGCAAACACGCATGACAACACATGCAGGAAATGCCACACTACGCATGAGACGATCGACCACATAATATCGGGCTGACCCCTTCTCTCCCAAATAGACTACCTCCACCAACACAATCAGGTAGCGTCGATCGTTCATCAACAGCTAACACACAAACACTCACTTATTAACAATACGGTCCCATACTAAAAGTACATATCACAAAGCGTATTAGAGTTATCCTCACTTAAGCTGTACTGGGACCGTCCTATTCACACGGACAAAACCGTATATCACAACAGACCTGACATCACACTTGTTGATAAGGTCAACAAACTGATCTATCTCATTGATATTGCAGTGCCTATCAGTAAGACATGCAAAAAACTCACTCAGACAAGATCAGTAAATACATCGACCTAGCACACGAGCTCCAGAAGCAGTGGAGGCAGGACTAGTACGTGTTGTACCCATCGTCCTATCCGCCATTGGTCTGGTACCTCACACATTGCACCACAGTCTCAACATACTAGGATTTCACAAGAATACTTATGCATCACTCCAGAAGGCTCCAACTCCAGAAGGCTGTGATACTCAACACCCAACACGCATACTTAGGAAATATATGGACATAACCACACATCCGTAATCATTCTTGCACACGTCTTTACACTTGGCAATCTGTGTTTTGGTCGTTGACCCGCCGTGTTGTGTTTGCTGGGGAAACCCAAAGTTTGAAACTCTTACATAATAATAATAACTTTGCCATTGTTGCCTCATGAAGATCATTTTTTCCGTAAGTATTTTTTTTATACAAAGTTTCGTAGAAACACAATGGAACCGACTGACGTTTATACAATACAAAATAAAAATAATATAAACTAGATCGCTTTAGAGATTTTCATATTTCCTCTTTAGTTGTCAATTCTAGGGTTTTTTCCTATAAAGCTTTTGAATAGAAGATTAATTCGCTTAATCAATTTTTAAATATCTTTCCTACATTCTTTGCAAAATCGGCATCGGAAAAAAGAGTTTTTCTGTAATACCTGGTTTCCCAGTTGTTCCAAGGGAAAAAGTATTTGAATTTAATTTACAAATAAAATACCAATTCACAAGAAAGGAAATGGATAAAACTATGAATTATAGGACTAATACCGCATGTAAGTAAAATATTACAGAAACGATTACAGCCATATTTGGAGAGAGAGATGCCCAAAAAACAAGCTGGATTTAGAAGAGGATAGAGGTACCGGAGAAATAGCTAACTTGAAATGGATTTTGGAGAAAAATACAGAATTCCAAAAGGAGGTTTATTTGTGCTTTATTGATTTCCATAAGCGCTTGATTGTGTTGATGATGAGAAATTATGGATTGTACTAAGACATACGGAGTTCGAGAAATTAATCTTATTAGGAATCTCTATCATAAACAAGAAATTAGTATGCAAAATGACTGAATGGTTCCATTTGGAAATAGGGGTTCGACAGGGATGCATTCTATTACCTTATTTGTTCAACATGTACAGTATGCTGGTGTCTACATTAGTGGAGAGATATAAATAATCTAAAATATGAATACGACACCACCTTAATAGCTGATAGTGAGGAAGATTTTAGAAACTATTGAAGATTGTAAGAGAAATGGATACAAATTTTGGTTTAAAATTGAATTTAAAGAAAACTAAGATAATGTCTAAAATAACATATAGGCAATTTTGAATTAGATGGGGCAGAAGTGGAGGTAGTTGATAACATTGTCTTTTTAGGCTCCAGACTAGATAATGATGGACAGCATATTGGAGAAATAAGAAGAATTATACTGGGAAAAAAATGCAATGAAGGAGAAAGACATTACCTTAACTACAAACATAAAGATAATTAATACAATGGTGTTTCCTGTATTTATGTATGGATGTGAGAGTTGGGTTATTAAAAAGAAGAGTAAAAAGAAAATTGATGCATTTGAATTGTGGGTGTGGATACGTCTTTTAAGAATACCAGGGAAGCAAAGAAGACCAATAGATCAGTTGTGGATAAAATTAGACCCACTTACTCTTTGGAGGCATTAATAATAAAGCAGAAACTATCCTATTTTGGTCATGTGATGCGAGGGTATGGGTTAGAAAAATCTATTATGCTTGACAAAGGGCATAACACTTCCACTTCTGGGCACAACACTTCCACTGTTTAAATTAAGCATTCGCTAATAAATTCCCCTTCAGTAAAAGATTAAATGTGATAATAAATAACTAGTATTGCCTTCAAGAAGTTAGTAAATATGCATTGTTGTTTCTGAAGAATTGACTTCAATTTGGTTTCATAAAATTTCCCAACTTTTTGTTTTTATTTTTTTTTTATCTTTCTTTTAGGTGGAAATTCAATAAAACACACAGTTATTTAAACTGCAGTCGGACCTCTATTTAACGAAGTCGCTAAATCCCAATAGCCAGATGGATTGATCACATTAAAGATGTAACGGATTTGAAATTGGAGAAGTTTCTTCTGTTCAAAATTACGAGTATATTATTTGTAACTATATAAAAGTACAGTCGGACCTCTATTTAACGAACCTCTATTTTGCGAATTTTTCTATTTTGCGAACTTTTCTTTGGAACCAAGAACATTTTGCTAATTTCTTCGTAAAATAACCTCCAAATAGCGAAGTGCATTTTCTATTTAACGAACTTTTTCGAGGATATAGCTGAGAGAAAAAAGAAATTAACGATGATGTGCAGATTGATGATTATCTTTCACTTGATTTTGAAGTTGAGACCTCGGAAACACTAACTGAATCGAATATTTTGGACAGTGTGAAAAATAAAAAGAATACAGCAATGAATTGCGATGAAGATGAAGATGATGAAAATGGAAATGATCATGATGAAGAAATCAAAAAACCATCGTATGATGAAATGCTAAAATCATTTGAAACAATCCGATACGGATTACAATTTGAAGAAAATAGTGAAGGGGTTTTTGGTGCATTGCAAAGATGCGAGACGTACTATGAGCCAAAACAGTTTTTCAAAAAAAAAAAAAAAAAAAATCAGTCAAAT
>JAFIDM010009631.1:110461860-110478885 GCA_023159025.1 Thereuonema tuberculata
AAAAAAAAAAAAAATTTTTGACGTCGGTACATAGAATATATTAATCATAAAGTTTCGATAATAGTACAGTATTGGGCAAAACAAACAGTAGTGAAAGACAGAAACCAGGAGAGGGAGCAGTAAACATAGACTTAACTAAGGGGGGGGGGGCATGCCCCCCCACCCCAGGGAAAATACATATTAGTGTAATTATTTTATATTTTAAATATAAAAATAAATTAAATAAAATATTTTTTAATTTATTGGCATTGTATGCATTATTTGCAACAAAAACAATGCAATTATTCGAAGGTATAAGTTTAAATTTTGAATTTCTCCCGCTTTTTTTCGCAAACACAACCCCCCCCCTCAGAAAAATTTTCTAGTTACGCTTCTGGCTGTAAATATAATTAAGTATCAGTTACATAGTACAGGATTACCTAACTTAGCATTATCCATCCAAGATGTGCACAATATGTTCTAAATGTTCGCCGCTACGGCAGACATACATCTCATACCGCTCCTGTAAATTTTCTACCGGTATGATGACACGGTAGAAGTTTTTCATGAAGAAACTGCCTGCAAGCCACAGGTACGACAGGTAAGAACCTGTTCCAAGGGACGGCCGTGATTCTCGTTTGTTGTTCGTGGCCGTCCCGTGCACCCTTTACGCTGTGTCAACACATTACCTGTCCCTCGGAATTTTTGGATGACGCTGAGAATCACGCTGTCACTTGGGGCGTGTTTTCGAAACGAAGACTTAAACAGCTCTTCACCTCTTTTCTTCCTAGACCGTATGATCAGCTGTAATATTCGATTAAAAATATCTTTTCTTCTATGATTAGGACCACTATTGCTTCGACTGATTTAAAATCTAACACAAGTTAGTATATAATTTTTATTCCAATAGACTGTGTCGTTCGGACACGCCCTATTATCGAGTGGGGATGTGAAATGTTACACTACTGTTTTGTTTTGCCCTTTACTGTAATTCGAAAAATTAGGGAAAAATAAATTTCGTACACATTTCTTTTTTTTTATTAATGGCAGTTAAATAATAAATAATTGTAAATAGAAATTTAGAGAGTAATTCAACCAGAAGTTCACAAATAGCAGTTACAAAGTGCAAAATATTAGATACTTAATAGAATTGACTTTAGGCTATTTTCTTTCACCTCAATTATTAAGGCAATATTTCATGCAATTGTTCCAACATTTAACGATTTTCAAATATATATTCACAAATACTTACTGGCATTTTTTTTTTCGTTATTAACTTTTTTTTTTTTTAAATTTTATAGAAAATAGTCAACAAACGTATCATTGTCAGACTGAGAATGTTTTGATACGTATCAACATGGACCTATAATTTCGAAATATAGGGACAGAGACTATTATCATTTGTTTATTATTTTTAGTTGGACAGTAAAGGCTTCATAACTCGATCCCATCTCACCTCTGAAATAATATCTATATATTCCATTGCGTATCAACTGTAAGGTTTGGCTGATCAAGCAAAAAAAAAAATAGATGCCTTCATAGGAATGAATAATTTCCTTCGATTTTCTGATAAGACTGGATATTTTCGTACTCTGTGTCAGTTTAAATTCCTTTTTCTTGCAATTTTCTCATTTAGAATCATGAATATCGAACATACGAGCAAAAAGGGTGAGACTTATCATGTTGCAATTACTTCATCTGATTGACAATCTTCTACAAACTTGGGAAATCGGAGGATTTTGAAATCGTAAAAGTCAGCTGAATGGCGCTTATAAATCGAGCCATTTTATTTATTTTTGTATTTTTTCGGGTTTTTTTTTTCGCCCATAGGTAGGCTACATTTTATTTAAGATTTAAATAGTAAGGTCAATAAGCAACAACGTAAATTCAGGCCACCGCACACGCTTCTAATTTAAATACATAAATAAATTAGAACTGTCTGTAGGTTGCCTGAATTTACTCTTTTCATATTAAGAAACACACGTAAAATATTTTTACTTAATAAGCAACAAATTTCGCATGAATATTCTTTATTCTCTTATTTATTACTAGCCGGGTACCGTCGCTTCGCTCCGGAACCCTTGCGTATATAGCATTAAAAAAAAAAACACTTTATTTATTTAGCAAATTAATATTGAGATCGGAGAATAAACGACTTTCCAGCCCGTTGTGCCCTTCTCCACTTAACTCAGGTGGTATTGCGGGTTGGCGCCACACACCTGGGGTTGCCGCCATACACTTCATCGTCAGTTTGCCAGATTATTCCCTATCCCGAATTTTGAAAAATCCGGCCTTATTCCTTGTCTACATTATAAAGGAAACCTCTGTGCAAAATTTCAGCTTTCTAGGTCCAAGGGTTTGGGGTGGGCGTTGATGAGTCAGTGAGTGAGTGAGTCAGGACTTTTCTTTTTATATATGTAGATTTTCATGAATTTTGTTTTGTTAATATCATTGATTAGTTCTTTATAGATTATATTTGGATCTGTTATTTTCTCATTTTCAGCTGTTATCCGATTCGTTCTTTACATATTATTCCTGGTGTTTTGATATCATGTTTATTTATGAAAATATGATCTATATTTGTTTTCGTATTTCCATGAATTGTACAGTTTCTTGTTGTTCCGTAAAGACGATTTTTGAAACCATTATTGCACATAAGTTTTACGTATTTCTGTACTGCGTTGTTTTTATTCATTTTGAAAATATCTATATTTACGTCGCCAATCAGTATAGTTGGACAGTTGTTTAATATATTTTCATTTTTTATGAATAGATTCTTTATTTCAGTAACATTTTAGTAATTTGTAATTTAGCATTTTGTTTACAGAATGACATATAGAATAACGTTTTATAATATACGTTTTTATATATTATAATAATAATAACCGGGTACCGTCGCTTCGCTCCGGAACCCTTGCATATATAGCATTCAAAAAACAAACTTTATTTATTTAGCAAATTAATGTTGCGATCGTCGGAGAATTTATAACTTCCCAGCCCGTTGTGGCTTCTCCGAATAACTCGGATGTATTGCGGGTCGGCGTCACACACCGAAAATTCACATTTTTGCATGTATCTTGCAAACGCTAAAGCGTTTGTGAATAAGTGATATATCGTTCGATAGAACTATCAAATGCCAACATTTTCTCAATATAATGTTCTCTTCCATCTTTTATACTTTTCGTTTAAATTGAGAAAAAGTCAAAATTTGACCCTTTAAAAGGCGCCATCTTGGAAACCAAAAACTTTTTTCGAAAGATTTTTGTAGCATTTTGTTTGTCTTAAAAAGATCTACATTTTATCCATTTACATGACCACTCTATCTCTTATAGTTTGGTCACAAAATTGGAAAAACGTAAAGTCTTATGACAGACAAAATAACGCTTTTATAATATATAATTCACTGCATGAATATTCTTTTAATTTAATTTTTATGGAAAGTGTTTGCTTCACCCTTCTTCCTTTCTTAAATCCAATGGCGCTGAATTCATAACTTGAAGTTTCATCCCAGTTGTCAATTTTTATCTTCGAATAATTCTTTTATTTTTTTCCTTTTATTTGTAGACTTCCTTTCATGAGGTCCAGCTTGCCATTTTGCAGTGATCCTGATTTAATTAAACAAGCAATGGAGAATGCCAGCAACGTTTACAAGAGCAATCCGCGCTGTCCCCAATGCAGTCGAAAGTGCATCGAAGAAAGATATACTATGATCATCAGTCCCTGGGAAACAGGCTCAAAACGTACACAAATAAGTGTGTTTTATGGTGATAATTTATTCTCTACAGCCGTGGAAATGATGGACAATGACTTATCGACCTGCTTAGCTGAGATTGGTGGTAATCTGGGACTATTCCTCGGATTATGTTTGCCTCATTTGCTGCACATTGCATGGCAAATGCTAGAAAGTCTAATAGCAATCATCAAAGAAAAGAAAAATGCTTTTCTTAATCGAAGGAATTAATACTGAATTATATTAACTATTCAACTCTTAACATGAAAGCATAACCTTCAAACTCAGATCTGTAAATAATAATCAGAAAATGGGTATGTCTCAGCAAGAGATTATTTCATCCTGAGAACTACAGTATGACCCAAAACAAACGACACTGAACCGTTTTTAACAGAAAACGCTGCAACCGAAAGAATAATCAACAGTGGTTGTTGACAAATACATGTTCAATGTGATCTCCTTGGCGCTCTAAGCAGTACTCGCAGCGGTTGCGTAGGTTGTCCACCATGTCCCGGAAGAGAGGTTGTTCCATTCCCCTAAGAGTTGTCACAATCTCTGCCGCAGTTCAGCAATGTTTGCCGGAGGTTGTCCTTGAAAAAGCATTTCCTTCAGCATTCCCCAAACGTACGCAACAGGTGGAGTTAAATCAGGGGAATGTGAGGGATATGGAATGTTTGCTCACGGGATATCACGTGATTTCCGAAGGTGTCACGAAGTAGCTGAAGTGATTCCCTCGCCGCATGACACGTAGTCCCATCCTGTTGAAACCACTGGGAATGAAGACATAGGTGTCGTGCTCGGCAGAAACGTTGGAGGTCTCTGAGAAACGGTGATTATCTAAAACGCACCTGATTTACAGCCACCGGATTCTGTTGGTCATCCTCAATGAAGTATGGATCAATGATGCCGTTTGCAGAGACCGCACATCATATCGTCACCCGTTCACTGTGGAGTGGTGTTTCAATAATGATGTCTAGTCGGGGGAAACCAAGAAATCGGGTTGTTTGTTTATTGGTACAGCCTTTCAGATGAACATGACACTCGTCCGAAAACCAAACATTAGCCAAAAATCCGGAGAACGTCATACATCATTACTATCATGGAAGCACAGAACACGACTCTTGCTTCTTTATCGACAGGTTTCAGTGGTTGGCCAGTTTGTATCTTGTAAGGGAACCCACCAATGGTTTTAAACATGGTTTTAAACAAATCGAACTGATGTTCGACCCATGTCCAGTTTAACTGCCGTTCGTCGGAGACTTCGTTGTGACGACTGCAACACTTGCTCAAAAAGTAGGCCGTGATTTTCATTCGTTGTTACTGTTACGGGACGGCCGTTGCAACCTTTCCGCTGTGTGAGTACACTTCCGGTTCGACGGAATTTATCGACGACGGATAGCATAACCTTGTCCGTGAATGCTGGACGGTTAAAACGCTCCTGAAATTCCGTAGCAACAAGTAGCAGGCTAGGTCCATTGCCACAGCCTGTTCTGTATGATCGAAAATAGTGCTCCACAATAAACACTTTCTCTTCGGTAGTTAATACCATTTTCACAGCAACATTCTGATTAATCTTACATCCACAAGCATTCCTGTTCTGAATACAACAGTCGCCTACGTGTTCATCTCGCAGTGCCATCTTTCATGTGATCAAATTGTTAAGTGTCGTTTGTTTTCCGCTATACTGTATAATAAGTAAGCAAACGGGCAGGAAAGAATATCACTAATCCAACTCAAATCGCATTAAATTCCTAGTCATAGAAATTGAAGTGGAGAAAAAATGAATTAATCAAAGACCAATCTTCTTTAATCCAACAAGACATATAAATTAACTCCAACATCTTCACAGTAGATACCGATATTTCGTTTTATTTCTAAAACTTTTTCAAGGTTGAGCTTGTAGAGCAAAACAAATTAAAAATAAAATAACATAACTATAAAAAATGGAAAGAGAAATCTTCCTCTCACCAAAACAATATAATATACAACAAATAAACCATATAATACTTAAAAAACAAAGCAAGTCATAAAATCGGACAATAAAAACGGTGACAATTGTTGTAACAGATTAACTATAAGAGAAACAAAAATTCTTTTAATTTCATATTGTTCATCAATGCTTTTCTATACATGGACAAAGACATTTCATTTACTTTTAAAGACTTATTCTTGTTAAAACAAACGCAACAATTGATGAGCCAAGATTCCAACATAAAATTCTCTTTCCATTTTTTATAATTACGTTATTTTATTTTTAATTTGTTTTCCTCTACAAGCTGAACCTTGAAAAACTTTTAGAAATAAAAGGAAATATCGGTATCTACAGTGAAGATGTTGGCGTTTATTTATACGTCTTGTTGGATTAAAGAAGATAACGGTTTTTGATGTACGTCTTTGAAAGACCAATCTTGCTTTATATTTTACACATCTGTACAGTAACCTCCGAATCAATTATAGGAAAAAAAAGTCGTATAAAATGTCTATAACCAACAAAAGAAAATTACCGTAATCATCAAATAAGATTCAAAGAATGTATTGTTTTTGTTTCATCTTTATTTTTAGTGAATAAAAAGATAATTGCTTTACACTAGTTGCTGCTTTCTTTTATGAAATCTTTTAAGACTCTGTTTCAATTCAATTTCTAAGAATCTTTCCACCAAATCACTCTGATTGCTTCAAGCAGACGGAAATAATCCCGAAAAATTCATCTCTATTATAAAAAGAAAAGTATATCTTCTTTCACAATGTTTTATAAGTTAATGTCCATGTAAGACTTGATATCTTGCATCAAAAAAGAATTATTTTCAGAGTAGTAAAGAGCATGGGTCAAGTGGTAAAGGCTTGACTGCGGCCTAGAAGAGTCAGCTTCAATTCCCGGCCCCGCCAGAGGTCGAGGATTTTTCCCCGCTGAATTATCCTCCACACGGATCCTATGGTCTTTCCAGCAGGGGTACCGGGTTTCTTTCCGGCATCGCGCTGACCACCCGACCTCAACTTAGTCCCGTTTATCAAGAAACGTCGGATGCCTTACCTCCCACTCTCCCTAGGGCCTGATAGGTCTATAGTGAGATACTTTAAGGAGCATTACAATCTCCAACATCAATAATTATCGTTTTACAATAAAGCCAATATAATAAAGTTCCCATATTTTTTTAGTAGATCTCTTCTCCCAATTCTTCTACTATTAAATATTTCTAACATCACACCAAATTTAAATGTAAAGACTACATTTAATATGAAAAAGCAAATTTTCGAAAAGATTACACGTCTTTTCTTTTTCATATTAAATGTAGTCTTTACATTTAAATTTGGTGTGATGTTAGAAATAAAGCCAATATAATGCTGCAGGATATCTATTTTTAGAAAGTACAGATGTGCATTATTATAAGCACATCTAATAGGACTGAGGAACATTAATTAATAAAAAAAATAAAGAATATTATTTCAAAATTCTGAATTCTGTTATTTTTTTTATTTAAAAGCAAAATTTTTCCATAATAATTTTTAATTAAGAAGAAAAAAAATCACAAACGGACAACAAATATGCTTCGCACACTGAGTCAACATCAACGGGAATTCTGAACAGCTGTTTCAGCCTTATTAGAAATCATCAGCAGAATTTACCCTTGATGTTTGGCTCAGTCCGCGCGAAAACTAAGGGAAAAGCATTCACGATCCCAGGAATGGCCGCCGAGATAAAAAACAAACAACTAAAAAATAATCCTGTGAAATCCACAGTGCCTTTCAGTGAAAATCATAAGAAGTTCTCTCGTCATTAAACTTCTCAGTTGATTTTGAGAGCATTTATTTAATAGTTCAATGTATGGGAAGTGCTCCACTCAACGCCGAAGCAATTGTATTTGGTGCCTGGTGAGAAGTAGTTTTGATTGCGCCTCTTTTCCTTTTGACTGACATAAGGGACATGCAATGCATATCAAAATAAATTAATGTATAGCTTTATATAAATCATTTTCTCTATTAAACAGAAAACTGTTAATACAATCCAGCATCGTTTGCAGAGATCTCTACGGCGTCTTCATTGACACGACGCCTGATGCGGAGGCACCATTCACACCACCCTTACTGCCTGATGCGGAGGTACCATTCACACCACCCTTACTGCGGCGCTGCCTTCACTTGAGCTCGTGGACTGATGTTCAAAAGGATCAACCTAAAATTTCAGCAAAGAAACTTCTCCCAATGCATGTTTTGAGATCATACGTTCAAAGACAGAAATATTTCTCCAAGATACCACATTTTGTGTCAGCTGTGGTAAAGCACTACTTTATATTTAAATATAGACTTCTCCTTTTGTTCTGTGCGGCCGTGTTCTTTCGAGTGTATTATATTGAACTCTTATTAAAAAAATATTTATACATATACAGGGTTTTAAGAAAATCTCGAGGGGTGATTGCTGGCAAGGAACAAAAGAAGGTCCTATGAACATATGTCCGGAAATGCATCGTATGCTCGACAGATGACAGCTCTGTTTCACGTCATCAGTCTGTAGTATTTTATCAGCGATCGCTGCAGCGGGGTCAAATAGCGAGCTCAGTGTGTGTTGGACAAGTCGACAGTGGACTAGGTTGTGTACTGTGTGCAGGATGGTTCGTTATTCATATGGAGAACAGGCGGAAATGATTGTCATTTATGGACGGGCTAATGTTAATGGAAGGGAGGCAGCACGGATGTCTCACGCGCGATTTCCTGAACGACAGCAACTGAGTCACAAGATATTTACAGCCGTGTATCGTCGCCTCTGTGAGATTGGAACACTTCACCCTATGCATACTGACCGGCCGCGTGATGTACGAACACCGGATTTGGAGGAGTTTTAGAAAATGTTGCGAATGATCACTGTACGATTACAGGACAAGTGACCCTTCAGATGAATGTAAGCCTTGTGACTGTGTGGGCTATTCTTCATGAAAATGCATTGTATCCATACAACTTGCAACGGGTACAGAAACTAACAGTTGCTGGTTTTCACCTAAGGGAAGAGTTTTGCCAATGGTTCATCAAACAAACCAC
Organism: Thereuonema tuberculata; assembly: GCA_023159025.1. Classification (NCBI taxonomy): domain Eukaryota; kingdom Metazoa; phylum Arthropoda; class Chilopoda; order Scutigeromorpha; family Scutigeridae; genus Thereuonema; species Thereuonema tuberculata. Next base: position 110,470,601 of record JAFIDM010009631.1, read on the forward strand.
TACGGTTGGGACATTTCTATCTTCTGTTCTGCTCTCGGATGAGGAACATCTTCTGTTCTTCGAGAGGGATGGAATCATTAACCTTCACAACACTCACATTTGGGCGAAGGGGAATCCTCATGCCTTGATTGTATCCAATCATCAACAGCGATTTGGAATCAACGTTTGGGCAGGAATGCTTGGGGGCAGCCTTATTAGGCCCTACGTTCTTCCACACCGACTTACTGGAGCACAGTATCTTCAGTTCCTGCGGTACACACTGCCCATATTTCTCGAGGAGGTGCCATTGGCAGTACAACAACGCATGAGGTTCATGCATGATGGAGCCCCGACCCATTTCAGTGTTCATGTACGCTGCTATCTCAACCACACGTTTCCTGGAAGATGGATCGGCCGGGATGGATCTGTAGCATGGCCGGCAGGTCGCCGGATTTAAATCCTCTCGATCTTCACTTCTGGGACATATGAAGAAGGTGGTGTATGCTGAGCCGGTTCCTGACGTGCAGCCGTCTTTAGGACGCCTGTAATGCTGTTCGAACCGAACGTGGGATTTTCGAGAGGGTTCACTAGTCCATGCTTCGAAGTTGCAACGCTTGCACTGTCACTCATGGCCGTCACTTCGAGCATCTGCTGTGATGGGGATAGTTGTAGGTAGACCGTACTAAATGTCGAATCTGTGAGTTTACTGTGCATTTCCGGATATATGTTTGTAGGACATTTTTTGTTCCTTGTCTTGCCAGCATTCACCGCCCCCCCCCCCGGGGTTTGTTCCCATAGTTTTTTAACACATTGTATATGTGTAAATAAACATAAGCAGTCAGTCTCAATTGAGAATTTCTCTATTTAATTGTTTCTCAGAACAAATAAATATCAGAATAAAGCCTTTAGAGGGCAATGAAAATCAGTCACTTCGCTTAGTGTGAAATCTTTCATAAAACATAAACGATCCATGAAAATTAACCGTAAGTCTAGCAAGAATTCGACAAGCATTCAGTGAACGCCAACAAAAGTTACGTACAACCAGTTACCATAGAAAAAAAATTACAGCTAATTAAATTGGATAATATATATATTATTTCTTGTAAAAGTAACCAAAATGACTGAAAGTAATTTCATACACCAGATAAAATGACGAAGTTCGTTAAATCGTAGAAGTATTTAATTCTAGCATGATGCAAATATTTTAATATAAAGAGAGGAATAAATAAGGGATAATCTTGCAAGATTATAAAATATTTCTTTACAAAGACAAAATTTATCGAAAAAACGACAGAATATATCGTTTTTTCTGTAGTTTTTCTGTCGTTTTTTCAATAAATTTTGCCTTTTATCATTTTTGGAAGGAACTATTACTACTTTTTTTATTGTTATAAGCAGTGGTTATACTCCACCCCAGAAGCAGAATATCAAGCGACGGCGCGACATTGTCGCAGAACGAAAACGGGGGCTGCAGAAAGATATTGTATAGAACAGGGGTGGGCAAGACGTCGATTGCGGTCTTGGAGATTCTTTTTTTTTTTTTTTTTTTGGTTGAGGATTTGGAGATTCTGTTTTTTTTTTTAGTCTTAAGGTGACCGCGCCACTTGGAGTATACTTGAGGTAGAACTTACCTTACAAAAGTCTGCCCACCCCTGGTACAGAATGAATGTTTTTTTGCGGGACATAAACGAAAAAAACGCCCGCACCCGTAGAAAGCTTTTCGTCTTAGCATCAATCGTTGCAGAAAGATAAAAAACATTCTGCCTCCGGGTACTCCACTACTATCGCGATCTTCAGCCTATTGTACGAAAAGGTAAGTAAGTATGACAATAACAACTTGATTTATTTATTTAATAAATGATCAACTTTTCCTTATTTTTTTAAAAAAAATTTCTATCTTTCTTCGAGTTACGGTCAATTGCTCTTGTATAAAAGTCTTTTGGTTTAGGCCAAAAAAGTATCAACAAAGATCCTTTTGGACTTATTACCAAATCCAAATAATTTTGTTGACTTCGAAATAAGTGGCAATCAGATGGTGCTATATCGAGGAATAAGCAGGATAAAAGATTATTTTCAAATGAAACTGTAAAATTTGTAAGGTATCATTTGCTCTTGCGACGTCCTGGTGAAAGAGGATTTGATGTCGCCGAGTGAAAGTTGGTTTTTTCTTCAAGTGCTGCTTCAAATTGTTACCAATACGAGACGACTACTTTCGCAATTGTAAAGTAGACTAGAGAAATATAACTGGTATTAAAGAATAGAAAAAAAATCTAATTATGTCAACGTACATGTCGAAGATTTTTGCAGAGGAAAAAAGGAATAAAATTAGTAGAAATTGTGAAAGAATGTAAGAAAGGCAAACATAATACACTCTGCGACAAAAAATCGGAGCACCACAAAGGAAGATTTCCAATGTGAACGAAAGTTTGTAAGTAGGGGAGACCGGGGCTAGTTGGCATAGATTTTGGTTTTTGATTTTTCTATTTTTTTGTGCAATACTTAGGGGGATTCTGGTGAATGCGGCGGATAGCTTATCTTTTTGACTACAAAATTATGTAGGACCCATTAATTAAATCCATGTTTAGGTAACCCCAAAAACACTTTTCCTAAAAGCTTGCAACTATGCCAAGTAACCCCGGGTGCGGGCTAGTTGGCATACCCCTAGGGGTGAGTTGGCATAACGTGCTATGGATAGGGGTACTTGAGCAGAACACAGCAATTTTTGAGGAAAACATTTAATTTTATCAAAAATTTTATTTTAATAATACTTGAACAAAAAACAACTGTGTGATAAATTAAATTAAATGTATGAACAAACAATGAATTCTTAGCTACTTATAGTTATTGTTTGACATCAAACACAAATGTAGGAGTTATTTGAACAGATGGGTTCAATTTTCGCAGAACTTTAGTTTGGTCCTACCAAATTTAGTCTTCCTCGTCTGGCCATCTCCAGTTTTTCCCTTTTTTTACCATTTGTCAAAGCTATGCCAACTGACCCCTACCTAACTATGCCAACTAGCCCCACAGGGAATTCCAAAACAAAATGGATACCACATAATCCCAAACATCAGAAACAAAAGATTATGATACATGCATGCAACCACAGTTATCCACTCTTTCGAGAACCGCCATCGGCAGTACCTTAATTCGATCTACATGTTCATCAGAACAAAAAAAATTACGATGAAAAAATTTACTCACCAGTCAGAAAAACGATGAAACAGGGGTCACTTCCTTCGTGACGCTTTCAAGCAAACTAAAGTCACAGTGGATGGTGCACCTTTACATACACTACCCACTACTAAGATGTCAGCGCTCTAGCTACACGGTGGTAGGAAATAGAAGCTGTGTGCCAACTAGCCCCTTATGCCAACTGACCCCGGTCTCCCCTACCATTTGATGAAGAGAATTGATGCTGATTCAAATTTTACAGTGAAAAAAAAATATTGAACAATAAAAGCATTGTTGTTACTTTATTAGCACTATTTTCAGCCGCCTCTGGCTGATATTCAAGTGAAACTTGTCCTGATATTGTCTTGTGTACGCCAAGTACTCTAAGTTTGCTGCCACTTTTGATTCAAATGCCGAAAATTCGATGATGGATGCAGTGGACAACTAGCAGACATTATGTGCGGAAGAGAGATCCAAGGAAGGATTTGAATTGCTTGTAGGCAGTTTGTGGACGTGCATTATCCTGTTGGAAAATTGATTCTGACAGACTAATATGAAAGGTAAATAAAGAATTTTAAAAGAAAAATAGTCACTAAAAATGCCATAATTGTAGAATTAGGTGTGTGTCTATTTTGGTCTGGACCTTCCCATCGATTTGAATCATTAGGGCACTCAAGCTACCTCACCACGTCAAGGTAGAGACACATCAAGGTAGATTTGAAATCATTTCTTATTTTGATTTATTTATTTTTTTTCACGTTAAAAACTAATGGACTAAAACAAAAAGAAAACTTTTAAAAAAAGAAAGAAAAAACAAACCTAAAAAACCAATTTTTCGTTTCTTATTTTTCTTAATTTTTTTCATTCACGGAGAAATAAATCAACGAAACTAATTGTCGTTGTTATAATAATGCTAAATATTTGTTTTATATATCATTCATTAATATTTTTCTATGTAAAGTGAACAATGTAATAAAATATTTTTTCAAATGCAAAATTATTGCCTTTTCTATCAAGAAATGAAACAATAAGAAGAAAAGGCTTAATCAAAACTTTGGATTTTTAGGCTTTTCGTATTTTTCTTTTCTTTTTATTTTTTAATATTATTTTTTTCTTATGATAATTGCTGACCTTAACAAAAAGCATTATTATCGAGAAAAAAAATTCCAGTTATTTACCATTATTAAGACAATGGAAATTCAAAATTAAAATAAATTCCAGTTATTTACATTGCATCATCTTTGCATGATTCACTTTCCATTGTTTCAATATGCCTATAAAAATACGATTTTGTGAATAGATATTTCAGTTTTGGAGTGTTTTTAGATTTGTTTCTTTTTTGTTACAATTTTTCTTTTCTTAGTTTCTTTGATTTATTTCTCCGTGAATGAAAAAAAATTTAGCAAAATAAGAAACAAAAATTCGTTTTTTAGGTTTGTTTTTCCTTTCTTTTAGAAACTTTCTTTTCTTATTTTAATGTATTATTTTTTTAACTGAAAAAAAAAAATCAAAATAAGAAATGAATCGATGTGTCACACGACGTGTGACGATGTGACATTTACCTTGACGTGGAGAGATAGTTTGTGTTGCTTAATGATCCACTTCGGAAAAATCGATGGGGAAGAGCCAGACTAAAAGAGACACACGCACATAATTCTCAAATTTAAAAGAAAAATAGAACTATTTTTCTTTTAAAAATTCTTTTTAAAAATGATCAATCTATTATAGTAATGTTACTACTACATATTATAATGAATTGGAAGAGGTTAGATTATTAGTAATTTTAAAGATAAAATTAAATGTAAAAAGGATTTAAAATTAATTGAACATAATTAAAGAAAATAATTTAGAACTACTCAATGGAAATTGGACTTTTATTGGTAACTAGCCTTGCATATATAACATTAAAATAAAAACTTTATTTATTTAGCAAATTAATATTGAGATCGGAGAATATACGACTTCCCAGCCCGTTGTGGCCTTCTCCGCATGTTTCGATATCATGCTTATTTATGAAAATATGATCTATGTTTGTGTTCGTATTTCCATGAATTGTACAGTTGTTTCATTTTTACGTGCCTTCACAAACTTCTCATAATAGGCAACATGAAATTTTTCACATTTTTGCATGTATCTTGCAAACGCAGAAACGTTTGTGAATGACTGATTTATCGTTCGATAGAACTTTCAAATACCAACATTTTCTCAATATAATGTTCTCTTCCAACTTTTATACTTTTCGTTTAAATTGAGAAAAAGTCAAAATTTGACCCTTTAAAAGGCGACATCTTGGAAACCAGAAACTTATTTCGAAAGATTTTAGTAGCATTTTGTTTGTCTTAAAAAGATCTACATTTTTATCCATTTACATGACCAATCTATCTCTTATAGTTTGGTCACAAAATTGGAAAAACTTAATGTCTTATGACAGAATGACAGACAGAATAACGTTTTTTATATAATATATAATGAAGGGAGTTCAGTTGTATTTTTTCAAATAGCATCTTCTTCAAAAATGATTTGAATTTTGAGATCTATCAATCCCAACTTCAGATCATATTTTCTTATTATTAATTATTAAGAAAACATTTATGGGTAAAGCATTAAGGGACAAGATTAAAAAGAAGAAAGAAAAAGGTAAGAAATATAACATTTGGCGAAAGGAAAATTTAGAAATTGTAAAAAAAGGTTAAAAGTAAGTTAAATATGAATTAGAAGATAATATAAATAGTTGGAATCAAACATTTATATAAATAATAAGAAACAGTTGTAAAGGATGTTTGATAGATAAGATAAGAATTCGGAGGAAATAATATATTAGATTGGTTTGCTGAAGAATGGGAAGAATATAAGAAAAAAGTAAAGTTGGCTTAAAAAAAATAAGAGGTGCGATAATGAAAAGATTAATGTATCTAAAGGAAAAGAAAAAATATAATAAATTACGTAAAATCTACACTTCAAGGTTAATATAAAAATGAAACCGTAGTTGCTGGTCATGAATTTGGTATTTGATCAGATCTGCACAATAAGGAAAATGTGGGAACCATTCACCTCTCACTAACATAAAACACAAGTGCAGTTACTTTGGTTTCCATCCCTTCCTCAAAAATAACCTCACAGTCCCTCAGTAAAAGATAAAGACGGATTTCTGATTTTGATTCAACTTCAAATGTAAGCATCCGCACCCGAGTCTTCTAAGTTGATGTCTCAGCACAGCATGTTCAGGCCCCACTACGATCAGCAGAGCATTACCTAGTTTAACAAATACCACAATTTGCAAATACAGTAGAACCCCTCTCGTCCGCCCTCGGCTGGTCCCCCACTCTGATTGATCCGACCGTGCTCGAGCCGGCCGAGCTTGTCCCCGACTTATTCGGTGACTCACCACCCGTCGCGCCATTGTGTTGTTTACTTGCATATACAGTGACGGTAGATAGTGAAAACGCTCTTAAGAATCGCAAAACATTGAAAAAAGCCTTAACTTGAACTGCTTGACAACGCAGTTAATCCGTATATTTAACTGTTAATCAATATTTTTCTGTGTTTTCTGATAATCCGAACTTTTTTGCGCTCCGACCATACCCCCAGTCCCAAAGGGGACGGATTAGAGGGGTTCTACTCTACTCCTTTTTAATAATCTTCAAACTTAAAAACAAAGAAAACTTAACGATTTTAGGCAAAGCAGGATTAAATTCTTAATGGTACTTCTTTTTTTTTTCTTTATGAAATATCTCTTATATAAGTTTTCCAGATCTGTCTGTGTGTAAAGTAAAGTTCTCCCCCTGTGTTTAGAAAATAATTTTAATTTCCTGTGAAAATAGAAATAATTTATTCAATGAAACGTCCGCGACAGGAATCGAACCTGCAATCTTCTGATCCGAAGTCAGACGTCTTATCCATTAGGCTAAGGGGACTACATTCGAATTTTTGGTTAAATATTCTTTATTTAGTCATCGTTCATCCAAACCGTTTTATTAAATAGCAATATTATTATTATATAGTTTTCCAGATCTGTCTGTCCGTAACGCACTCCCTCTGTGTTTAACGGAGGAGATCTGCGCTGTATAAACGTTTTCGAAATTCAGTAATAAAAAAAAAATGTAAATATTATTTAATCCTATTAACTGTCTATTTTTTTATTTATTTAAATGTTAAATAGCAAACCTGTCAAGTAAACCTGCCATGTTTTCTTTTATATACGTAGCAACCTACACAATTTTTAGTGGCTTCCCTGCTGACTGAGAAAATGATCTCGAATCCTAAGTCCCCCTGCCCGTCGTGTGTGTTGTGTATGGATTGGGGGGGGGGGGGGGGGGGGGGGGGGGGCAGGGAAGCCAACCAGAAATCAACGATTTAGCCTTTGACCTTACCATGTCAACCATCATCGGTTGACCCATGTCGATGAAAAATGAAATGTAGGCATCCTCAATATTATACCTAACATTTGACACCTTATTTGTATTTCTGTGTCTTATGGTTTCGGAGGAGATAAAGTACAAAAAAAACAATGTTTTCTTTTATTTACCACTAGCTGAACCCGGATGCGTTGCAATGCCACTCAAAGAAAGAAAGGGCCCGCTGTCGATCGGGGATGGGATACTTAGGTCCTTGTATCGCCTTCCATTCACCCGAGTGTGGTATCCCTGCCCCCCATAGGAGAGCGAATTTTTTACTTTTTGCATTAGACTTGGGGGGACCCGAGAAGGGGACCTAAATATAAGGTCCCGGTGTCGGTCGGGGGTGGGACACTTACGCCCTTGTGTCGCCTCCCCCCCACCCGCCCAAGTGTGGTGCCCCTGCCCCCCCCCCCATGGGGGATCGGATTTTTTACTTTTTGCATTAGACTTGTGGGCCCGAGAAGGGGCCCTAAACATAAGAGCCCTGTATCGGTCGATGGTGGGACACTTAGCCCTTGTATCGCCTTTCCCCCACCCAAGTGTAGTGCCCTTGCCCCTTAAAGGAGAGCGAATTTTTCCCGTTTTGCAATTGATTTGGAGGGCCCGAGAAGGTCCCTAAATATAAGGGCCCGGTGTCGGTCAATGGTGGGACACTTAGGCCCTTGTGTCGCCTTCCCCCCACCCAAGTGTGGTGTCCCTGCCCCCATAAGAGAGCGAATTTTTTCCTTTTTGCAA
>JAFIDM010009631.1:110478895-110551609 GCA_023159025.1 Thereuonema tuberculata
GTGGTGTCCCTGCCCCCATAAGAGAGCGAATTTTTTCCTTTTTGCAACACACTTGGGGGGGGGGGGGGAGGCTCGAGAAGGTGCCCTAAATATAAGGGCCCGGTGCCAGTCGATGATGGGACACTTAGGCCCTTGTGTCGTCTTTCACCCACCCAAGTGTGGTGTCCCTGTCCCCCATAGGAAAGCGAATTTTTCCCTTTGCACAATATTTGTGTAGTTCTCATTGTCCCCACCAGGTGGATATTTGGCTATTGCAGGGATTTTATCCCTTTTCAACCCCTTGGGGGGGGGGGGTCCAGGTTTTAAGGTAGCCTATCTTTTCCGCAGAGTCCTAAAGAGTAATTCTGCAAAGTTTGGTCCAGATAGGTCAAAGGGCCAAGAACATAAAGGACAAACAAAGAAAGAAAGAAACATTCATTTTTATATATATAGATATATGGATATAATCCTATTAACTGCCTATTTTTTTTTTATTTTTATTTAAATAAAGAAGAACAGTGGATCCCCAAACCAATGGGCGGGGGGGGGGGGGGTGTTCGGATAATTGATATTCGGATAGCCGATCATTTACGAAAAAATTATACCAGTGTCTTAGGAGCAACATGAAACACAGAAACAGTGATACATATTAAACACAAAACCTTGTATTGTATTTTAAACATTGCTAATTACGGTCCAAGTCACGTTTTAGATAATAAATTACCTTATTTTAAATCCGTCCTGTGACTTCGTTGCGTTGTTTTTGTCGTTACGCATTTTGGGAACTATGTCCCATCATCAGACCTATCACTCGGAAAGAAATTAAGGAATTCGCAAATTGAATTTTTTTAATTTTTGGTCTACTGAAACGCCTTCGATTAACCGATGTTTCGGGTGATTGATAATCGGATAATCGATGCTCTACTGTATTAATTATTTACTTATGAAATCCTTCATATTTTTTTTAAATTATGGGTAGACGATTTATTACAAGTAGGATTTGAATTTTTATTATAAGTCACTTTTTATTTCTATGTTGTAATGTAAATCTGATTGAAATGAGTATGACTGTAATTAAGCATAAAAATTATTATTTCGATCTTGTTTAAGTTCTAGATTCATATAATTTGAATACAAATAATTCTGTTAAGACTTGTATTTTTTCTTTTATTTCCAACTGGCCTTTTGTGTAAGGATTTTTTTTCCTTCCAGGAAGAATGTAATAAGTATTTTAGGAATGTTACTCTAAATTAGTTTTGCTTTATGAATTCTTAAGGATAGTAATTTCTTTAATTATAATTCTATATTTAATTTCTTCTTCATAATATCAATGTTTACCTCCTGATCCATGGGGATGCTTATAAAAAACTTATAAAAAGAATTGCTTATATGGCTAGAGATAATGTTCCCAAAGTGTCACTGACCCTGGATTAATGAGGCAGGTGGACAGCTGCTTTACTCCCGGGAAAGAACTCATTTTACAGAGGGCTGAGGGAACCCTAGGATCCGTCTGGAGGAGAAAAAAACCCCGACCAGCGCCTGGAATTGAACACTGGATTACTTAAACCTAAATAAAAAATCACTTATTTATGTAAAACGCTTCTTAGAAGTAAATTAATTGTTTCATTTAGGTCCCTCGAATTGAAGTTAAAAATTCCCATTAAAAATATAAATAAATAAATAATTTTTAATTATGTTTTGTAACATGTGATACAGTTTGTTTTCAATAATCTTTTAAACTAAATCTACTCATCCCTTATTTAAAAAAAAAAAAAAAAAAAAAAAAAGCTGCATCGTCCTTCCTTTCTAAACAATAACACGCCAAATTCAAAATTTTCCTTTGATTACATTAGAACTTATTTAAAAAATTACCTTCAATTGAAACAAACAATTAACTAATAGCCGTTTTTTTTTTTTACAGATTTATTTACTCAGTTAATTTGTTTCCAATAACAGGTTAACTGAGAACCACCTATCCCTTCCTTACTTACAATAATAATAATAATAATAATAATAATAATAATAATATTATAATAATAATAATAATAATAAGCCCCCATGGACCCTACCTCTTCGCGGTGGGGGCGGGAACTACACTAGCTTTAGGGTAGGCTAAAGGGTCCAACCATCCATGATGAGAACTCGTTCTAATATAGATCATGCTGCATCGGGTGTGGCGCAGGATAAAGTCACCCGCGTTCAGGGGTTAGGCAGAGGCCTCCGTTCGAAAAATGTACTACAGTCTCCCGCAGGTAGTGGTGGAGAAAGTGGCACCCCATCCTGTAGTATGGCTACCACAATGCCTGGGCAACACCATCCCGCCCGAACAGTCGGAAGTGTTTTGTCTGTATCAGAGCAGGCGACCACCAAGACTGGGAAACCACGCCAGCGCATCAAATGGTCATCGCAGATGAACCAGGATCTTATGCGCGACTTCTTCACTGTTACAAAGTTAGGTACTCAACTAACAGGATACAGACAGGCACTACACCAAGCTTTCACCACACGCTATCCATCGTTAGGGCTTAGCGAACAGCGGGTAGCGGATCAGCGACGTTCAATTGTAGTAAACAATCTTATTCTCCCATGCATACTTGCACAAATTAAAGAAGAAGTCGCTGAATCCAACCACAGGACACCAAACCACACCCCACCAGAAGACACCATTATGGAAAACACAGAAACAATCTCTACCCCTCAGTACACATGCCTCAACAATACAACTAATGAAATATTACATGCAGCTCATGATCATTTCTACACTGCACTCGCACAATACACAGGCACAGACCCCACACTCAGGCCGCCACTCCCCAAAGTACACACATCAAAACAACTCGCCACAGTCATAAACCATCTCAACACACACACTATCCCACAACACCTTGACAACATCCAAACATTAGAAGACATACATACAACACTCTACTGTGCCGCACAGGGAACCATTCGGGCACTTGGAATCAAACAACGCAACATACCTCCCACTGCACGGACACAAGAATACATCCCCCCTTGGAGACGTCGCCTTGAGGGCCGCATCAGCGACCTTAGAGGAGACATAGCCAGGCTCACACAATACTGTGCAGGAAACAAAACAAAGAAACTTATGTCCCAGGTTAGAAAGATATTCAAGCACATAAATACCCGCCCTTCACATTCAAATCATCATAACCAGGTTCAGGAACATCTCGACACACTAAAACAAAAACTCAGTGCACTTGCAAAAAGATTACAAAGATACAAACAGTGCACTTGCAAAAAGATTACAAAGATACAAACAGTGCACTCTGCGCAAACAACAGAACAACACTTTCCAATACAATGAGAAAAAATTCTACAGATCCCTTACATCTTCCTCTACTACAACTAACATAAACACTCCCAACAGCGAGGCTTTACATGAATACTGGTCGTCTCTGTGGTCAAACCCTATTCCCACAATGATAAAGCACCATGGATCACAGAGGAACAGCAACTCATTGAACACTTACCATGCATGTCCTTCCATGAGATTACTCTCGCAGACATACAGACAGCACTAAAACATGCACACAACTGGAAGGCTCCTGGTGCAGACGGAGTCCAGAACTTCTGGATCAAGAGGTTCACGTCCCTGCATGGAAAACTAGCGCTTACACTCACTGACATAATCCAACACCTAGAACATATGCCTCGTTTCCTCACACAGGGTGTCACATACCTACAGAGCAAGAACACTGAAACAGCGCAACCTGCAAACTACCGCCCAATCACTTGCCTGCCCACACTTTACAAACTCCTCACCTCCTGCCTCGCAGACAAGATCTATACACACATCGAGACATATAACATTCTTTCCGAACAGCAGAAGGGCTGAAGCAGGAATTCCCAGGGTTGTAAGGAGCAACTCCTTATTGACTCTGTAATCCTGCGCCAGGCACGCGCGAAGAATAGGAGCTTACATATCGCATACATCGATTACAAGAAGGCATTTGATTCTGTCCCTCATTCCTGGCTCCTACACACTCTTCATATCTACAAAATACACCCCAAGATCACGGCATTCTTAGCTGCCACGATGAAGAGTTGGAACACAACATTACACCTACGCACCTCTAACACCTCCATCACTACAGATCCCATTCCCATAAGGAGAGGTATTTTCCAGGGAGACTCCTTGAGTCCTCTTTGGTTCTGCCTCACCTTGAATCCACTGAGCCATATACTAGATAACACAAAACACGGTTATAGGCTTACCACAGGCACTGTGACACCATATAAAATCACACACTTACTCTACATGGATGACATTAAACTCTATGCCACAAACAATGCACAACTTACTAATTTACTACAAGCCACCACACAGTTCACCAAAGACATTGGGATGGAATTTGGAATTGACAAATGCCGCAAGTTACACATAATACGTGGGAAGACTTCGAATTTGGACGGTTTTGAACTGGACCATGGTTTGGCCATCCAATCCATGGAACAGGGAGAGACCTACAAGTACCTGGGCTTCCAGCAAGCGCGCGTCATTGACAACGCAAACATCAAAAATGCACTGAAGAACACATACCTTACTCGAGTTCACAAAATCCTCAAAACACAACTCAACGCCAGAAATAAAATTAAAGCTATCAACACTTTTGCCGTTCCCACACTAACATATTCGTTCGGGATAATTCCATGGACAAACACCGAACTCGAAGCACTACAACGCGCAACACGCACTACATTCACGAAACACAACATGCACCACCCGAAGTCCGCTACGGAAAGGATGACTCTTCCCCGCAAGGAGGGAGGCCGAGGACTCATCAACCTCATCACCCTACACGTTCCCTACATACACTTAGGGAACATTTCCACCAAAGAGCAGAAGACTCCTCACTTCACTCAGCCATTGTCAAGGCTGACTCACACCTCACACCCCTGAACCTCGAAAACTCTTCTCCAACACTCACCACCCCTAACACCAACACTCAGCAGCTGCGTGAATCATGGGCTCGTAAGGAACTCCATGGCAGACATCATCACGAACTCAGCCAGCCTCATGTCGACATGGAAGCGTCGAACAGATGGCTGACGAGTGGTGAGCTGTTTGGGGAGACCGAAGGGTTCATGATCGCAATACAGGACCAAGTCATCTCCACACGCAACTACAAGAAACACATTCTACACGATGCAAACACACATGACGACAAATGCAGGAAATGCCACACTACGCATGAGACGATCGACCACGTAATATCAGGCTGTCCCCTTCTCTCTCAAACAGACTACCTCCACCGACACAATCAGGTAGCGTCGATCGTTCATCAACAACTAGCATACAAACATTCACTTATTAAGAGCACGGTCCCGTACTACAAGTACATACCACAAAGCGTATTAGAGTCACCCTCATATAAACTCTACTGGGACCGCCCCATTCACACAGACAAAACCATACATCACAACAGACCAGACATCACACTTGTTGATAAGGTCAACAAACAGACATATCTAATTGATATTGCAGTGCCTATCAGCAAGAACATGCAGAAAACTCACGCAGACAAGATCAGTAAATACACTGATCTAGCACACGAGCTCCAGAAGCAGTGGAGGCAGGATCGAGTACGTGTTGTACCCATCGTTCTGTCTGCCACTGGTCTGGTGCCTCACACATTGCACCACAGTCTCAGCACACTAGGACTTCACAAAAACACTCATGCACAACTGCAGAAGGCTGTGGTACTCAACACTACACGCATAGTTAGGAAATTTATGGACACAACCACACATCCCTAATCATTCTTGCACACGTCTTTACACTTGGCAGTATGTGCTTTGGTCCTTGACCCGCCATATTGTTTTTGCTGGGGAAACCCAAGGTTTGAAACATACAAATATGATGATGATAATAATAACAATTATGGCACAAGCCAGCAGAGGTGGTTCCAGTGGTTATCGGCACACTGGGTGCTATACCAAAAAACCTTGGTAAGCACTTACAAAATCTAAATACAGTAGAGCCCCGATTATCCGCGGGATTGGGTGGCAAGGGCTTCGCGGATAACGAAAATCGCGGATAACCCGAAAAAAAGACTAAAAATGAGGCTTAAACACGAAAAAAATATTTCACCATTAAGAACTACGTATTATTGTACAAAAAAACATAATATGTAAAACTTTTAAAATGTGTACAGTAAAGCAGAAACCTTTGCTCTACGCTTGCATCCACAAATGCCGAGAAGGCCTGTAGGATCACGATGCACAATAAACCTGTCAGTAATTTTCGACCTTCGCACTGTAGGGCCTATAGCATTTTCCCTGTTGTTGGCTTGGATATAAATTGTTTTTTTTTTTGAGGTTCGTAATTAAAAAAAGTTTTCGCGGCACTCGCGGATAATCGGGGCTCTACTGCATTGACAAAATCTCCATCGGTCAACTCCAAAAAGCCGCACTGCTTGGATCAGCATATATTTTGCGCCGATACATTACATCCTAGATTCTTGGGAAGAATTCGATGCGTTTGAAGGCTAACACCAGCTGAAGAACTGGCAGCTGTGATACACACTATTTTGTGCAATAATAATAATAATAATAAAAATGCAGCTCGCCATTTATTTATAAACAGTAACACGTCAAATTCAAAATTATCAATCATTATAACTTATTTAAAGGAATAACCTTCGAAGTACGAAATACAAAAAAAAAATATTAACCGGTTTTTTTTTTTAGTTTTTTTTCTGACCTTGTTTATTATAATCAATTATTCATTGTTATCTGCTGCCAAATGGTTAGATATGTTTTAAACTATAGCCATATTACTAGGTTACGACATTGTAATTTCCATATTTATGCTTCATCCAGGTTTTTTGTTTTCCTTGTTCTGCACTTCAGTTTGTGAGTTTTGGCCTTATAGAACAATTCGCATGTGACAGTTTAACGAACAGATTCTATCAGTTCCTTTAACTATCAATAGACAGGATTTTATTTCGAACTTGCCTAGACTAACTTTCGAACATGAAATGACAAGTAATTGTCGTTTCTGACAAATTGATTATGTAATTGACTTTATCGTGACAATAACACTAAATTTGTAACTATTAAATATTTGATAATTGTAAACACAGTTACAAGAAATTCGAATTGCAATAGGAAATTTTCTCTTTTCTTATTACAGTGAAGTTTTATTTTTTTTTTTTAAATTTTTAAAATAATTTTTTTTTATTTTTACAAAATGTAGTCCTATTAGGATTATAAATTAAAATCCCATCAACAGGTGCTAGGAATTAAGAATACCAAACACAATTTAAATACATACAAAATAAGTCATATGCATATTACTAAGTCAAAAAATCTTAATTATAAGTGAAAATTAAATTCTACTCTTATAAATTTAGTCAATCGGAGGATTTATATTTATTATTAGCCAATTTCTAATATTTTTTTCTAATTTGATATTTTCGAAAATTTCGGTAATTTTTTTAGATTTATTTTATTTATCACGTCCGGTAGTAATTTATATGGGTGGCATAATTATTAAAATTTTTGATTATTCCAGTAAAGTTCCATATATCTCTAAGATTATAGTTGTTGTTCGAATTTGTATTGTTCATGTAAATTAATTGAAAATAATTCATTATTATTAAATTGTATAAAAAGTTTTTGTTCCGACGTGACCTAAGCCTTCATCTGAAAAATCTTCACCTCATCTGTCACCTCCCCTGCTTACGCTTAACTTAAGTTACTGCGAATTGTTCTTTAAGGCAAAACTCACAAAAACCCCCTACGTGTGTGGCTACCTATGTCCCCTCCCCTCGGTATGCCACTGATAATTCATCCGATACAAGAACCTGATACATTTTCTTTGACTTAGCATAGAATGAGGGAGAAAATTTTTAAGAGGGAAATTTCAAAATGTACATAGTGTGCTCTCTTTTCTATCGTTTTTTTTTTTTTTTTAGTTGATTGGATGACAGGTTGAAGGTTCCCCGAAATTTTGAAGACGACCTTTTTCTTTTTTTGGTTGTTGGTGGTCGGCTTCTAAACGTGGCTCTCCCCAAAATGAAATCCTGTATACACCCTGATTGTTTGAATACCAGGACCACTCGCAGGCATGGAAAAGATTTACATATAAAACAAAAACTAAATAAACATCTCCACATTTTACACACAGAAAAACTGACTGAAAATGAAAATAGTCGAACTTTAAAAAATTAGGAATCACAATTTATTCTTGAGTACAGTTTCTTTTTTAAACGTAAATAGAGACTTCACGAAATTAGATGCAGCCCTACGGTATTCAGACAATTCGGGTGAAACAGCATTTGGTAGTAATGAAGCAAATAATTAAATTCAAACCCATGAAGAAAAACAAACTATTCATGTTACTTCTGTTTTAATAAATGTACCATCAGTAAAACTGAGATGAATTAATTTTTAAGATACAACGGTCACTAGAAAGGTTTCTGGATACTCAAAATCTTAAACATCGAAATTTACTTAAAAGAGTATCTTAAACGATGGTTTTATTAGCTTGTTATTGGTGGTGGTTTCCCCTCAAATACTTTCTGAATTGAACTTCTTTTAAACAATCAATGAGCATTCTTTGTTGTAACTGCTTCAGAGTTTTCTACATAGGACTTAAGCTCAATGATTCTGTATGATTGTCCCAAAAGGTTTATTCCAAGAAGAATGCCAACTTTTAAATTCTACGTCCCCCCCCCCCCCGACGTAGATTAATTGTTTTTAATTGGAAAGCTGAGTTTAAAGGAATCAGAAATCTGTCAAAAATAAGCCACAGTAGAGGCTAAAAAGTTGGGGAATTTCAGCATTTTGTTTGGGGGAGGGACAAAAAAAATTTAATCAGTTGCCAACTGCAAAGTATTTTAAATTACCACTGAAAATAATTTGTAGATAATTTAATTCATAAGAAATTTGTTAGTTAAAAGTGAATAATGCTTGTCGGCTTATATTTTTTTTTTCCTTCAAAAATATTGGGGGGGGGGCACTTGCTCCCCCCTTCCCAATTCCGCCTATGATCAGGTTGATTATCATTGATTACCCTAAATTAAAGCAAGTTAACTTCTCAATGATCCTTTTGACTTCATAAATGCAAGAAGTGATTTTGGAATGTTGCCGATTTAAGCTTTAAAAAAAATGATAAGGGAACTTCAAACACTGTTTTTCAGATAAATGCAGAAGATATAACATAGATTTATAACCAGAGCTGGGAAGACAAGAAAAAAGGCTCTGACTCCAGAAATATAATCACATGTGACTAAATAGACAACTTTGACTCCATGGACCTTTTCCAACTATGATATACTGTAGAAATAAAACAGCAATCTTGTGTATGTGGTTACCGATAATCTTCAATAAAAGTGAAGCATACACAAACTTTCAAAATCAATCAATGGTATGTTGTTTTTCTCTAAATCAAAAGACGTTGAATCAGTTTTTCTTGAAGACTGAGAAGCAATTAATAGTGAATGGTAGGTGACAGAATGCAACAATAAAGTCTTGTCCAAATGTTGTGAGACGTATCGTAAATCAATTTATTAAATTCTTATGGAGCCTAATCTACATCCTCATATATTAGCAAAATGCACAAATTTTATCACATCCATTTTATTCTCCAAATCTCGCCTTTTGTTAATTTTGAAAAGAAATTTAATGTGCCCGATGATTCAAAGAATTGAGTAAGCAAACGAAGGCACAACGCTACAAGAAAGGATTTTTGGTTAGGATTTCTTCGGGGGGAGTTCCCGCTCTCGGGAGCGAGTCCCGGAAAAGCTAACCCCTCGCACCTTCTGAGTCTGTCATCGGTGGAGTTTGGCTGGCTGATGAATCCTAATAAGGACGAAACGGTCCGTCCCAGTCTCTTCCCGGTGACAATTCAGGGTGCGAATCCTTTCTTGTAGCGTTGTGCCTTCGTTTGCTTACTCAATTTTATTTTTTATATCCATGAAGTTTTGTCACATGAAGAGGCCATAAATTACTGTCTGGAAGTCCAGAACACTTTCTCAAAGACATAATGACCAAACTGCTTTGATAAGTAGTTTTTATATATATGCAAAAGCTTATAAAATGTAAAGGAGCATATTTTGAATAAAATTAAATATGAAATTCAGACTGTTTCAGTAATTTTTCCTTATCCAAAAAAGGATTCAGTGACCTATGTTTAATTATTTAAAATTAATCTATTTGGGAAAAAAAAGAAAACATTAATCTTGATTTTTAATTTAGATTAAAAGTTGCAGTCTTCATAAAAGAACAGCACCACATTCAGCTGCTCACTCTTTATCAAAAATGTTCAAAAATATTTTTGCTTATGTAGAAATTTGATAGAATTAATCAGTCAGTCAAGAATCAGATTCTCTTTGCTTGTCTTTACTTGTTTCTTATTAAAATTAAGAATTGGAAATAAGGATATTTATTAATTATGAAGTTAGTTTATTCTAGATGATTTAGTTAAGCAGAAGAAAAATTAACCTCAATTAAAGAGTCAACAGCCATCTCTAAAGCACCCAAAAGTTACTACCTTCCAGAAATAAGAAATTATATAATATCAGCTTCTGAAAAGGCTGCACAAATATTTTTTTTCCTTATATGGTTACATAGCACTTATCAAAATCTGTGATTTTTGTGGAAATCTTATGCATCTCATATGATAAGTGGTTATTGATGATTATCTTTCTGTATTCTTGTACTGGACTTCAGGGGCGTATATAAGGGGGGGGGGGGCCCGAAATAATGAATACAAAGAAAAAATAAGTACCGTAATCTGAATAATTTATTGAATCATGCGCGAAGGCATCACCGCGGCAGACAGTGATACTTCCCTGTATAGATGAGGGGAGTGGGGTGGTAGTGGTGTTTTTAAGGTTAGCGAAAAATTCTGTCCACCTGGAGCGAGCTAAACACTGCGAAGCGCCTTTGATTGCATCCAAAAACCGACTGGCTTTAGCTCAGGGATGAGGCTGCCAAAAACTGTTGAGAGCCATGGTATCCACTAGCTAAGTAAGCATCACGATGACAGTTTGCATGAATGTTCTGCATCATCAATGACATTGGCGTAACAAGAGGCAAACTGTGATGCATTTTCCCATGTCGGCTATAATACCAGGTGTCCAAGAAATAATGTGAGGTGTTTGAATCACCGTAAATTGATAAATATTAGGTGCATTGATCTCAAACTTTGGCTTATGGGTCATGAGGAGTGCAATCATGAGAAAAAAGTTCGAGTTCACATAGTCACCACCAGTGGGCATGTGATGCTGCTGTCGGCTAAAGTCACTGTATGGTCTTTGTGTCCATAGACTTGTACAGACATCTCTGTAGGGCGCCATTTCTAACGACGTTTTCAATTTATTTATTTTTTCATTTTATTTAAAGGAACTTTATAGTAATATCATTGTCAAAACTTTATCAACAATGGTTATTTCTTTTTAAAATCGTTGATTACTGTAGTTAAGTCATTATAAATGAACTCTTTTACTTTTATAACTTTCTTTAGTCATTAAAATGAGTAAAAAGAAAAGAAAAAAAAAATATAAAAAATCATTAAAACTTTCGGGTTGATTCGGTCCGATTCGGGCTCTCGCCCGGCCATCTGCGCGTGCGTGGACAACTGAAGTTCAGTGGCAGCCATTGTTGTTGTTTACGTTTGTTCGACATCTGTTTTACTGAAGTATGGTGGTGTTTTAGGTATTAATGTTTACGTAATTTATCAGAATATCAGTATATTGAAATTGGCCGTAAGTGAACCACAATCGTAATGAAGAGGCAAGCTTCTATTCAAAACTTTTTTGCCAAAAAATTAAATATCAATAAGCCTATTGGTGACAGTTCTGAAGTCGGTAGTGTTACTAAAGGACAAAGTGCAAATAGGCCTGACGGGGACTATGCTGAAGTCGGCTGCGTTGGTAGAATTGCTTCTTGTGATGTCGCTATTTCCAGCTCAATTAATGTAGTTCCGGTTATGGAGGATAGTAGGCCTAATCAAGTAAGGAAAAATATCTACGATATTGGAAACTATTGTCAAAAAAATTCCGTTCAGTCTTTCACAAACGAAGAAACAAATTTTTTGTTAGAAAATGTTTGGAAACCTCAGCCTGGATACAAATTTCCCTCCATTACTAGTTCAAACCATACTAGATCTTTTCAAATGAAGTGACTAGAGGAATTTACATGGTTAGCTTATTCAGAGGAAAAATCTGGATCTTTTTGCAAGTATTGCATGTTATTTTCCCATATTGAAAATGTAGAGAAAGGAGATCACCAAGTAGCAGGGGCGTTGGTTACTCAGGCTTTTACCAATTTAAAAAAAGCCAGGGAAATGTTTAGAAAACATGAAAACTTATCCTATCATAATAAATATGTTTTGATCGCTGAAAACACAAAAGCTACTGGTATAGTTAAGAAAAAGGCTGAAAGTGTTATTAATCAAGTAAATGCCCAAAGAAGACTGGATATTGAGAATAATAGAAAACGGCTAATCCCGATAATACAAACAATACGATTTTGCAGGAGGCAGCAAATAGCTCTAAGGGGTCATCGTGACACTGGACGAATAAGCCCTGAAGAACCGGACCAAAATGATGGGAATTTTCGATCGTTGTTGAGATACCGAGCCAACAGTGGAGATAATATTCTTAAAGACCAATTAACGACCAGTGGTGGGAAGACGATGTACACAAGTCCTCTCATTCAAAACGAGCTTATTAACACATTCGGTCACTTACTACAATCAAAAATTGTAGAAAATGTCAGAAAGTCTGTTTTTTATTCCGTTTTAGCAGATGAAACCACTGACATCAGCCAAATCGAGCAGTTTTCTCTCTGTGTATGTTATGTAGAGGACCAAACTTTCAAAATCAGAGAAGATTTTCTGACGTTCGTCCCCGTTTATTACGTCACTGGGGGAGGTTTGGCTCACACAATATTGGAGACCTTGTCAACATTAGGACTTGACCTAAACAAAATGAGAGGCCAAGGGTACGATGGCGCTGCCACGATGAGTGGGCAAATGAGAGGAGTACAAGCTTCCATCAGACAAAAGCTACCGTTGGCCCTGTATACACATTGTTCTTCACACACTCTAAATTTGTGTTTGTCAGATGCGAGCAGAATACCTTCTATAAGAAACTGTATGGGTATCGTAAAAGAAATCTGTGGATTCTTTCATATGTCAGCCAAAAGAACAGAAATATTGAAATCAATGATTTCTGAATGTTGTCCAGAACAAAAGAAAAAGAAACTTATTTCACTGTGCGAAACCCGATGGGTAGAAAGGCACGACTCAGTAATTTTATTTAAAGACATTGTGGAGCCTATCTTTCTCTCCCTTTGCAAAATAGAAGAGGAATTATGTGACTCAGCACCTAAGGTTCACACTCTAA
Source organism: Thereuonema tuberculata (assembly GCA_023159025.1). Lineage (NCBI taxonomy): Eukaryota > Metazoa > Arthropoda > Chilopoda > Scutigeromorpha > Scutigeridae > Thereuonema > Thereuonema tuberculata. The sequence goes on from JAFIDM010009631.1 coordinate 110,492,257, forward strand.
GTAGTGCTATTAGTCAATTTGCATTTCTTGTTAATCTTTTTGTTTTGAGCCGGATGCTATCAACCATGCATAACTTATCTGAGCAGCTTCAAAACAAAAATACATATCTTCCACAGGCCTTGACTAACGTTACGAGTGTCTTACATCTTCTGTCGAAGGAGAGGGCAAATGCTGATGACTCATTTAAAGCCTTGTATAATCAAGTCATTCGCTGCCAAACTTGACATTAAGGAAGAGATTCCAAGAATTTGCCGCCTTCAAACAGCACGTAGCAACATCCCTTATACCACAGAAGAAGAATACTATCGACGAGCTGTTTATGTGCCATACCTGGACGATTTTTGTAACTTCCTGAAAGAACGCTTTGAATCTCACAAGGAAACAGTTGCATCCTTACAAAACATCCTTCCACAATTGTGTATCATAACAGATTTCGGTTCGTTGGAGGCTGCTTTTAGTTTCTACGAAGAAGATTTGTCACATAAAGAGATTGTGCAAAGTGAGTTTATGTTGTGGAAAGAAACGTGGAGTCAGGAAAATCTTTCAAATCTTCTAAAAACAGCTATAAGTTCTCTAGAGAAATGTGACAAGACTTTCTTCCCCAACATTTATACCCTTCTGAAATTACTCGCAGTTCTTCCTGTTTCTGTCGCAACCGTAGAGATAACTTTCTCCAGTCTAGAAGACTGAAGACTTACCTAAGGAACAGCACATCTGAAAGTAGGCTTAACGGGCTTGCTTTACTTTCTATCCACAGAGACATTATAGTTAATGACGATGAAGTTCTTGATAAGTTTGGAAGTGTATCAAGAAACCTGGACTTTGTTTTGTAATCATTGGTCTATATAAAAAGTGGAGTTCCTTTTTTTATGTATTCTTGTATGTTTTCTTTTTATTGTCAGTTGGATAAACGATTAATAAAATAATTCAGCATTCTGGGCATTCAGCGCAAATTACCCCCTGAATATGAGCAGCAAAACTGATATAAAGTATCATGGGGTGTCTACTTAAAATTACTTAACTTAATCTTACATTAATCTTGCCCCCCCCCCCCCGAAAATATATTGTATATACGCCACTGCTGGACTTTCAAAGGATTATCATCTCACCTGCAGTTGAAATTTCTGTGAGGAAGAAGTGCCTGAATTGATACAACAATAATGATGTGATGATAATGGTGATTTATATTTGCTCTTAACAAATAAAAATAAAAAGATGGGAAGGGGGGAGGAACCCTATTTATTTCACAAGATTTTAATGTCATTAGTTTTCTACCCTTGAAAGCTAACCCCTTACAATTATCAAGGGATTATTATTAATAATGGTACTAATTTTAAAATCTATGGTCAAATTTACAAAAAAGTGTGCATAACATTAATACAGCATTTTCTTCATTAATATCCTTTAAAAAAAATTGCAAATTAACTTTGTTAATCATGCATAAAGATATTCTTCATAACAAAAAAAATATCCTCTATTGCTTATGTTTAATTTTTTTAGCATAATTTGAGAGATAACTTTATGTATGATAATTATATTAATATCTACATAAGTTTTTGATTTAAAAGATATAGTTTTTCATCATCAAACATATTGATGCAAAGCCGAAATGCCTTCCCGATTGATCAGTTAAACTGCCCTGTGATTGGCTGAATCAGGAGGCCAATCGGCTATGCGTCGAGTCCTCTCACCAAGTGGAGGACTGAACAGACAGCTGGCTCTCTCCGAGTATCGGACCAAAAAGACAGCTCTATCTTTGATTCTCGGAATCCAGTCCGATCAGTCAGACCTGTAAATATTTATAAATAAAGTGTGTGCGCCTTAGACTAAACCACGGCGTTAGTCTCTGTCATTTCGACTACACATCATTGGTGCCGAAGACCCGCTGAATCACTGACCCACTTTGCCGGACTACGCCGATAACCCCGTCACTCTCAACGACCAGACTCAAGCCTCTGGCACTGCCCAAACACCGACAAAAAGAACCTCCCTTGCCTTACATTACAGAGAACTAACACCATTCTCCGGTGCAGCAACTGACCCTCTTGCTTGGCTTCGGAATTTCGAAAGTGTAGCCTGATTTAAAGGATGGACAGACGATCACAAATTGGCATCACAATTGGCATTCACCCTCACTGACACCGCCCTCTGCTGGTTTGATAACGAAGAAGCCACCATCCTCACCTGGGACTCCTTCACCACAAAATCAAAAGAAACATTCGTGGCACCCCATCACATCACCACAGAAGCAGAACGAACACTCTCCACCCAGGTACAGCTATCCCAAGAGCCCTGCGAGGCATACATCCAAGACGTTATTCACCTCTGCGGTAAGGTAGACCCACACATGACGGATGAACAACGCCTACATCACCTCCTGAAAGGCATCACCTTGGCGTTATTGGCCCTGCGATTATCCTCCGTCAGCGAAATGATCATGGAATGCTGGCGAGTACAGCAACAGTGAGCTCTCCGCTTCAAACAGACCCTTTCCCAGACCACCGTCCAACCATAGCCACTCTTGCCCCACAACAACCACCAATGGTGAGCAACACCGTTCAACTGCAGAAACAGATAGACGCGTTAATCGCCATTGTACAAAACCTCACAACTCTTGTGACCAGGGGACAGAGTGAACAACAAGCCCAGCGCTGAACAACTTCATCGCGACGACAAACCAACGAGTGCCATACACACAATGATCAGCCCAACTGTTTCCGCTGCAACTGGACCAGACATGTCCAGCGCTTCGTCGCAACCACGGGCCCGACCACCCAGCCCCCGCCGTTCCAGTAGCCACTACAACGACTCTCCCGATTGACGAAGCCATATACCACAACTTCGTCGCCGACCAACCAGCCTCTCTTACGCCAACCAGGGAAACTAAGAACGGCTATGTCCGCACAGGCCACCGGAACAGCTGCTATTCCCCATCGGCCAAACACAGCAAACAACAAGATTCGGATTCAATTCGACAACAAGCCAGCCGTAGCCCTTCTCGACACGGAAGCATCCGTCAGCATTATCATGGAAACTTTCTGCCAATGCATGCGTAAAACATTGACCCCTTACATGACCGTCAGAACTCGCGACGGCGAACAGACAGCCTCTCCCTTTCATAGACATCACAACTGCCCGTACAGCAGTGGGGAACTTCGCAATTTCGTTTGACTTTCTTGTCGTTAAAGAAACTTTGCACATACGACATTATCCTGGGCTGGAACTTTCTGCGACGATACGGAGCCCGCATTGACTGCACAGCTGCTATATAACCATCAGATATGGAGAACAACCAGCACGACCACCTCGCCAATGCCCAAAACATTGTCTCAGCGCTGTTAATATGTACTGCCACAGAAATAATCATCATCCCGCCAGGTTCCACTGCCGATCTACCACCCGCACTTATCTGACATTCTCAGCCGCAGTCGTTAACCTTCCAGAAACCATCTCTTCCTGTGGGTAACAACACCTCTCGAGCTCCCGCTGCTCTACCAGCACAAAGCAGATTCCAACAATCGAGCCCATACAACCACATTCGATCACAGCCCTCGCCGACGATCCAACGCCAACAGCTACTCCGCCGCATCGAGGGTTAACAGACGAACAGCTGAGTCGAATGATTAACCCTAACCTACCACACTGGGAAGTCTGTGCTATGCTCCACTGCTATAATGCTACCGCCGCCTGTTCGACGAACCCACACACAACGACAACTCGAAGCACCCCGCCGTCCATCATATAGATATGGGTAACAGCCGCCCACTGTGCCAAAAACCTTACCGGGTCTCCCCTATGGAACATGCAGCCATCGAATGGGAAACACGCCATATGCTGAGAAAAAGCGTGTTAAGACCCTCCCAAAGCCCATGGAGTTCCCCCGTCGTTCTCGTCTGAAAAAAAAATGGATCATGGCATTCCTGCGGGGATTACTGCCACCTCAACGCCATTACTAAGAAAGACAACTATCCACTACCACACATAGACGACGCCTTAGATACACTGCACGGCTCCAGTTTCTTCTCCTCCCTAGACCTGAAAACCGGCTACTGGCAAGTTCCCATCGCACCTGAGGACCGAGAACAAACGGTCTTCTCGACAACGAATGGCCTATAAAAGTTCAACGTTATGCATCAACTGCATCATAAGGTCAATGTTCTGCAATGCACCAGCCCCATTCGAGGGCCTGATGGACAACATTCTCCGCGGCCTCAGATGGTCAATCTGTCTATGTTATCTGGACGATATTGTCATCTTTGGCCGTACTTTTGATGAACATCAGCAACGTCTCAACGCCGTCCTTAACTGCCTCTCTGCCACCGAGCTCTGGCTGAACCCCAGTAAATGCTCCTTCGCCGCACAAACCATCAGGATTCTGAGCCACATTGTCATACCGGAAGGTATCCTCCCCGATCCTGCCAAAACAGATGCCGTACACAAATTCCCCACCTCGAAGACGAGCAAACAAGTCCGCCTTTCCATGGCCTCTGCTCATACTACCGTCGATTCAACCTGAACTTCGCACGAATCGCCCACCACTCACCTGCATTATGAACAACGCCAATGACTTCCAATGGACAGATGAGGAGCAGACCGCCTTTGGCACACTCAACACGTGCCTTACCATGGCACCGGGGCTTGGCCACTTTCAGGATAGGGCGCTAACCGAAATCCACACAGACGCCAGCGCTTACGCTATTGGAGCACTACTCGTTCAGAATCAGGGAAGCCAACAGAAGGTTATCGTGTATGCAAGCCGCACTTTATCCAAAGCTGAGAGGAATTATGCAACGACCCATCAGGAATGCTTGGCTGTTATTTGGGCCACAAACAAGTTCAGACCCTACCTTTACGGCCGCCCATTCACTGTAGTTTCCGACCACCACACCCTCTGCTGGCTCAACCTTAAAACCTTGAACCTTAAAGATCCCAGCGGACGCCTCACAAGATGGGCCCTTCAGCTGCAGGAACACGATATCACAGTCGTCTACAAAACGGGCTGCAAACACCTTGACGCGAACTGTTTGTCACGCCTCCTACCAGCGAGACCACCCAAAATATTATGCAGCAATCAACGTAATAACAGAACAACTATACATGGCTATTGAGGAAAACAAGGACCGAACCTCCGTAGAATTATTACCTAAGTCAGCGCATCTGCACGGCTGGACAAAAAGGGCTACGCATTGATAGACTGCGTGCTCTTCAAAGAGAGCTTCGACCCCACATCCTGGCATTGGCTGCTCGTCATACCACAGCATCTGTGATGCCACATTGCCGAGTCGTATCACGAGGACCTTATCTGCGGACGCTAGGCCTCGTCAAGACCTATGGATGGATCGGCCAAAATTACTACTAGCCTGGACAGTACAAGACGACTCGCCGTTGTGTTCTAAGGTGCGATGGCTGTCAGCGCCGGAAATTCCCAACTCAGCGGCCGCCAGGCCTCCTTTAGCCTCTCCCGTTGCCCGAACAACCCGTTAGCCAAATAGGCGTTGATCTCCTTGGCCCCCACCCGCTGACAAACAACAACAGCCGATGGATTGTCGTGGCAGTTGATCATTTTTCCCGCTTTGCCAAATGCAACAGCTACTGAAGTCGCCCGCTTCTTTATGCGAGACAGTGTTCTGCGCCAAAGTCCCCCGGTGTCCATTGTCAGGGATCGTGGCAGACAGTTCCTCAGTGCAGTAATGCGGGAAGTACTTCGCGTGTGCCAGACACTGCACCATCGCACATCACCTTACCATCCCCAGACAAATGGAGCAATGGAGAAGCTGAACCACTCCATTGCAAATATGTTGTCGATGTACGTTGACAAACATCATGCTAATTGGGAGGAAATCCTGCCATTTGTCACATACGCCTTCAATACAGCTGTGAATGAAGCTACATCCTTCACACCCTTCTTCCTGGTCCAAGGTCGACACCCACAGAGCACATTAAATACCCTGCTAGCCCAAGCCCCGGAGATCTCTATTGACTATGCAGCCGCCCTACGACGCCGATTAGATGATGCGAACACCATAGCCAAACAGTTTATGATGGACGCCCAACGGGATTCCAAGCTACGCTACGACCGCCATCGTCATGAGGTGATGTACAACCCTGGAGACTCTCGTCCTTCTCTTCAGCCTGACTCGCTAAGTAGGCCTCGCCGAAAAATTGCTCCATTACTGGCGAGGCCCATATGCCATCAACCATCAATTGTCTCCTGTCACCTACAAGATCCATCGTCTGCAGCCGACAGCTCGCCCTCAGCAGACGGAGGTAGCCCACGTGACACGGCTGAAGCACTATCTACTGGCAGACGAGGTGCCCACCTGGTCCAACACGGAGCACGAGCCTTAGCAAGCAGAAACACCTGTATAGCCGCAGCCAATTCACAACCACTGGACGACTCTGCAACCAGACGACTATGCCCTTCCGCCTGAACCCACAGCAAGAAATGCACCCACGCCTCTACGCCGCTCAGAGGAATGCACCCAACCCTAGACGTTACCGGGACAGCTGACACCTGAACAGCCGAGTCAGCGAGGACGCAGACTCTTGGAAGGGGGCTCTGATGCAAAGTCGAAAAGCCTTCCCGACTGGTCAGTTAAACTGCCCTGTGATTGGCTGAATCGGGAGGCCAATCGGCTACGCATTGAGTCCTCTCACCAAGTGGCAGACCGAACAGAGAGCGTCGCTGCTGGCTCTCTCTGAGTCACTGGCCAGAAAGACAGCTCTAACTTTGATTCTCGGAATCCAGTCCGATCTGTATATATACCTGTAAATAATTGTAAATAAAGTGTATGTGCCTTAGACTAAACCACGGCATTAGTCTCTGTCATTTCAACTACACATCAATATGATCAATAGTCTTTCATCTCTTTCAGCAACATGCTTCTTGAGTAATTTGAAAAGAGATTCTGTTTAACTGGTCATAAAAGAATCACCTACCACAAAACTAGTAAAGATTTGTATTTTTACAAGAGTAAACTAATAATTAAAAAAAAATAAAAAAATCATTAATTCACTATAGCAATGATAACTCTGCCTTAAAGAGATAGTATTTTGCATCAAATTTTCCACAAATCAATTTTAATCATTAACATTTTTACTTTTATTCTTTTATGAGAAAATTTAAAGTGATTATTTAATGTCTGGTACAGTTTGATGTGCCTACAAAAAGTTTCACATGAATTCTATAAAAAAAATGTGGACTTGAATCAAATATTTGTTCAATTACAGTGTGATAAAGCAACCAACAATGTTAGTTCTTAGATGAGTACCTGTTAATCTAGAATCTCATCTGTAGAAATTACCAAACATAACTGCATCAATCACCAACAGAATAATATTAAAAATTTATTGCTTTTGATGTAATGAATATCAGCAGTTTGGTTATATGGGATTTTCAAGCAATAATATTAACTACAGCAATAAGCCTGGAGATATATATATATAAATAAGCCAGTGTTTCCCAACCTTTTTTGTGCTGTGCCCCACCTAAAGTATCTAAAGTATGCAATGCCCCACCAAATTAGGTATAACTTTCAAAAAGAAAAAATTAAAAAAATATAAAAACAACTTTTTTAACTTTCACAACCAAAAAAAAAATTACCAACATTTTTACTTTCACAACCCAAAAAAAAAACAACATTCCTCCATTTTTAAATTGCCCCCCCTTAACAATCAAATTACCCCCCTGTGGGGCGTGCGCCCCACGTTGGGAAACACGGATATAAGCTCACTGGACAAAAAAATTAGTCACCCCCTGGAGAAATCACGTTAATATCGTGTAACTTCGCCTCTGGCCTTGTTAACCGCTTGGATTCGGTTAGGAAGGGAGCCCACCAGGTTCTGCAGATATGTCACATCCAGTTGACACCACTCACTGAGAATGAAATCACGTAATTCCACCAAATGGCTGGGATGCTGATTTCGGCATTTCACCTGCTGTTCCAAAAAGTCCCACAAATTTTCAATGGGGTTCAGATCAGGCAATTTAGCGGGCTAGTCAATGTCCGATAAGGTGTGTGAGTTTTCATCACACCAGTCACATATGCATGCAGCCCTGTAAACTCTGCTGTTGTCATCTTGAAACATGGGAGTGTCAACAGCATACTCATCATGAAGATGTCGACTGAAGGGCAATACCTGATCATTGAGAATGTTTAAATAAATGTTGAATCATGCTGGTTCATGTTAAAGGTCACCTCAATGAGTGGGCCCAAGTCATAGTATGAAAAACACCCCAAGCCATCACAGACCAACCTCTGGCCTGAACTACACTCTCCACACATTGCAGATGAAATGCTTCATTGGGCCGTCGGAGCATTCGACGCCGTTTCATCATTTGAGAAATGGCAAAATCGTGATTCGTCGGACCACATAAGGCTCCTCCAGTCAGCTATTGTCCACATTCAAGAAGATTTCTGACCCATTGGAGAAGTGCAACTTTATGTGCCTGTGTGAGCAATGGCCTCTTGTGAGGTACCCGACTCCAAATGTTCTTTGCATGCAGTTTCCGCAGTAATGTTTTCTCGGAAACAGGTTGGGATGGACTTTTGCATTCACTGACTGCAGCAATTCCTGTCGGATTTAGAAGCAATTTGCATTCACAAGCTGTGAAACACGTCTCCGGTCCCTCTGGCTTAGGATCTTTTTCTTGCCGCAGTTCTGACATCGTGTTTCATGGCCACGAGTGTTACACCACTTCTTGTACACATGTTGGACAGTCTGCTTTGAAACACCAACAAATTCGGCAACTTCACTCACTTTGTGGTCGTGGGCACGGCCAAACACGATTGCCCCTTTTTGCCACTCTGTCACATCCTTGCATTTACCCATCTTGACATACAACTCCGACATTGAACAACAACTTCCTCGCTCAACTTAAATACTTTATGATCCCATAGAAACAATTCGTGCTCAGTTGACCACATGCCCCGTCTATTACGTCATCTGTACCAGTTTCACAAAATATCCGTGCATCTGCGCCAGGGCGACTAATTTTTTGTCCGGTAAGCTTACATATATATATATATATATATATATATGTATTATTTAACAGCTCTGTTTTGCTTGTTCAGTGTTACACAACAGCCCTAAATCTTCTTGTTAATTTGCCTGTAAGTTTTGTAAGATACCCTAGTGTAATGTTAACAGCAAGAGAAAAGTAAAAAGCAAGAGAAATGTTCCAGAATTGTATCATGAAGACAGATAATTTTTGTCAAGAGCAAAATTTTTTTTTTTTGCTACAACACTGTTTGAAAGAAACTGAGGGAATCAGTTTTAAATAGACAGAGATATGTAAGAGAAGGGAAAAAAGACTACCCTTCCCCCCAATTGTATTTTGAAAACTGATGCATCATTCACAGATCTTGATGGTTGAAAATCCCATAGGCTTTTGATTTTTATGTGTGTATAAGCCTGACTGTGACAGGAGTCATTAACATATGTATATAAATCTCTTTCCGTATTTTTTTTTGCTTTCAGAGTCTGTTTGGAAATTTAGCACCAAAAAAATAATTGTGCCAAGTTTAAGTTTTTTACCTTATCCAGAATTTAAAAAAAAAAAAAAATAAATAAAAAGAGAGAGATAGAGAGATTATTAGAGCTTCAGGTAAACCCCTTCCCTTTGATTATATTTTGATTTTCATATTTTTCTGGAGAACTTCAGAACTCAAACAATAATTTTCCTAAGTTTCGGCTAACTTAACTGGAAGAAGAAAAAAAAATAGAAAACAAAACCTTAAGGTTTTAAATATCCTAAGGTTTTTTTTAGGTTTTTCTGGATAACTTAGCATCCAAACAATCACTGTTTCAGCTTTCTAGCTTATCAGAAAGTGGACAAGAAGAAAAAAAATAAATGCAGAGTTTACTATTTACTGTTTAATCTATATATAATAATAAAAGCCTAATGATAGGAAACTACTTGTTATCAAATACATGACAAAAGCTTAAGCAAAATAATTTTGAATAACAGCCCCGAAAATAATTTTGAAATACATCATTCTGATGACTGAGGAAAGAAATTGAAAATAAAATGCACTTACTTGGTAATCTAAAATAAATAAACAAGATTAAAAGGATGGGAATAATCCGACAGTTTTGGAATATTGTGCACATTCCATCTTCAGGAATGGCACAAACTTACAGGATGACACAAACATTTAGGACAACATTGTAGCTGCCTCTCGCCTAAATGTCTGTGTCGTCCTATATGTATGTGCCGTCCCTGAATGGATTATATGCAAAGTTCAATTTAGCAATTTGTTTTACTTTTTGTTTTTTGGCAACTGAAATTCAAAAATACATTTAAAAATTCTAATGTGTTTAATCTTCTGAATGGAACTCAGATTAGTGTTTAGAAGTTAAATTTCAATAAAGCTTTCATAATAAAGACAACAAAAACACAACAAAAACCATGTAAGCATTTATTACATCATGACACACTCATACATAATTTACTGCCAATTCACATGCTTCAACAGCTTTAACATGAAACATTCAAAATTACAAATTCTACTGTTTATTCTTTCTGAAATGATGTGGTGTTGTGCTTAATTAAATAATACCAATAAAAATGTAATAGAATTTTTTTTCAACTATATTTGAAAATACAGGATATACATGTATTCAGAAAATCTGAAAGAAACTTATCAAAAGACCCAATCTTGTAAAGAGATAAAACTGTGTCCGTAAATTGCAACACTATCTTAGGTAGATTTAATTTTCAAAAACTAAACCGAATCTAGTATTTTTAAATTATGAGTCTATAGTGCTTTTAAACTCTGTAGACTTAAAATTTAATATGACTTAAAAGGTAATGAAAAAAAATGGTAATGATTAAACATTTTTTTTACAATGGAGTTGAGGAGATGATATTTAAATTTTATACCTAACTAGAAATAAAACAGTTACATGAAATACATGTAGATATACTGTAAGTATATTTATTTAATTTATTTTGTATATATTTTATTTACATTCAATGCATGTCTTCAATTTTGGCCTTTTCTTTGATTTGACTTTACAGTTAGGCACTCAAATGTATGCTGAATCCATGCTTTTATTTTCTTTTTTTTTTTTCTTGCAAAAGTATCATTATTTTCTGTTTATTCAAAAATAAAGTATGCAATTTCATGCATTTGCTAAGGAATAAAAAAAAAAAAAACATTAAATAAACAATTTAAATCTACTTAGTAATTTGGTTCTCTTCTTTCATGTTAAATGATATTTCTAATACATTTCAAATTTCTATTCCTTTAATACATGTACAAAATTGCTACCTTTCCAAATCTGCTTAAACTTTCATTCTGCACACATATGCAAATAATTGTTCTTCAAAAAACAACTCTAGTTCATCCTTAATTTGCATTGATTGTTTTATCACACAGTTTAAAAAACACTTTTAAATATAATAGCACTTTGTTAAAAATCTGCATGGAAAAAGATTATCAGAAAATCTAATTTAAAAGAAAAAATATTAAACAAAAAACAGAACATTACTCATTGCCAATATAAGTAAAATTGAAAGATGCGCAAATAGGCTTGTGCTCATTTACAGGAAAATTCCATTAACCATTAATTTAGTCCTTTAATCTTCGAAGTCCAGAACACTGTTTAAAAAAAAAATAAGTAAAATTATTTGGCTAGGCAATTTTTTTTTGCAAGAAAGAAAAGAATTAGGTTTCTTTGTTAGTTCCTTATAACTGATTCCTGATATCTAGTGAGGTTGTACATTTATTGTAGTCTATCCATCGAGCTATAAATTCCATTTTTTTTCTAAATCTGCAGAACAACTGTTGTAACCTTCTCAATAGGAACCCAACAAATCTACTTTGATCACAAGGAAATTAAATTATTATCATAATTATCAAAAACAGTGTAGAAATTTCAGTAATAAATTTGTGGCTAAAAATGAAACATTTTTAAGTTTTAATTGATTATCAATGTAAATACTAAATTTTAATATTTTTTTTAAATGTTTTTTTTATATAGGATCATTGTGAAAATAATTGTTCAGTCAAAATAAGAGTTCAGTCAAACAACTAAATTAAACGAATCAAGTAAGAATGAACTCCAAGCTTTAGCACTAAATTTCAAGTTTATTAATATCCTTACTTGGGTAATTATAATATGAAAAATTAGAAATTTCTCTCATAGGCAGCTACACATTCCAAAATGAATTATTATCGGGAAATGGCTTGTTTTATTTTCGACAGCTTGCCCTAGCTATTTCCCAAACTGTTTCAAACTTTAATTAAAATGAGCATTAATTCTTCTGAATTCCTAATTAAATTTATTTTTAGTTCGGTTCAGCGACTATTGGTGAATCATGACGATTAAGTATAGTGACAAAATCAAAAATAGATGTTTTGTATATACATAAGAATGCCAAATATGTTGACTTGCTTTTAAGGTATCATACTTAATTTTTTTTTATAACTTTTATCATGCCAAAAAAGGCCCTTTTGAAGACATTTTTAAGACACCTGAGGTTATAAGAATAGGACAGGATTGTTTAATAACGAATGACAAAGAAAAGATGAAATAATTACTGAAAATTCTATCTTCAATTTTTCATCTTTGACAAATTAATTCCTGAGGTGATCAGTTTAATTTAGTTTCATTTTTTGTTTTAGCTTCATTAAATGTCGACCCATCAAAATCATAATAAATACTGAAATAAAATTCAATATTTGTGAAATACATTTCCAATTCATAATAAAATGAACAGTTTTTTTTTTTATTAAGTCCTTTAGAACTTCCTAGTATATCTTTAATTTCTTTAATACAATCAACACAATGCTGAAAACAACTGTTCAATTTATATTGAAAAATAGAGCACTCACTATTAAAACTTTTGTCACAGATGTTTGATAATTTACTGTAAGGCGAGTGAACAAGGACCTTGAATATCAAAACCATTATTAACACTAAAGCTAATTTGTGATGCTAGAATAGTTAGCATTGCCTTTCCAAATAGTTGATATTGACTATTATATAGAGGAGCACACTATAGAAAGTAAATGGATTAAATTATCATCAAGTACATTACATCTAATATAGTAGTGGTAGTTGTAACAACTTAAATAACGTCTACATTAACTCCCATCTAAAAACTTTTTCTCTTATTTTTCTCCGAATTACATTTATAGAGGACATGTTAAATCCTTGTCAAATTTCTCCATAACGTAAGACAATAAACCATGAACAGAAGCAATCAGAGAGCAACATGACAGCATAAAAATATATTGTATCATAAAATATTCTTCTTCCCATAACAATGAAACTCTAATACTTAAAATGGAGTCACAGTTTTCTTACAAAAACACAGACTACATTATCAATTGAATAATTTCAGAAGTTTGCTTATTACCATATCCTAGCAATGACTGATCAGAAGATATCACATTAACAGTAACAAAAAATTAAAATCCTTATACAGTTACATATATCGGAAACAGAAATTAAAAACAGTGATGGTAAGGGACAGACGATTTCAAATTAGAAATGCATGAATATTATAGTTATTACTTATTTTTCCTTTTCATTTCAGTGAAGGGAAACGAAAGGGTGAAGGATATAATTACATTCAACATCAAAGCAACTTTTATTTGGGCAAGTTCAAAACAGATGAAATATAATGGCAAAATCTGACACATTACGTTTTTTACAATAAATTATTATTAAACAATATCTGACTGAAACACACAATATAGAGAGAACACACTGATTAAAGATATTAAACATTATATTTAAAACTACCTTCTATTAGCACCTTGTTAATTTCGCCTTCACAAAAGATACGTCAACGTTAAGCATAGCTACTTTCACATAAATAATCTATGTCTAAGAACTCTGTGGTTAAAGTTATTTTACAAAAAAATATCTAAATTGATTTTTAGTATTTAATTGGTCCAGGAACATTTGCATGTCATACGAAAACTATCAACCACAAGAAGATACGAAACTATATATATTTATATATGTATATATATAGATATATATATTTTTTTCATTGTTTTTCATTTTTTCCCCTAAAATAGTTATAAAAGATTGCATATAGGTTTGGCCGGACAGTTTATAATGTTTTGTGCTGCAAAAATACTAAACATTTTGCAATATAAGTAGTTATTTTTTTGTTTGTATAATAACTTCCAGACTTGCAATAATAGAGAAAAACGCACTGAAAACAAAAAATATATATATATATTTGCAGTATCTTCCTTCGTAGTCCACATTTACTCAAATTTATCAAAAAGAAGAAGAAAAGATTGAGTGATGACATTGAACTTGCATCACAATGGCATCAGAAATGCTAATTGCCAATGAGAAAGTATGTTTTAAATGTAATATGATTTTAAAAAAGATTTTACAGAGACCCATTGCTTGCTGTTTACTTGTGGTTGCAATATTCAGAAAGAAAGTAAAAGTAATTAATAGGTTTTTGTTTTGTTTTTTCTACTGAAGTGAATTCTGTCATTTCGCATAAAAACAAAATGAGAAATGCATTTAAGAAAACGCTTAAATTCTTAAAAAAAAATATATATATTCTTTTTTTAAAAGATGTGAGAAAGTATATATGTATATTTATTCTTCTTGCAGTAAATTTTCTTGATGTTCTGAAATGAGCATTGATTAATGTTCTTCAGTGATAATTTGAAATAAATATTACCATTTCCTGAATCTCTCTCTTGTTTTAAATTTAATTTTGAATTTTAGTTAGTTCTGATGCAATTTTCAAATAAGGCCATGTAAAATTAATACTGGCATACCAAGGGATGGTGAAGGTAGGGGTTAGAACCCCTCCCCCATTGAATCCAAAAATGGAAGAAATCTACGATTTTGGACCTATTTTTTTTTTGGTTGGAAAGTTCATCAGTTTCTGTGTAGCCTTCCCCACATTCGGGAAAGGACAAAATTTTTTTTTGGTTGAATGATTACAACCATCTCCTATTCCAAAATCCTGGGTACACCTATGAAAGTAAATTATAATTTATGAAGGACCATTGTGCTTTAGGAAGAATTGTTAATATTATAAGAGCTCTATGACTTCAAAAAGAAGCAGAAACAACAATTTTCTGAATTAATTAAATCTTTCAAGCTATGACATTTGTCACAGTAAACAAAGCAGTATTAAAATCTCAATTAATCTGGAAGTCTAATTTAATATAGCAGCTAGCAAGGTGCTTGAAGGTCTCTTTTAAAAAAAAATATGTATATAAATGCAGTTTAAATATGAAGACTTGTCATGTGTACTTATCTAAAGATTTCTGGGTACATTTAATTTTTTGTTTGCCTTTACATAAATGCAAAACATGATATCGGATTTTGTAACTGGACATTATAAAAAAAAATGATTTTAAAAATGAATAAAAGTCATGCCAATTTGATTTTATTATAATATTAAAAATAGTTAATTAAGTAACGAATAATAACTTGTGTGATTTGAATCACATCAATCAGAAATTATATAAACAGAGGAATTTATAAGTTAACGTGGTTATTCAGTCTGATATTATTTGAGAAATTTTAAAATAAAATTATTAGTGACTTATTATATTTATACTTGAGGATCAATAATGGTGAAGAAAGTGACTTTCAGCAAAAACATACAAACTTCCACTTTCCATCAAATCCCTAAATGTGATAGATAAAACATATCATTTACAATGGCAAGAACGTAACAGAAGTTGTAAAACAACAAGTGAGGTGAAGACAAGTATTGTTCCAAATCATATGAAATTCTACAGTAATTATTTGCAAGTTGTAAGGAGGATGTAAGAGTGTCAAACAAGGAAACAAATTTCAAGTGATATCACAAAAGAATTTTAGAATTTTAACCGTTTCCATTGAATGCTAGGATGGATAGCCAAGCTTGATTTAAAATGTCCTAAATATTAATAAAATTAGTGAAAATTTGATAGTAAAATAACTTAGTGACTCAACAATTCTTAAAGAATTGTTTCACTTGGTAACAAGGACATGATATTTTCACTATTCCCTTCATTTGCAAATTTTCAGAAATTTAAATAGTTTTCACCATTTAACTATAACGTAATGAATGGCATGAGTTTACCATTTACTTAATTCAGAGTATTTTTATTTCTGTAGTAACCTGTTGGATGATTTTAATAAGGCCACCCATTATACTGATTCAGGATAAGATTTTAGAAGCCTGAATGCAGAGGAGGAATTACAGCCCTTTTCTATACAATTATTGATCTTCTTTTGAATGATCAGAATTTTATAAATCAAAGAAACATAAATTCTAAATGTCATACTGAAATATAAGTTTCTAGGGGAAAAAAATTAAGAGATAAGTAATGACATTTGTATTAATGAAATGACTGAGATTTCAAACCAGACAACCTTTACTTTACAATTCTTAAAAAAAAAAAAGTATTGAATAAATTTAAATTTCTATTTCAAAAATTGTACTATATTATTTTAAATTATTGCTATATTAAATTAAATTAAATCATTTTCCTTGCCAAAATAGATTTAACAATCATTCTGAAAAAAATTTCAGACTTAATTTACAATTTTAAGGACATTCCAATTTCATTTGAGGCATATTAATTCAGTTCTATTCTGACTTTTTATTTTTGTTTCTTTCTTCTCTTTATAACTAAGATTAACAATAACATTTATAACCTCCCTTACAACTATAAGTTGTTTTTGTTTTTTTATATTTTTTTTCTTTTTATGTACTTTATGAATTTGTTTATAATTTATTATGTTGCTCTTAAGTTTTCAACTTAAATTTATTACAGATCATTTATTTTAAAGTTTGAATATACTTTAAATTAATGAATAATGTTATATTTTTATATTTCATTATTTTTTTTTTTAATCATTGGTTTGTAGAAATAAAAAAAAAAAGGATTTTTATGGAATTAAAATTTGGTGTATAGGTTATTTATATGAGAAACTGCAAAAATTGTATTTTTTATCATTAGAAACTTAATATTAAAAGAAGAATATTAGAAATTACTCAAGATCTGAGAAGAAGTGTTACACTAAAATTTGAAAATGAAGGGGTCGAAATTTGATGTCTAATAATCCCTACATTCTTCAAGGAAACATTTGAAAGATATGATTTTTCTATTCTCACATTGTTTACTTCCATCCAAAGACCCATACTACAATATAAAAAAATAAATGTAGAATTTAATAAAAATATGAATTGAATATCTTCTGGTGATGAAAATAAAGTATATGCTAGAAATGTGATAAACATGCTTACTTCACTAAAAAGAAAAAAGAAAAACCGAGTACTGCAACTGATGATCTAGTATAGATGAAAATTTGCTTTCTATAACCACCTATTAAATGAATCATAATATATATTTTGTTTTCATTATCACTAATCTGAACAAGATTGGTAACTAAAACTGATTATTTTGTTGTTGGTTTTTATTTATTTATTTATTTATTTATTTATTTATTTATTTATTTATTTATTTATTTATTTATTTATTTATTTATTTATTTATTTATTTATTTATTTTTCTTTCTTTCTTTTTTTTGAGGGGAGGCTTCAAATTACAAAAATTCTATTCAACTTATTGAACCTAACATTTCCTGCACTATTTCTATTCTAATATCATCCTAATGGAAGGAAAGCAGAATTATTCCTTAATTTTATATGAATAAGTATATTTCCATTGAGAAATATGTGATTTGCAGTTCATGAATATATAAGGCTATGTGAATAAAAATTGGGATCAAATAAAATTGCAGTCATGTTTCTCAAGAAATTCTTATAGAATAATAAAATGTATAATGCTAATGGTTTAATTACTTTATAACTTACATAAGAAAGCAGAATGCTATTCAAGTGACAATGCATTTGTAAAATAAATAAATGAATAAATAATAGCTTTACAGAATAGCTTTCTTGAATTTTTCTATGAATCAAATTCAGGTGTAACAGTTTACAGTTCATTAACATTTTAATTAAGACAAATTTGTATTCAAAGGGTGTTCACTTCAAAATTAATTAAACAAAAGCAAATTTAGTTCTTCTTCAACTTCTCTTTTTATATTCTCTCAAATAAAAATAAATGGGTATTCAATAAAAGCATCTATTTTATATTTATGAGCCTCATCACGGTAGATCATATTTTTGTTTAGCTATTTACTTTAGAAAGCACATATATGTTGAGCTTATTGACTTCTTTAAGTAGTTTTGCTTAGTTAGCAAATATGGTGAAAACTTACTGTAGGAATTTTCCTTCTCATTTATAGGAAACAAAATTTCAAATAAAGAATAAATTAATATTTTGACTAATGATAAGTTTTATTAAATTCCTCTTATTTATACCAGGTACCTTGGGCATTGTCCTTGTATAATTTTATTAAAATTAGATGAATCGTAGCTATTAATGCAAAGATATTTCCAATGGAAAACATCTACAATGGATGGTGCAATTTTATTAAACTAGATATTTGTGACTGTATTAAGATTTTTTTAATACTGTAATATGAAATTTACATGCTTACAACATCTGGACTTTATGTACAAGTCAGCTTGCTATTGAAGTTATGCTAGTTACATAATACATAACATCAGTATTACATATAGTTATTAAATATCTTATCACAATAATATTTCATATCCAAGCCAAAAAGTCTATATATATGTGAACAGTTTATTGTATGCAAGCTATAAAAGTTTGTAGCAATTCCACTACTGAAAGCTATTTCATAGATTTTCTATTACTGTCAAATCAAATCCAGGCTCATTTACATGACTGCAATATCATTTGAATATATTTCGAGGTATCAATTAAATTTCATAATGTCCCAAACTGTTACAAGCCAAAACTTCATGCTTCTCCATAAGCAGTAATTCTATTATTTTAAATACATATTTCCATTTTGGTTTAAATTAAATATCCACTATAATTTTACCATTATTTATTGCAATATTTTCTCTAAGTCTACTCATGAAGCCTACAGAAAACATGAAGAGAAATAATTTATTTTAAGGGCACTGAAAAAAACTGTATCACTACTGTTTGAAACATCTTTTTCTGGATTCATATATGAAAACTTTTAATTTCCTTTGTTTTTTTGTTTTTGTTTTTTTTAATCTTTCTTCAAAATCAATGAACATTGCTTAAATTACATTATTTAATGTCTAATGAAGAAAAATGAATTATTTAAAAATAAGCAAAGTAATACCAATATATTTTATAAGGGGGAGGGGGAATGGAATGTTTTCTGGCTTTATAAATTCATTAATATAATATCAATGTGAAGTTGATGAATTCTTGAATATCTAATGATAGATTTTTAAATCTTCAAATTTCATAATAATTAATTGTCATTTAATCAAGTATCTATTCACATCTCATACTGTTACATTCACATGAAAATCATAGTCTAAATATGAGTTAAAACAAATATGATTTATCAGTAGCTTCAATGCAAAGAAATCGTTATTAATATTAGTGTATTTTTTTTTTTAATTTAGCAGGAAACATTTAAAAATTAATTAAATGTTTAAATATAAAGTATAAGAATAATATAAGGAATGTACAAAAAAATCAGCAAGGATAATATTTCCAGATTCTGTTTTAAAGAAATTAAGATTATTAGAAATTAAGATCACAAGTTAAAATGGATTTATTTCAATTTGCAAAATGTTAATTTCAATAATGTCACATTTTTATTTATTTCAAATGAACTTTAATGAATTAAGTTTAGTCTTTACCTGTTATTTTTTCATTTATGATTAAAGAGAAAGATGTCTTAATCTTTATATGATCTAAATTTATAGCCTATTTAATATTTTTATATCCCTAGACATGGTTTGGTAATGAACTAGCATTTTCAAAAGCTTATTACCAGATAAATACATATTTCTTTTGAGTACAAAAATATTTTTCTTAATTTATTAATATTATTTATGAGATTCTTTCTTTGGGAAATGAACTGTTTCTTAATATGAAAATAGCTATTCATTGTAAAAGTTATTTTAAATAAAACATATTTTCAAGGTAGAGCTTTTTTTTCCTGTCAACAATGATAACCAGTTTTAACAATGAAAAATAAAAAAGATCAATTAGAAGGAAGTAGATTCAGTTGCCTATTAAGAAAATAATGGGAAAATAAAAATTTCAGCCATTCATCTTTAAAACATGTGCCCTTATCCTATCAGTACTAGACTAAGTAAAACTTCTAAAAATACATTTTGATGCAAAAACATTCCTAATTTAGTGAATGTAAATAATCAGTCCAGTTTTTTGTCCTGATTGATACTTTTATTTTTAAGTCAGAAAATGAAAGTACTTTTATTTTTAAGTCAGAAAATGAAAGTACTGGAAGATGCAAACATGACATGAAAAATATTTTTTTGTAAATCATTTAATCATTTTAAATTGTAATCATCAAAGAAGATATAATCATATTTTTCAGTTATTCAGCATCTATGATAATATCATTTTTGATAAAAATGACATTTAAGCTATTTAACTTCTTCAATTAAATAAATATGTTTATGCAGATGGTAAGTTTTAATACCATAGGAAAAAAGCATTTATTCATTCTGAAACAACGGGTATAAAACAATGCAATAGAAATAAATTATAAGGTTATTATAGATTGAAAGGTAAATCAATCATCATCATTATGTTAATTGATTTTATTTCTGTAAATTGTTATTTCTCCATTATACTTTCTTATGGACAAAAGCTACTCCCTCAATACTTGGCACATATCACTTAAGACAAAAAAAATGACCATGAAAATGAAAAAAAAGAAATTACTTAAGCTAGATAAAGAAAGCACAGGGGATCCACCTTTATTTTTGTTAATGTTGATATTTGGGCAAATGTGATTGCAAATTTGTAAATCTATAAAAACAAAGAATTTCAACATCTGAATGAATTTTTTTAACAATACTTTCTTCTAGACTGCCTGGTATCTCAATTAAAACACATAATACACTAATTACACTGAAACATTAAA
Organism: Thereuonema tuberculata; assembly: GCA_023159025.1. Classification (NCBI taxonomy): domain Eukaryota; kingdom Metazoa; phylum Arthropoda; class Chilopoda; order Scutigeromorpha; family Scutigeridae; genus Thereuonema; species Thereuonema tuberculata. The sequence continues at coordinate 110,513,230 of JAFIDM010009631.1, forward strand.
TATTTAAAATTCATTTCAATTTATAGAATATACATATGAATGTATAATAAAGTTCATAGTCAGATAAAGAAACTGTTTTTTATCTGACCATAAGAAAATAAAATTTCACTCAAGTATTAAAATTCTTTTACAGTAAGATTCACAAATTCATCCATTCATAAACAATAAAAAAATGAAAAGAATAATGATAAAAAAAGAGAAAGAAATGCATTCTGTATTGCACAATACTTAGCAACATCTACAAAAAATTTAAGACGGTATAAATATATTTTGTCAGCTTCCTGTAGCAATTACTCATTTGTGCTTAATACTGAGTAAGGTAAAACATTATAAATTACATCTATTTACAAAAGAAAAATCACAGCTGTGATTCTGCCATTTTCTCACTGTTATTGTACTGCACAATGAGACTCTTGGAGGGCGGCCGAGGAGCGACTGGCGGTACTGTCGTGGCATCCATTTCGTTGTCTGATGGTTTCGATATTGATGCTCTGAAGCTATTGGCTCTATCTCGCCGCCAGCTGCTTCGATATTGTTTCTTCCGTTGACGAAGACGTCCTCCTAAAATCTCTGCCTGTTGAGGTGGAAATCGCCCATACAAATAAATAAGCAGTCCAAACAAGAAGAAACCTTTAAAAAAGTACAAATGTATAGATAAATTTAATGACCATAGATATATTTATAATTAAGACCAGAATTCCATTGCTAGATGTATTTAACAAATCATCAAATAAGCAAAATTATAATTTCTTCTTATTTTAATTGCTTGCCTTATAAGAGAGATGCAAAAGAAATGAAAGCAAGAACAATTTACTACTCAAAAGAATGTTGTTTTGAAATTGCATTAAGAGATACGAATAATTCAATAAATTTGCTTTAAATATGTTAAGAGATTGTTTATAAAACTTCATTACTTATTCATTACCCATTTTAAAATGTTGGCATTATCGTAACATTTTGGACATAATTCATTGCTAATGAATTTTGTTCACTGTAATAAAAATTTCATTAAGATTGTGATACTATTCACTTTAACTTTAATCCTACACAGAAAATTTAATATTTACATATGAGCTCCTTACAACCAAACGGCAAAAGCCAGGTTGCCACATTTTTCATTATAGAAGTTTTCATTATTATTATTATTATTATTATTTGTTTTTTGTTTATTTCAAATAAAATGTCACATCTTAGCTGCTGTAGAAATAGTGCTATTCATCAGCTTATTACTGAAGTTTTACTCACCCATTTGCCTCAATAAGAGACAATAGTTGAGGTCGGGTGGTCATCCCGATGCCTCTAACCCCTAGGAAAGAAACCCAGTACCTATTCAACAGAGGGCTAGGTAGACCCTAGGACCCATTTGGAGGATAATGGAACATGGAAAAATCCTCCCCCTCTGCCAAGGCTGGGGATTGAATCTGACACCTGTAATCCACAGTCAAGTGCCTTTACTCATTCAATAAGAGACACTACGATAAGCTACCGAAAAAAACAGAAGAATGAAAAAGTAGAAAAGTCAGAAATGGAAATTTACTGACTTTTATTCTTCCAATATCTTTGGTTCTAAAGATCTCATATATAAGATATAATAGTTAGAATATACATCTAATAATGGTCTTCTGGTCAGAAAATCTAGTCATTTTGAAAAATGATATAATAATAAACAATGATTTCAGAATACCTGAAATAAAACTAGAAAAGCTATTTGTAATAAATATTTGAAATCACTTCAATTTGTTATTCAAATTTTATTCTGTGTGGTTTTTTTTTTTCCCTTGGCTATCCTTGCTAAATAAGTTATAATGTTTGCATATTCAAGATTTGATTTCAAGATTTTACAAAAAAAAAAGTAATAACACAGTCAATACCTTTTCACATAAAATTGGCAGTCCTTTTTAAGTGAACAAGAGTATTGGATGCATATTACTGTACTCTGTAGTGTTGTTTTCAAGATCAACTACAGCTATTCAATTGAAGTAACTGTGATATTACCATAGCAGACAATGACAATAAGAACAGGCAAAAGCTTATTATTATTTATTTTATTATTTTTTTTTTGTCACTTTAACTAATTTTCCTTTACCTAAATTTCATGAAGATCTGTAAAAATATTTACAGTTTAATTTTATCCCTTAATTTTTGATGTAACTTTTATCATCGTATGCAAACTAAAAATGAATATAACTTCCATAAATCAAAATAAATTAAAAAAAAAAGCACTTAGAAAAGTTTATATATTATGCTAGTACAAAATTTGTATTTTTTTTATAATAGATGTGCTATTACAGTAATTATGAAATTAAAATATTTTTATAATTCTTATCATTTAGATAAAAATTGTGATTCAATACTTTAATACTATAATTAAAGTAGGAAATCTTTTGAAATTTGACATTTAAACTATTTTTCATTAAATAAAAGATATAAAAGTAGAACCTTTGAGAATTAAAACAGCAAAAGCTTCTTCACTGGGAAAATGATACAAATAATTCAAGTACCAACTTTAACCAAGCTTTAAATGAATTAAAAAAAAGAAAAAAGCCTAAGCACTTATTGAGATATAGCATTTATAGTGAATTACTTTCAGCACTAAAAATTGTATTATGTGCTTTGTTTTGTTTATGTTCATATTTTTTTTAAAAATTTGAAAATTACTGAATCTAAATTTGTTTGTCATCTAAATTAAACTTTGTTTTCATTATGTATCTTTACAATGGAAAGAACTGTACTGAAAATGGGTGTAGTTGGTGATTTGCAGCAAAGCTGAGATCAACAATATGATAATAATGATGCAAAATGAACAATTTAAAAACATGAAATAAATAACTCAACTTGGTGACTTGAAACTACCTAATCAATATATCAAAAAAAAAAAAATAGCATCAACATTTTCAAGGGGGTTATATGAATACCAAAAGTTTTGAAAGGTTACCCTGCACTGTCTCAGAATAATTGTTTTTAATTTTTTAATCCTTAAAAGTTTCACTTTTGTTTTTAATAAGAAGGAATCTGCTACCTCCATTCTGAACTTCAGTGATCATAGGTGACTAGTTCTAGTTGATAAGTACTCATTAGCATGAAACAGCTACAATAAACTGTCACTTGTGAACACAGTCTCATTATTTTTCATCAAAACATCAGGGCTCCATATTATTGACTTGTTTATTTTATATTTTATTCTTATTGTTTATATTTGCGATTTATCAATAGCTGGCTTGTTATTTTTAAATTCATATAAATCAAAACAACACTGAAAAACAACATAGCAATATACAGAAAGGCAGACACAAAAATATGATACGAAATCTTTAAAAATCAAATTTCTTAAAACATTATTTAGAAACTTTAATTTCTTTTCTTTTCTATTGAATTAAGTACTGTGTCAGTACTTTAGCAACAGTTTTAACAATGAATAAACATTGAAAATTTAACATTAAGATTATTTGAAAACTGGAAGTAAATATTATCAAAAATTCTTCTAATTGAAATATTTCTTATTTAAGTAAATATTAATATTATTAAGGATTTACAATAATATTTACTTCCTATTTTCAATAATCTTAATTTTAATTTTTGTATATATATATATATATATATATATATATATATATACTTGTATATAAAATCTTTACAAATACATACATAAATCATTTTTTTAAGAAATTATGACTTACTATTTAAGGAGATTTATAAAAGTTTTCTTAACAACTTATCTCAAATAAATTAGTGAAATTTTTCAACATTTTTCGACACTATTCTTTAAAGTTCAAGCAAAGCATTGAGAAAATACAACCACAAAAAAGAAAAAAAAATAGCTTTTCTATTAAAAAAACAATATAATAATAATACAAGTACACCTCAGATTTGTAGGCATGTTAATTCTAAAATATAAAAGTTTCTTTTTTCTCCTAAGATAACATGTATTGGAAAGATATTGAAGAGAGAGACACATTTATATCAATTGCTGTAAGTTTTTTAATTCAGAAAGAAAGAGATGAACAGACAACATAAATTTTCAGAATATATATTATATTAAATAGGGCCCATTTGTGAAAATAATGTAGTTTAATGAAAAAAAAAAAAAAAAAAAAAGCAGAATTTTAATATTTTCAAAACTTCTAAGCTTTTCTCTCAACATTAAAGATTGAAAAAGTTGAAGAGGTTTCAACATAACATGTAGGCTTTTCTTGAATTACTGATGTTGCAATATATGTAAATGAAGCTTCTTCAACATTTTCAAACACTGAAGAGTGTTTGAGATTGAAATATGAGAATAATTAAGATTGCAGAAACAATAGTATTTCCCATAGAAATGTTATAATTACAGGAATTTTAAAATTTTCATCTATTGATACAAACTTAGCCATAAATCTGACAAATATCTAAAAACATATATTCCCCCAAAATTACTCATTGTGGTAAAATCAGTCCAAGAGATATTGCTTTTGTTTTTCTGTTCCATTTTATGAAACTTCATATAGCTAAACATCCTAATCAGAAATAATCCTATTAAAAAAAACTGACACTACAGTATTAGAATTGTTGGAAATGAATTCCTGAAATTATAGTTCATGATTGCTTCCTGTCAGTAACTGAATTCATATGAAAATGCCTTTAGGCAATATTTCCAAAATATAATATTAAAATGTCTGGTTTAATTATTTAATTTCTATCAATTATTTAGTTTTTGCCTATTTAATAAAAGCTCAGTAACAGTACAAAGCCAAAATTCTGGCATTGGTAAGGGATTCTGGATTAGTTAAAAATGGTTGTCCAGAGACAACTGAAAGAGAAATTGACAAATACAGGGTAATCTCAAGGCTAAAGAATAGGAAGAATGAATGCAACCTGATTGTATGGATTTTCAATAGTAAAACAAATACTAAACTATATTAGATTGGATAAATGAAAAGAAGAAGAAATAATCTTTTTTCTTTTTTATTATTAAGAAGTCAAGAAGCAGTTTAAAAAAGAAATGATGGGAACAATAAAGCAAGTTTAATAAAAACCGTAAATTAGGAAGAAAAAAAAAACTTGCATAAATACACACAAAAATTTGATATGTAGTATGTAAAGACTCACCTAAAATGGAAATATGCTGCCTTGATTAGATGATAACATTCAGAAAAACACAAACTTTGGAAATGTTTGTGTGTTCTTAAGGCTGCACTTCAACTATCTTTTCGATATTTCTGACATCCCTAAACTGGGAAACATTCTTCAAATTTATGTTGCTGTTGTTGTTCTTTTGTTATTATTTCTCTGATTTCAATTAAATTTAATAAACCTACCTGACTGCTAGTATGCAATATATTTGACTTCCCAACCATTATTTGTGTGGTTACTTATTTTTTTCTATCTGACTTAATCTATAACAGAACATTCCTGTATCTTAATAAACAGCAACTTTATCATCAGATTTATAATACTACAATACTGTCATTTACATCTAAAAAAAAAAAAGGCATGTATTTAATATCAGAGACAGCTAGAGTGACAGGGAGAAGGGTAAGACCACAAGTCCAGAGATTTAACTCGTATCAAACTGTCTATCTTTTCAAACTGTGTGATCTTTTCAAACAGAGATATAAGTATGTGGAATAATTCTCTAGATTTGTAGATTGTGTTATGCAGCACAATCTATTAGCACTGTAGCTTCTAATAACAATAAACACAATATAACAATAATAATTCATCTCTCTCTCTCTCTTTCTCTATGTGTATATATCTATCTATCTATATATATACACACACACACACACAGATATTCAATATATATCTATCTACATATATATACTACAGTTTTCTTAAGCTGTTGAAAACTGCACTGATTGTTATTTTTCTTCAAATAACTCACCAAAATCTTAAAGCACATGACTGTATATTTGGAACTTAAATTTTGGTGGACATCCTATAAATGATGATTTATTAATTAATCATTTATAAATTTCATAAATTGGAAAATGGAAGAACTCTGTGATTGGATATTTGATAAAAAAGGAAACCATCAACAATTTCTGAATAAGTTTCCTTTTCCCAATCAATTAAGATAAAATCTTATTTTAAAGGCTGATTACTTTTATGTTCCTAATTTTGTAACTTTGTAACATTTACTTTCCTAATTCATTTTTACCAAAATAATAGCTTTCTTTATTATTACTTACTTTTTTTTTTTTTTTTTTTGATATTTGATCACTTATATGAGATAATGCTGATTTTGCTCATAATGATGATCAAATAAATTTTCAAGACTGAAGATGTGCTGGCTTGCATCTTCAAAAAAATTCTGCAGTTTTAACTATTACAAATTTTAAACTTTCCAATACAAAGGAGAATGGGCAAACTGTATGGGAAATTGCCCCTCCCTGTATAGTGATAAAATATATACCTATAGAAAGATCTCCTTATATAGAACATATGTTATTATTACGACTTGTCTCAATTATTAGTCCGTTCGGAGTTATATATGTCTAGATATGACTTATCTCGTTGACATCTTACTTTGCAGATTTATTAATTAACAGTAAATATTATTTTCATTTATTACATTTAATATTATTTACTTGAAATAAATGATAATATTAATTATTAATTACGTATATAACAGTGTGATTGATTGATTGTGGTGAATGTGGGTGGCAGGGAAGCCAAGCACCCCCTGCCTGTAGGTGGTTGGCATCCCTGGCACTCACATTCACTGCAATCAATCACTCAAACATCATACCTCGACGTATATAACTCTGAACGGACTAATAATTGAGACAAGTCATAATAATAAAAAATGTTCTATTGATGGAGATCTTTCCTTACTTATATATCTTATCGCTATACAGTGGTGAGGCAGATCTGCCCATTCTCCTTTAATAACTGTAACTATATCTTAGAAATCACTGAAGCAACTGACAGAACCAATATTTCATCAGAAGCTACAAAGCATTTTCCAGAAAATTTTAGATTGAAGAACTAAACTTAACGTTTAATATGAAGTAGCTACTCACAGTAGCTGTTTATTGTTTGTTTTTTGTAAGTAATCTTGTGAGAATGAAAGAACTGAACAACATCATACAGTCAACCTTTTGTTTATGTAGCAGCATTTGAGCAGAAATCTTGACATTGGAAGACATCAACTGATGACTGATCCAAATGTAATATTAGACACTTAAAGTATGGGCTTTTTTTAATTGAGAAAATTAATTAGGATAGTAAACTTAATTGATATTAAGCTTATACCCTAGCAACAACTTAAATTCTAGCTATAGGAAAAATTTAAGTTGCAACAGAAGATGAGGTTTTACAAAATAATTTGAAGAAAATAATGCCATTGTTATAATCCATAAAGCACTGCAACATCCTCAGTTTAAATTATTCTGAATCAATTTTGAAGTTGAATATAAGAATCTTGAAGATGACACATTACTTAAAAAAAAATATACTTTTACTAATTATCATTAAAAAAAGAAATTTTTATATAAGAATAATCTCAAGTCAGCTTTCTTCTAAAGAAAACTGTCAAGAGTTCTACAAACATAAAGATTTCAACAATAAATAAAAAAGACAGATATAGCACAGTTATCTGCCTTTTTCATTTTATTCTTCAAATAATCTTTATTTCATGTAAAGAAATGGTACGAAAGTGACATTCTTTCAAATACAGTGTCAAGGCATGATATCCAGCTAAATTCAAAGATATTTGTTAATGCCTAGTAATTATTATCAAAGATTTCACTTTCATAAAAATGCTAACATTTTTCAATATTTAACCTAACTTTTAAACAAATAAATATAAAATAAATGTATAGGCTTACTGAAAAAGTAAAATATATTTAAATATGACAATCTTTTACAGAAAGTAGTGCATTATATTATTGAAAATGTCAAATTATAAATAATAGTTGAAATTAAAGAAATTATAAACTGAATTATGTTTGTAAATAAAATAGTAGTATTTTTTGTAAAAAAAAAAAAAAAAAAAAATCTGCTTAATCTCTAAAATGTTACTTCAAATACATACCTTGAAAGGAAGAAAAAAAAGACAATGAACCTTTCCCAAAATAACACTTAAATGACTTGATTTAACTAAAAATTTGCAAGATTGAATCAAAAATTCAAAAATTTTAACAGGTCAAACTTATAAATTTACCTAAGACTGAAGGTATAAAGGCAGTACATTTTTCTGCTACAGGATAACCTAGATAGCGTGAATTCATCTTCATATCTATTTCACGGTAGGAAAGATTGGTAACAGGATCAATCAGAGATGATCGATACTCATAGGACCATAGGGTTTTATTACCTAAAAAAATAGTACATTGTATTTAATTTTATTCGAAATAAAAAAAAATAAAATTCCAGAAACTTCAGGTTGAAAACATGGACAATTTAATTACCTTCCGCCAAAACTTCTGGATCGGAAACTGTATAAATCTTATGGTCAGGCCCAATATATTGGCCATAATCTTCTGGTACATAGAAAATTTGATTTTTCCACATGTTGAGATCAAGGATCATCACCATTAAGATGATCCCATAATTAAACCATTTTCCTAAAATATAAAAGATAAATGGCTGTCAATTAAAGCAACAATCAATTTGTTAAAAAACTGTAAGTGAAACTATATTTGATATCAGACTCAATTCATATCTGTGTTAGCATTTTTCTGCATCAGCACCTTCCTCATATACACTCATGTTTGTGAAAAATGCAATACCATGAAGAAAAGCATGCAAATGAACTGAAACTTACAAGAATTGTAAAGCAGGGTATGATATACAAATGATTAAAATTTGGGAATGATTGCGCATGCCTAGGACTCAGCAACACCCTCTGAAATGTCGTGTAAGAGCGTATAAGCAGAGGACTGTTGTGGATCCAGACAAGTAGTTTTTCATCATCAGTGAGCCTACACTTGCCTACTGGAGTCAGTATGCCTTGTTGATGTCAAAGGGCACCTTATAAGCAAGCTATGGTGTTTGAACAGGGCTGAATGATCGGCTTGCATGAAGGAGGATTTTCAGAATGCTGCTCATACGGGGCATAATGCCACAACAGCGATACGAGTGTGGAAGCAGTGGACTGATGACAACAGGATGAGTTGAAAATCCGGAAGTGGACCAAAAAATGTCATGACACCATGGGATGATAGGCACATCATCCGCATGGAAGTGACGGACCGTTCAGCTTCTTTTCAAGTGTTAGCAAAACGTTGGAACACTGCAACAGGTCTGACATTGTCTGGTTCCACGGTTTGTTACATTGCTCTGAATCTTTAATCGTTTGTTTGTATCACTACACTATTAGTAATGTGTGTGATAAATTTCCTTCCATTCTGATGGCTCCTTCATGGTGTTGCAATTTTCACAAACATGAGTGTACCATCAGATAAAATTGAAATCTCTTTACAAACACTTTGTAATACACTGCAACCTATAATGCTATTAATTTTCACTATACAAGTGCTGACAATATGAGTTGTTAGGCCTGATTTGCACAACAACAATCTGGCACAAAATTTCTTGCTATTATTTTACATTAATTTCTTCATTTCTCTAAATTTATTTTGGATACTGTTTTTTCTATTTTACTATTTCTATCGTTTCATCACATTATTGTTCAGTTTGTGCATTTTTTCTATCTATCATTATAATTATTCCTAATCCTCCGCCTTAGTATGGCTTACCATTCTAAATGTGATTTTCTGCTAGGAATCGGTGGCAGTCATGACCTGTGCTTGGCATGCCATTTCTATATTTTTTTTCACTTTGCAATCAATTTATTCTCCAACCATCTAATCAGAAACATAAGCCTTTGAAATTGTCTCCAGTGTTCTGGTAACAATTTCAACAGCTCATTATCATCAGTAACCTTATTATCCTCCCTTCAAATGGGTGTCATATCGGAGAGATGGCAAATATCTATACTTATACAAATTTGCCATCTCTCTAAGATGACACCCATTTTGAAAGGCAAGGATTAGGATAGGTTTTTTTTGCTTCTGACCAGGATATAGAAGCTTTTTGCTTCTATATCCTGATCCACAGGATATCCTTCATATCAATCTTGTTAAATCCTAGACAGTTCATTTCATCATTATTTTCTATATGACCTACTGCTATATGTCTACTCATTCTGGTGCCTCTCAACTTCTTACCATAACAGATACTTAGGGGTACCTTTCTGTGACACTGTCAAGAAGAGAGCTGAAGTGTCCTTTTGTGAGTTGAAAGTATACAATAACTGCTTTTTTTAAAAGTATATGGGTTTGGGGTTAACATTCCATCAATTTCATGATTTTTGGTGTTGTTTTGATTAAAGTTCTTTTAAATAGCTTACTGCTGGAGTAAGAAAATACAGGTAATAACATAGCACAGTAGCAACAAGACAAGCTATCTCTGTATTTAAGCACTCTATTCTACTCCAATACATTCATTTTTTTCTTCTTCTTTTGGCTTTTGTTTCTATAAAATATCCTTTCATAATAAACTATACATATAAATAAATCATTTATATGTTAGTAAATAAAATTGCCTTTTTTTGTTTTTTTTTTGTTTATATTAGAATTATTTGAACCAACTGAATAAATGGATAAGAACTTATAAAAGGATAAAAGATTATTTATTTATAATATGCAATTAACAAAAATAATACATACATATGTACTGTTGGTGGCATTTCCAATGTCACATTGCGAAGTATTGCTTTCCTGCATTGCTTTGCTTAAACCAGTCTAACAAGGGAATGGTTAGGTTTGTCAGATCAAAACTTCCCTTGAAATTTTTATCATTTATTCAGAATCTTAAGGAGTTGATGTATACCATATTTTAGCTCCTTTTTTTGCACTGAAAGGGGGTTAAAAAAATTGTAAGAGCTGAGATCTTGTTGCACTGCGGGGAAGCATTGGGCAGCTAATGTGACATTGGAAACGCCACCAACAGTACATGTCAGAGTCATAACAAGATAATAACTGTATCTATCCCATTTAGTTCAATTATTGAATAAACATTGGCAATGAATATAAATAAAAATCAATCAATTACATAAAAATCATATACAGTATATATATTATGCAATCAAATTATTATGGCATCATCTGGCCCAGCAATATCTCACATTCAACCATCATATGAACATTTAAATAAGAGAATAGCAGGTAGTACTGCATCCAATGTGTTGATGCACTGTGTGCAAAATAAGAAAATCTGGTGATTTAAAAGACTTCCAATGTGGGATGATTATAGGAGGCTGTCTGAAAGATTCCAAGACAATACAACTGCTAAACTGTTTGTGTGCCACTGTTGTTAAGGTGTGCAGAATGGTGGAGACATGGGGATCACTTGATCACTAAGTGCCATTGATCATTGAGGGTGTTGTAGTCTCTCATGAATGTTGTCCACCAACAGCTAAATGACATCAAACAAAAACCAGGGAATACAACTTAGAGACCATCCCTAGTGTGTCTCAGATCACCAAGCACAGAACCTTTCCATGGGCCTCGGAGAAGACGACCATCCAATACTCATGTTGACTGGTACCCATCAGTAGAAGCACACTGCCTTAGCATAGAAAGACCACCATTGGCTCTTGGAAGATTGGTGAAAGGTTGCCTTTTCTGATGAGTCACAATTCCAGCTATTCTGGATGGATGAACAGTGCATGATCAGATGGGCCTGCACAATGGGCCTGGTGAACTGTGCCATGCAGACAGACCGTTAGTGGAGGTATCATGATCTCAGATATGTTCTCATAGACTCCTAATAGAAGTATAGTTTCCTTGATGCAAGTGGTTGTTTTCTATTGTTGCAGATCAAATGCTCCCCTTTATGATAATGGTCTTTCGAGGAGGTGAAGATGTGTTCCAACAAGATAATGCATCATGTCATGCCATATGGGTTATGCATGAATGTTTTTGTTGAACAAAAGAATGAATTCCAGTTCATAAACTGTCCTCCTTTTTTGCTTAATTTGAATCTGATTGAGCATCATGGGCAGAGAAATTTACAGTTTGTATGCACAACAAAAGACTGTGGCCCAGGTATGAGAGGCACTGTTCAACAAACTGATATGCCATACCCACCAGCAAACTTTCCAGAATCTCATCAAGTCCATATCTCAACATAAAGCTGCTATATTGACTGCAAAAGGAGGCAATATCTGCTATTAGATTGATGTCATAATGATTTGATCACACAGTGTATGTATATGTTATTTTTGTAAATTAAAAGTACTTTTCATTAAAAACAAAATAAAGATAATATCATTTATATATTTCTAATAAAATTGGAATATTTCCAAGGACCTGCATGGCCTGAAGTATTGGGTTGTTTCATAATTATTGGCCGATTCCAACAAGAGTAACTTGGAGAGCCAGTTAAAAAGAACGCACCATAGTAGGAACTACCAAACTTCCCTGCAAAGTGAATGGGTTCAGTCCACGTGTTGAAAAAGGCATTTCAGTCAGATTAAAGCAATTTGTGACTTGATGGAGCAACGCGATGTCAGATTAGTGATTTTGCACAAATTCAAACTTGGACGCAATCTGTCCAAGTTGACACCCAATAAAGTTCGGTTGACACCCAATAAAGCATTGGGTTTCGGCACGACACGATACTCAAATGCCGAACTCTCCGCATCACCAGCAACAGTTTCCAGACATCTGGCAGTTATAGGCAACAATCATCGCTCGTCAATCGTTTGGGCCCCATACTCCTGCAAGATGGAGCATGACCAAGTGTCTCTTCGAAACATGCAAAAAATCATCGCCTTGGGGTACAAGATCCTCCCTCACGCTGAGTATTCACCAGACTTGAACCCTTCAAACTTTCTCCTGTTTTGCCATTTGGACAACTTCTTGAGGTGCAAACTGTTCGCTAAACAGGATGTTGTGATTCATGCCGTTAGCAATTTCTTAGACCCCTGTGATGCCAGTTTCTGCCACCGTAGTATTTTTGCACTGAAAACATGCACAATGTATTGATGCCGAGGGCTGATATTTTTCTGAATAAAATGTACTTCTTTGTCTGTTACTGCTGATTTTTTTTTTATTTGTGTTAGAATTGGCCAATAATTATGAAACAACCCAATAGAATGCCTTAACCTTAATATTGTATAAGCCAAAGCAACAAAAAATGAAGCTTTATTAACATAAGGTTAGGAGAAGAATACAAGAAGGAAGAAAAGAAAAAGTGAAAGCATATTTGCAAAATCAAATGTAATTTCCAGTGCTTATAAGTCATGTTGCCACTGTGGTATACAATCAACTGCATTATTCCAGCAGAAAGGGGATGTCCACAAACTATGTCACACTAATTTTTGTTATTTTCAACTGTCCCCCCCCTCCAATTTACATTAAAAACTAAAGTATTTTTAACAGTAAGTAAATATTCAGTTCAGAACACATATTAATCAGTTCAACGACTTAAGTCATTTAATCAATCATAGAATTGATACAGAAAGCCCTTTAATTGGCAAACATTTGGAGATTGCGGAACAATAGAAAACCTATTGTTGATTTCTGAATGTATTTTATTCTCAATATAGTTTAATATACCGGGTGACCATTTTGGAGCATAATAGGCAAAAAACTGTTGGGCCAAAAACAGCCAAATTTGGTGTAGATACTATTCAGACCATGGGATTATGATTCCACAGAAAATTTTTTTAGTTCCGAATGTTGCCACCAGGGGGGGAAACTAGCGCTGTATGGTGAGCTAACCAGACATAGGAAAGAAAACAAAAGCATACAGTTTACAATAGGTTTTATTGTTAGTCAGTTACACATATGGTTCAATATGTTGTCCTTGCAGGTTGTCCAAAATCTGCATTCTATGGATTGTAGATTCTACTGCAGACTGCAGCAAATCCCCAGAGATTTGTTTTACATGAAGCAGTATTTGGTCCTTCAATGTTGCCAAACTATCAACATGTCCTTGGTTAACCAATGCTTTCAAGTAACCCTACAACCAAAAGTCACATGGTATGAGATCAGGCGAAAGTGCAGGCCACATCGTTGGTGAAATGCTGATGTAGGTCTTGCTGCACTGTCAATCCTGTGTGAGGGGCACTCCATCCTGCATGAACACAGTCATGTCAAGACATCCACGGTGTTGAAGTTCTGGAATATCGAAATTTCACAGCATCTGTTGATATCGCACTGCAGTGACAGAATGTCACTGATCCTTTTGGGTGGAGTTCTTCGAAAAAGTACAGACCAATTATAAAGGAGGCAGTAAAGCCACACCACACTGTGACATTCAGTGGATGCAACGGCATCTGCTCAATAGCATGAGGGTTCTCCGTTGCCCAAATCCAACAGTTGTGTGTATTGACAGTGCCGTAGAGATAAAAATGCATCTCATCACTTCAAGGCCATGCATTGTCCATTTCCATCCGAGCTAGGAACAGGTGAGAGAAATACAGGTACGTTTCCCCATCTCCTTGAACCAGTTGTTGGACTTGGCTAATCCTGTAAGGGTTGGCTAGTCCTGTAAAACTTTGGCACTTTGCGCATGCATTTCCATACAGTTGAATAGAGCATATCCAGTTGCCTGGATACTGCCTGAGCAGGCCCGGATTTCCGCCTAGGCCTAAGGGCCCCAGCCAGCCGAGGGGCCCCACCATATTGGATTGGTTTTTTTTTTTTTGGTTGTGAAAATAGGATTGTCCTTTTTTTTTTTTTGGTTGTTGAATTGGAGATTCCGGTTTTTTTTTTTGGTTGTAGATTTTTGGGATTGGGGGGGGGGGGGGGTCGCAAATATCAAGTGCCTAGGGGCCCTGGGTGTTTAAGTCCGGCCCTGAGCACTGCTAAATCCATGCTCAGCATTCGCTTCCACTACGGCCATTGCAACAGTTTTAACTTCATGATTTGATTCTAGTTTGTGTCTGTGTCCTGGTTGCACTTGTAAAGATCCGATATTTTCAAAATGTGAGATCATGTTTCGCAAATTGGTAATTGTCATGGGGCCTTTCCGTAGGACCTTCGTTGTTTGGAATAACCATAGTGCAGTGGACGCATTACTACTATTTTGGTAATAAAACTTTATGAGCAATGCACGATCACGTAAACACAGCACTGCATATAGTAACGTTCACAGCACCGTCAAGCAGGTCGAACTGACCGATGCCACTCATGTTGAGACTTATATCTGCATACCTGATGACGTCTGTTGTCTGTCACTGTACAGCGCCAGTTTACCCCCTAGGGTGATATTCAGAACTAAAACAAATTTCTCTGAGAAATCGTAATCCCATGGTCTGAATAGTATATACACCAAATTTGGTCTTTTTTAGCCCAACAGTTTTTGCACTCCAAACACCTCCTGTTTAATTATGCCCACCTGGTACTATTAGTAAATATATTAAATATTTTATAATTTTTCCTACAAAGTTTATATCTTAATGATTGAGTGTGACAATCATTATATGTACATATAAAGTAAACATAAAATTATACATAATACATAAAAAAGTAAAATTTATATATACATATAAATACATAAAAAGTAAAATTTAAATCTTTTTATACCTTTGGGTAGGTATTAAAAAATCAAATAATCTAAATAAAATTTTAAAAAATAGAATCAAAATCTAATATTAATACGATCTCTTTTTGGTATTATAGGTAGATACAAATAATCAAAAGTTAAATCTTAAAGAGAAAATCAAAATCTGAAATTAAAATTACCTTTTTTAGAATTATTAGAAATTTTGAATTTTTGATGAATATTCAAGCACATTTTCGTTTGAACTTTAGATAAATGCAGGTGTTTTAAAGAATTTCTTAATAGGTATTTTTGATTTAAAAAAAATGTGCTTACGTGAAATGTAATGTAACGTCACATATTATTTGACCCATCCCCCTCCCTTATGACACTTTGTCACACTAAGCACAAACCCTCCCCCCACTCTGATATGTGTACATAGTTTATGACAGTCCCAAACCTATTAAATGAAATTCAATCAAAATAACATCAAAAAGTGTGTTGGCTCCCAACCTAAGTTATATGCTTCATTTCAGATCTTTTTTCAACCCACTTCAATAAGCATTGCATGCACTGTGTTATCTTCTGGTGAGTATTATCATTTATTATTTAATCATGCTTGACATTAGAGGCTGTCAATGCCTAACAACTGCCTTTTACTTTTAGTCTGGGTTTTGTAGCTGCTCTTTCTTAGAGCTGTTATTGCTCTAAAATTCTTTGCTGTTATTATGCTCTAGAATCTCCTTCCATTTTCCAAATGCTGCTTTTGTATTTCACAGAAATGAAGATAATGATCTCTCAACTTTAGGTTTTTGGCAAGCAAAAGTTGATACTATATTAGCTGTTGTTTCTCTAAGCAAGATTACAAAAAGTACCTTGCTTTTCTGATTCTGAAAAGCAAGATCAACCCGAGACATTTATCAACTTGTTAATGGAACCTCACAAACTGATGTTTGTATTCCATTTCATAGTTTAAAAAAAGGATGCTTCTATACTCTTCACAACCCTAACATTGTTAAATGATTTATTGCTGTTTAAAAATGTATAGCTAGCAGCCTTCATTCCAATCAGATCCAAATATACTAATGTTGAAAACCGACCTGTCAATACTTCATACATGCTGATTCATTCTATGTCAAATTTATTGTTGCCATCAGAAAGACTTGATCTTGGAGTCTATAAGCTTAACATAGTTTTCTCATCAATACCTATAATGCTTGCATTTTTACATGAAATACTCATTTATTAATCAGCTCTCTGTAAGCAGCTTCAGGCTTATTTGGTTTTTAAGTATATCTTCTGAATCTTACATGCACATTTGCACTTCTGTCAATATTAAAAAACCCTAGCATCTACAAAAATTTTAGATTATAATTAACTACAATTACTGTATCAGAGGGCATTGGCAGATGCATCTTCAAAACCCTTTCTAAATTCTGGGTTAATTTGGAGAACTGAAGGTCACCTGCTATTCTCCTGATTTTTTAAAAGGTCAGAATAATCAATGATTATTTGTTGTCTTTCATGTTTTCTAATGACTAGAGTTATTCTAAATTATCAATCCAAATATCAGAAAGAACTTTTAAAAAAGAAAAAAATGTTCTGCAATTGGCTTCTTCAGAATAGTGAATTTATTCACTAAATGATTATAAACAACAAACAAATGGTGAATTGTGCTTAGAAAACTCTGTCCAATATCACTGGAATATAAACACTGACCAATTGGTCTCTCTGTATTTGCTTATATGGCCTGTTGGAGGCAGGAACAAACCCTAATGAACAAAGTCTCCGAAATGTCTTCTATACCTCTATCATTCCCTATATTATTACTATTTAATGAAGCTGGAATCCAAAAATTAAGAACGAATGGACAATGATAAGAAATATATAACAGAAAAAGAAACTCTTAATGAAGCTTAAATGAGGAAATTTTTACTAATTGCGCTTTGTCTTACTGAAAAAAATTAATAATTAGTCCAAAGTGATAGTAAATTGTTTTACTGGAAAGGATCCAGGAACTTTTAATCACTATTGCTTGAGAAAGATTCAGCTGAAATTGAAACAACAACAGTTCTGTCATTGTATTGCCTTTAGAAAGTTGAAATTGTCAGAAATTTCAATTGCAGATAATTTCTGCAATGAAATGCATATTTTACATATGCTTTTACATCTTTAGAAAACTAAAATTTACAGGGTTGTTAAAATCAAAGTATCCCTACTTAGAAATTTATAGAGCAAATTCTAAGGCTCTTAATGAAGAGAAATTTCGGCAACAGGTACTTCAAAGGATGCACTCATCATTTATTGAGAAAAAATAGTTAAAACATTTGTCACTAGATGGTGATGGCACAATGCAAATCACTTGAACATGCTACAATTGTTCAATGTGTCCTCCACTATGGTCAACAACAGTTTCCATTCAAATGGAAACATTTTCTACAGCAAAATGTAACAAGTGATATCCACTGTCATTTGCACAAAAACTGAAGTGCAAATGTGATATAAACCATGCTTTAGCTGTTGTAGCATGTGCATCTTGAAAGGATAGTACTGCAACACCTGATGCATCATTAGCTTTACAGTGGAATACAGCATGTCCACTTCACATCATACTTGTGCTGCCCACATGGATTGACTTGATAAAAATCCATGACAGCTGTAGCCACATTTTCAACCTCTACCTGGTTGAATGCCAACATGTCCTGTCGCTCCAAATTTCTTAATGATTCTGCAGGTAGAACAAACAGTCATAGCCTTATGCATTTCTGACACGAATAGCCTCAGGTGCATTGTTGCATTCTGATTGTGTAGCTTTTGATAGTTCCTTTTCCTGCAAGGTTGTTAGCATTGCTGCAGTAGTGCAGGCATTCTGATTTTGAAGAGACTGCTTTGCTTTTATAAGAGCTTAGTAGTAAACATTATGCAAATAACATAAATTATTGCCATAGTGTCATCTACTTACAAATTTGCAAGTAATTTTTTTTCTTCAAAAATGATGAGTGCATCCTCTGAAGTACCTGTTCTCCAAATGTCTTTACATTACAAGCCTTAGAACTTGCTCCAGATCCCTCTAAGTAGCTACACTTTAATTTTAACAATCCCGTTTTTTAATATTTTCTTAAATTTTGCATAGAAAGAACTGAAAGGAGATAATGCTATTTGTAGCTTCAGCTAAATTACAAAAGATTTTAACTGAATTATATGTAAGAGAAAAAGAAATGACACAGAAAATAAAAAATATCTGAGCTTTCATCGGTGAGAGTCTGGGACAGCCGTTTCGTCCTTTTTGTTTACTCGTCAGTCAACTCACTAGTTGAAATTAGGGTTGCCACCTCTCCGGGTTTCATTGAGTTATCTCCGGGTCTAATTATTATTTCTCCGGGTTGTGTAAGTAAAATTGAATATGTACAAAATTATATGCAGACTGTTGCATGTATCTCGTGTACTGTGTACGGAATAGCTAGCGCAATCGCCGCGCGCCGGTCGGTGGCTTAACGACCCAATGTCTTCTACTGGCGCAGGGCAAGTGCTGGCTATGTGCAGCATGCTATGTAGTTATCCCCTCTTTGTATCAGTCAAATGATGTCTATTGACAGTGACATGATGTAGCCTACATAGGTGACAGTTTAATAATCTGTGTTCGTCTTGATTGATGATTATTTGCATATTGCATATTTTTCTTCATATTTACCTGTTTTTATTTTATACGTAAATTGTTTAGTTTGTTTTTTATTAGTTATATACATAGTAACACTACTCTGTAATCATTAGAATTGTATTTAATTTGTATGAATGTGAGTTTTGAATTTGTTAATTTATATAAATAAAAAAATTGCATAAATATGCCTATGTATTTTTTTGGGGGTTTTTTTTTTAGTCATCGTCTCCGGGTGAGACTTAGTTCTGAGGTGGCAACCCTAGTTGAAATGCTCAGATAGTGCAAAAGTGATAAGGGAAACCACTCCCGCTCCCGGCTGTGGCCTCCCTCCAAAAGAAAACACATTTTAAATTTCAAAAAATGAAGAAAAAGAATTTTACCAGTTATGTGGATCCTCCAATAAGGCTTTATGCTAATGCAGCGACAGAAGTTTAATCGCAGTGCAGGAATTTTCATACCAGGCAAGTTAATGTCCAGCATACTTGTGAAATGGGGGAAATCCCAATCCTACATAGATATAAGTGTTTATGTAATTAATTCAATAAATAAGATTACTTATTTAATGAGGATGAAAAAGTAATAAAGAGATAATGCTTGATGAAGTGATGGACATTACTATAGATATTGTATCTGATATTTCATGCAACAAAGAAACGAAGTTGTGATCTATCAACACATCTCTGAATGCTTTATCAAGATGGAGACATGAAACAAAGCAAATTTTATTTCAAAAACCACAGAATCTTCTCATAGTGGCAAGTATTATCAGTCCCATGTTCTGCTGTTCAGGAATAGCACTGCTCCCTATGATTTTACCAGTCATGATGGCTGTGGTGCAAAATATGTGCAACTGCAGCATTTATATTTATATGTTTCTGAATATCTGTTAATTAGTCATAATATTTCAACTGTTTTCAAGCAGTTGAAACGGAACTATTTGCTAAAAGGAAAAGCACAGTAGTTAGCACCAAATTTAAATTTCAACTTCATTGCTACCACAGGAAGACAATGTCTGTGATCAGATCGATTCACGATGAATCTATGAAATGAAGGCATCTTCAATAGCCTTCAGAACATTCCTTTAACCTCCAAATAAGACAGGCTTGTAAATATTTCACTTTCTATTTTTCATCAAATTTTAAAGTATGCAGGTTGAAATGGTTCACATAAACTGTTTAAAAACTCTTACACATATTTCATAAAACTTAAATGTATTAATTAATCTTAAAAAAAGTAATAAAAATTTAAAAGTACTTAAGGACAGTTTCAACCCACTACCTGCTGATTTATCATTATCACCCAGCAGGTAGTGGGTTGAAACTGTCCTTGTTAAGTACTTTTACATTTTTATTACATTTAAGTTTTATTAAATGTGTGTAAGAGTTTTCTAATACTATGTTAGCTTTCTATTTTTGGTTTTAATATTTTTAAAGTAAACTATACCCCAGTTAAAGAAACTGAAGGAACTTGGTGCTGATCTTGATTAACTAAAATTAAGTATCTTTCCTGATAAACATACAATTTTTCATTTGTTTTACTCTAAATCATATTTGACTGTATACCTTAATGAGATCAACTATCAGAAGATGATGATTTATTTATTTTTTCTTAGAAAAGAAGACAAGAAAGATAGTTCTTTTGCATTTTTTGCAAAATAGATTGATATGAAAGTTTATGCACAATGTGCAACAGATTTATGGAGACTAATTGGAACTTCTTTCAAGGAATCTTCATCTTGAGGTTTGACAATGCTTAAAAGTACGTTATGAGTAGGGTGATCAAACATCTGGATTGTGCAGGATAGTTCCAGATTTTAGTGCAGTGTCCTGCTTTAGTAAATATCCCAGAAAACGTCCCGGATGGATTCTATAAATAATCCTGAATTTTGTAATAGTTGATGTGAATTTTGCTAGTGCCGGTCCATGTAAGAATGAAGATATTTTTGTGTTTATAATTTATATTATTATTATTGTGAAGTTTTTGGTATTAGCACAATGTTAAAGTTTCATACAGTATGAAAATCAAAGTTTTTTGTTTTGTTTTTTTTAGTCGTTAAAATTGTCTTGTCCTGAATTGATGTAGGAAAAATCTGATCGTCCTAGTTATGATGGAAGAAGAGAACCATTATTCTGTTACTGCTTGCTGTATTGTTGATAGATATAATATATTTGAAGAAACATTTCAAGAATAATTAAGGAACAAAATATAACAATATTTTTTTTATATACCTGCATTACAATGAGAAGATCCATTACAAGAATAAAAGAGGCAAGAAAGGCTCGTGACAATTCAGTAGTGGCCACAAAGTCGCGATTAAGCTGGTCCCAGTTGATCCAATCACTAACAATTAATGTTATAACTAAAGCTGAGACACCACAGGCACCAAACCAAAATGTAACAATGCGAGTGTTGCCAGTTCTCCAGAATGCTCTAATGCGTGGGGCCCAATCAGGGTACAAATTATCTTGAAGCATCATATCTGATACCTAAAATAGAATATTTTTGTAACAGCTGATTAGTATTATTACCAAATATATCACTCAGATAAAGATTTCATTGATGAATATCAATTAATCAGTTTTTGGAAAGTTCCTAAACATAATGAACTAGTTGCAATTCCCTGAAAAAAAAAATTCCAAATTCCATTTCATCAAGAAATTAAATGAGAAATTTCTTTTGCAGATTTTACAAACAAATAAAAAAAGTAATGTTTTTAACTATTAGCATAGTTAAAGTATGATTTAAAATATAATTATTTTTATATTTTTATGCAGTCATGTTAGGTCAATATTAATTAATTTATTAGTATTATTAATAATGTAACAGCAATAATAAATCTGGTACACCTGTTTAATTCATAATGAAACATATTACAAAATTTTTACAAAATTTACACAACCAGGTTTCGACTTAAAATTTAGCAATTTTTAGAGTGAATGAGTTGTTGTTAAAATAAACAGCTTTGAATGGCGTAATAAACAGTCCAGAAAGACGTAACAGTTTTTTGTTATAGTGGAAGTAGCAGCATTGGTAAACAACCATAGATATATTGTTGAAACAGTCTCTGTTGTGAATAATGAAATGGATGATTTAGCATTGCTTAAGTAGCATCTGTTATGGATAATTTTTTTATCTTTTGGTCTTTTTCTTTTTCTTTTTTGTATCATATTTAGTCATAGTTGCAACTGATAAAGAGTCATTATAGGCATGTGGGGATGAAAGGATAAAATAAGTCTCAATGCATTTCCTTTTAAAACGATTCGAACATTTTCCTAGTGTAATAGAGTTCTCAAGATCAATATGATGTTGGAGGAACGAGTGCTTAACTGACAAACAGTCATTATTATGATTAAGAATAGCCAACAGTGTTCAGAAACTCGGTCCACAGCCCTTCTCTGGGTTTACCGAATATACAAACAAGGATTGGAAAGACATTTGAGGGCGTAAAAAATGCCTTTAGAATTTTCTAAAGGCGTTTCTAACAAAAACAAATGTTATAAATAAATCCATCCTTTTGAAAAACTTCTTTTACTCCAGTACTATATTTCGAATAAAATGTATCATTATTCATTTAAATAATTGTAATTATTTTAGTATGACCTCAATTAATAATGGTTTGTAATGTCTCATACCATTCATTAATGTTGTTTAAAAGAACTTGATGTAAATTCATTATTTATTTTTACTTTGTAATGAGAGGAAAGTTTATTTTATGTTATTCTTTTTTCCTCTTTTACCTATCACCTGAGGAAGAATAATTGAAGAAATTATTCGAAATACAGTACTGGAGTAAAAGAAGTTTTTCAAAAGGATGGATTTATTTATATTATCTAGACAGTTAAGTATGTATCAAAAACAAATGTTTCTGCTTTATAAAAACATTTTCTACTACAATTAGAAGATGCATTCCGCAGAAACTTTTATACTGTGTTGAAAGCAGGGGATGTAATAATCCATGTTATATGGATGCAGAATCTTGAGTAACGATGGAAATAGTTCAGAATGGTAATCAATAGAAACGAAGATCAACTTTGATTTATTTTCACAATATTGATCATTGTGATAGAGCTTTAATATTGAACCTTTGATATGTCCATGGAGAAATTTAGAAGGGAAATCATTAATCCGTAACATCCTGTAGATGTTTTGTTGAACAAAAGAATGAATTCCAGCTCTTAAGTTGGCCTCCTTCTTTGATTAATTTGAATCTGATTGAAGATCATAAGGACAATATGGACAGAGAAATTTACAGTCTGTATGCACAACAAAACTCTGTGGCCCAGGTATGAGAGGCACTGGTCAACAAAGTGATATGTCATACCATCAGTTACTTTACAGAATCTCATCAAGTCCATATCTTGACATAAAGCTGCTGTATCGGCTGAAAAAGGAGGCAATATCTTATGGATTAATGATTTCCCTTCTAAATTTCTCCATCGACATATCAAAGGTTCAATATTAAAACTCTAGAAACGAAAGTCAAGTTTGATGTAGGTTCACAATGATCAATATTGTGAACCTATATCAAAGTTGACCTTCGTTTCTATTGATTACCATTCTGAACTATTTCCACTGTTACTCAAGATCCTAAGTCCGTATAATATTGTTATTACATATCCTGCTTCCAACACAGTACAAAAGTTTCTGCAGAATTCATCTTCTAATTGTAGTTCTTCTAAAGGCGCTCTATCGTGCATGAACACAGTCGTGTCAAGACATTCACGCTGTTGAAGTTCTGGAATATCAAAATTTTGCAGCATCTGTTGATATCGCACTACAGCGACAGAATGTCACTGGTCCTGTTGGTTGCAGTTCTTCGAAAAAGTACGGACCAATTATGAAGGAGACAGAAAAGCCACACCACACTGTGACCTTCAGTGGATGCAACGGCATCTGCTCAATAGCATGAGGGTTCTTTGTAGCTCAAATCCGATAGTTGTGTGTATTGACAGTGCCACTGAGATAAAAATGCACTTCCACCCAAGCTAGGAATAGGTGAGAGAAATACAGGCGCGTTTCCGCATCCCCTTGAACCAGCTGTTAGACTTGGCTAATCCTGTAAGAGTAAAACTTCAGCACTTTGCGCGTACATCTCCAAACAGTTGAATACGACATATCCAGTTGCCTGGATACTGCCCGAGAACTGCTAGATCTGTGTGCAGCATTCGCTTCTGCTAAGGACATTGCAACAGTTTCAACTTCATCATTTGATACCGGTTTGCATCCGTGCCCTGATTGCACTTGTAAAGATACGGTATTTTCAAAACATGAAATCATGTTTTGCAAATTGGTAATAGTCATGGGACCTTTCTGTAAGCCCTCGTTGTTCGGAATAACCTTAGTGCAATGGACGTATTACTGTTATTTTGGTAATAAAACTTCACAAGCAAAGCACGATCACCATCAAGCATTTCGAACTGACCGATGCCATTCATGTTGAGACCTGATGATGTCTGTAGTCTGACATTGGGTAGCCTTAAGTGTACAGCGCCAGTTTCCCCCCTGGTGGCAATATTTGGAACTAAAAAAAATTTCTGCAATTTCGTAATCCCATGGTCTGAATAGTATATACACCAAATTTGGCCTTTTTTAGTCAACAGTTTTTTGCTTATCATGCTCCAAACACTTCCTGTTTAATTATGGTCACCCGGTATATTGGGAAAACCTGGAGAGGATTTATGGACTGAGTTTCTGAACATAAGTCAGGCTATTCTTAATAACAAAAGAAAAATGATGATCGCCTAAGAGCGTGAGACAGCTGTTCCAGAATGTCACTTGGTAAACAATTTGGTCTCACCCATTGTTGTTTATCATCATAGTGATCTTGAAAACTCTATTATACTAGGAAAATGTTTGAATCATTTTAAAAGAAAATGTACAGAGACTTATTTTATCCTTTCAACTGCACATGTGTATAATGGCTCTTTATCAGTAGCAACTATGACTAAATATGATATAAAAAAGATGAAGAAGAAGAAAAAGACCAAAAGATAAAAAAATTATCTGGTTTTTTTTTTCCACAACAGATACTACATAAGCAATGCTAAATCATCCACTTCATAGTTCACAACAGAGACTGTTTCAACAATACATCTTTGGTTGTTTACCAATGCTTCTACTTCCACTATAACAAAAAACTGTTATTACGTCTTTCTGGACTGTTTATCTTAGCAACTCATTCACTCGAAAATGACTTATCAATTTTAAGTCGAAACCTGGCTGTGTAATTTGTTTAATTATGAATTAAACAGGTGTATCGACTTTATTATTGCATTTAAATTATGGACAGTACACATAAAAAATTTGGATTAATTTATTATTAATAATATATTAAAAACTTTTTCTTGATATTTCTTATTATTAAACAACATTAAATTTATTAAATCATTGCTAAAAGTTATCTGAAAAAGAACTTTAAGAAACTGTAAAAAAAAAATCCATTAATATTCCAACAAAAAGAGAATTTAGTTTCAAAACAGTTCCAAGGTGAAATTGTGAACTCATTCATTTACAAGTTTCCACAAAATGAACAACTAGAAAAAAAAAAAAAAAAAAAAACATTCCTTCCAAACACTACAATTAACAATTATTCACTACTGTTCTATTTACATCAATACAGAAGTAATAATGGCGAATATTAAGCTAAAAACAAATAAAATCATTGCTTGAACTGGAACAAAAACCAAGCCAGAATGATTCTTAAGACTGAGGGTTTCAAGTTTTATGATTCAAGACCATAAAAAGGGAATAAAATAGCAATAACTTAGAGTAATAAATCATGCAAATAACAAATATAACCACAGTGATAAAACACTAGGGAGCAGCTGCAGCTGCATATGAACTCAAGGTTGAGGGGGTCCTGGCAGATCACAGCAAATAGATTCAAAAGTGCATATTTTAATGCCAATTATATACAAATAAATGTAATTATAGAAGTTATATGTGAATACATGCATTGATAAAAAGAGAGTATGTGACTCAAAAAAAAAAAAAGGGCGGGGGGGTTATGTTTTGGTCTTAGGGCCCAGAAAAATGTTTTGCAACTGAGCCCCGATTACATAGTTATGCAACTGTACAGTTGCAGGTTAAATTTACTTAATAATAAATATATTCTACTTTTATTAAAACAATTAAATAAACAGTTAACAGCAGCACTTTAATCTCCTAGGCATTAGTATACATTAGTAAGAGAAATTAACAGATATTTTGTTATTTTCGATGAATTAATAAACCTAAAATAATCATAATAATGCATTTCAATTACAATTATCTCATTCAAATTTGTTTTCATAATGTTATAACAAACTAACTTTATTATTTTCTTAATTATTTATAATTCCCATTCACAGGAAAAAAAAAAAAAGATTTCTGTCAAGAAAATATTTATCCAAATGCTTGTAAAAAAACTCTTACCATCCAAGCAGTAACAAAGTCACCTAGCCAAGTTCCACATGCAGCTGCTTTCATAAACTGAGAGTGAGTTACGCCCATAACAGCTACAAAATAAATATAATAATGACAGAGGATGTTAGTAAGTTAGTAATGAAGAGTTAATAACTAATTTGACATTCAATGTGTTAAAGAATTAGCTTGACTATTACAATTAATTAGATACTCATTAAGGAAAAATTACAATAGAAAGAAAGAAATAATATAAAGTTGTCATATTTTCTAAGAACTATTTATTTTCCAATATTAACAGTAATATAACCACTGCTAAGCAATATAACAATTGTCTTAAATACATCAATTATTGTTATCAGTTCATTACTGGCTGAGCTGTGAAAGAGATTGGACCTCTAAATAAGTTGCTTCATTTTTAAGTTCAGTGTTTTGGCCTTTATAAATAAAGTAGTCGTACAAACATAAAATCCAATCAGAGCCCATTTTTTTTCTCTTAAATTGGAAGTTTCAAGTAGACCAGTTCATTATTTTTTGATTTATCATACATGGAAGATTCTGTAAAACATGTACACACATACACAGATTTACGTACAGGGACACATCAAGCTGACATACAAACATCATATGAAATATAAATTCAGATATGGTTTAGGAACTACATAAGGTGAATTTTTCATTATAACTCTTATAATATCACACACATTGCTACTGTGTGTGATATTATACCTACAGCAAAGAGAGTAGAGTTCCCATTACAGATCACAATCTTTTGATATACCTCTTCTCTTATTCTATAGGCCTATCATCCAATGAAAAAATATATAAGAAATCTATCAGAAAGAGTGAGAGATTAAGGAATGTTTGAAAAATGATTAATATGCATTGTTTGTTTACTTATTGACTCTTGTACTGGTTTTATTTATTTATTTACTTTTGCTTTTTGTTGTGAGTTTGTTATTTTAAAGTTTTCAACTCATGTTTTCGGCTTGAAAAGATTAACAATCTGCCGAGAAAGAAATTGCATTATTTGTATTTCTATTCAATACAGAGGGTTGATAATGCTATAAGTGAACGATTTCAATATACAAAATCTCAGGTCACGTCAGATGCACACCCTCTATTTAACCAAGGATTATAAGGCAGCATATAGTCCCACCACGATATCTTGACGATTGGAAAAATTCCAGAGCCCCATGACGTCAGCCCTAGCCTCTCTCAGAGGTTCTGAAGAATGTCAAGTTACAGTTATAAAACAAACAAAAAATTAGTTTTAATATGTTTGAAATAAATGCTATACTATTAGTTATTGGTTGACTGCTTTCAATATAAGATTTAACTGTTATATTTAAGTTTTATGTATTTCTTTTAATTATTATATATTTTTAAAGCCCTGTGTTTTGAGGCGCGCTTTTTTGTGATTGGCTGAAAAATAGATACGTCATAATCAAGTGGGGTTCCTTCCAATCGTCAAGAAATCTTGGTCGGACTATAATAGTAGTAGCTAACATTCCATTAATTGATAATAGTATGTCGGTTATAATGCCACCGAAAATAGGCCAATTTTGAGAGGACAGTATTACTGCCCTTTCTGACACAAAATTTTCATATTCTGCGATTATAAGCATGTGCAAAATCTATGGATTGCACTTTTCGAAAGGAGGGGTGAGCAACATATTAAATAAAAAAAGAAAAGGTCAAGCAGCGGCAAAGTTGGATGAGCCAGGATCCTTGAGACAGAAACCTGCACCTCATCAAACTTCAGAGGTGGTTGCTAAAGTGAAGTGCCTCGTCATGGGAGAGAATCTGAAAATGCAAAGGATTGTTGCAAGACAAGTAAGGGTCTTTCAGTCAAAGGTACACAACATAATTCACCAGAAACTGCAACTGGTTAAACGTCACAAATCCCATGTGCACAAGCTGCTTCCGAGGCACATTGCAGAGAGATGTACCGATTGCCAAAAATTATATGAGCAATATCTTTCCAGCAATAAATGCAAATTTGTTGCAACTTTGGACGAGGCAAATATATACCTAAGTGACTTAACAAGCCCAGAGCAATATATTACAGGCCAAGAGGTGAAAAAAATTATCAAAAATGGTATTGTGAATGTAGGGAAAGTTTTCCGAGAGGTTTCATGATCATCACTGGATATTGCTGTAAGAGAAAATTCCAGATTCATAAGGTGACCAACAACGTCAAAATTAACTCCCTCTACTATCAGAGAAATGTGCTAGATCCACTATATCACAAAAACACTCCTTCTCTATATAGACTAGGCATAAATCAAGTTTGGGTGCACCAAGACAAAACTTCCAGTCACACCTTAAAAACCCTTGAACAAAAAACATCAATTTGTGCAAATTCCTTTTTCTGTTATCCCTGTCCAACCCCCCAATGCATCCCTGATAGATTTTTGTGGGTTTGGGTTATTAAAATGTGCCTGTCAAAGTAGATATCCACTTTCCTTGGACTGTTTGTGAGAAAGGAAAGCCTGAAGAGAGGAATGGAAGATGATTGATCCTTCTCTGAGAAGGAGTCTTTTCGAATGGAAATTGCAATGCAGGGCAACAGTTTGAAGTAAGGGCTATCAGATAGAACATGAGCGAACGTGGCATCAAGGATTTTTGTAAAGTTGTGAAGGTTAGAAATCGTTCATCTGAAACATAATCAACCCTGTAGATTACAGATTTTGCTTGGTGAAGTGGTAAATGTTTGCTTTCTTAAGATTATTAAGATATAGATACTGATCTATAAAAAAGCTCATTGAAAATGTAATGAAAGAAATTAAGTATCATTCTCAGAGGGATTGTAACAAAGGAGAAAAAGAGATGAGAAATATCTGTAATTTCTTTTATCCTTCAAACATTCATGTGTGATCCCAACCTTCGTATTTTGAAAAACTCAGATTTCAAGAATAACAGAATTTTTAAATTTCTGCTTCCATATCAATTGAAACTCATCTATTATTTTACTTAAAAATAGAAACACACATTGCAGATATTGAAAACTAATTAAATTATTATTTCTATCATTACTTTGAAATCCATTCAATTTGTAATCTGCAAAACATTTAAAAAGTCTATTAACACATTAAAATGTGGGTGAAAAGTCTATTATAAAGTTAACTGTTCCACCAAAATAGTGACTGAATATAATTTCTGAAAAAAAAAAGAAATAAAAATATAAATAAAAATATGATATAGTAAAATATTGATTTCTATACTAAAACAAACTAAAAAATTTCTGTTTACTTTAAAAATAGAGAGAAAAAAATCAACTTAATTTCTTTCTTTCTTACTGTCTTTCAAAAAAAAAAAAGTTTTTTTTTCTTTTTAAGTAAAAGAGAACCCCCTTAAAGTTGATAATATTTGAAAGATGCTTCATATCATAACAAGACAAAAATAGATTGTGATATATTCTTTTTTGTTTTACTGTTTCACTTTTATTATTGTTATGAAAGGTTAGGCTTGGAGCTCAAGCATTTAAGTGATTAGATTATTATAGGACCATGTACACAAATATTTGCAAATGACCAGTGCCGTAGCTAGAGGATTGGGGGCCCCGGGGCAGAGCCGGCGCTAGGAGGGTGCGGGGCTCGGGCAAGATGAATTTTGCGGACCCTTGACAATCCTATTTTAACAACCAAAAAAAAAAAAAAAAAAGAACGACAATCCTATTTTATCCTCTTTCTTCTAAGTTCTTCTAAACTCTGCCCGGGGCAACAAGTGTTTATGGTTTCGTTCGGGGGCCCCTGGGCACTGCCCCGGCTGCCCCAGTGGTAGCTACAGCACTGCAAATGACATATTTCAGTGAAGTGTCAAAGTAGAATTAATGGTAAATAACATTAATAGTACTAGTTTTCCCCCACATAATCTGAAGCAATCCGTATCCACAATTCTTAGACTTTAATCCCTCTTACTCCCCTCAGAGCAATATTCCATGGTTGTGACAGTAATACATTAATTCACTTAGTTTTGTTTGTCACTCATTCATCATTCCATTGTTGTTGTTTTTTATCATCATTGCTTATTACTGATCTCTTTCCTTGTTTGCATGATCTTCCCAATAGCAACAACAATAACAAAGAAAAAGGGTAATTAGCCTTCAAAACTGTTTTGAAAAAATGAAGAGGATCAGATATGTCAAAGGAAAAGAAGTTCCATTTAGTGTTCTTCATAGAAAGTTCAGTAAGTTTGGACTTATCCATTTTTAAGGTTTTCTAAAGTTTCTGTTTCAGCGAATTTAATATAACAATAATGAGATAAAGCACCAACTATTATAGAAATAGACAACTATTTCTTTAATATTCTAACTGGTGTTTTTTATACACATTGAAATTTTTATCAAATTTTCAATGAATTATGATAATTCATATCTATAATGGAGGCATATCCTACAGGAGGCCTACATGGTCCATGGGAAGAATTGAGTTAGATTCTTGGTATTTCTTGATCTTGACTTATGTGAAATGGTAAGAGCAAGCTTTCCTGCCTACAACCCCTGAGACAGAAGCCCAGTTCTGTTATAGAGAGATCTGGGTGGACCTTAATATCCATATGGAGGAAAAAAGAATCAAGGAAAATCCAGAACAAATATCGGGAATGAAACACGATCCTCCTGTCTACAGTCAAGTACCCAACTTTCAAAACTGGGTCCACTGATATCTAAGAAAGTTAGAAAGTAGCCATAACTGAAGATGAAATCATTCAGTCACTCATAATAGTGTCATGATAAAATACATCCAATACATGCCAAATATTCCCTGTTGTTAGGTAAAGTAGGATACCATGATTTACTTGGTCAAATTGATTTATTGCTTCTTGTCTTATTCTATGTCTTCTATCTGATTTTGGTTTTATAGCAATAACTGTATTAATTCACAGAATAATAAATCTTGTAGTTTTTTTTATCCTTTAAATCCCATCTCAATCCTTCCTTAATATGTTTCACTGAGAGATGATTGGCTGTTTTTTTTTTAAAAATCTTCTATTTTTTTCTGTATTGTTAAAGTAGCTTGATCTTGAAATTTAATTTTGTAACCTTCAATTTATTATTATTATTATTTTGCAATATTTACTTGAAATGAATGGATAAATCCACACATAGTTCAAAGTGTAGAAAAGGTAATAATTAAAGTGTCCCACTGCAGGCCTATGTGGCCCTTGGGGTCATGGGAGGTAAGGCTCCCGGCGTTCCGTGACCAACAGGACTAAGTTGAGGTCGGGTGGTCAGCCTGTTGCCCGCCCACCTTTAACCCCAAGAAAGAAACCTGGTATCCATTCAACAGAGGGCTGGGTAGAACTTAGGACCCATCTGGAGGAGAATGAATCGTGGAAAAATCCCTGCTCTCTGCTGAGGCCGGGGATTGAACCTGCCACCTCCAACCTGCAGCCAAGTGCCCATATCTACTTGGGTACCGAGCCCACAAAGGTAATAATTAGTTTAATAAAAAATTGAAATGAAGCTGTCAGTGAAACAGATTGTTTAAGAACATTCAAAAACTATGATTTTGTTAAAAAAAAATCTGTTATCAGAAAATATTAAAAATATTTAATAACTTGACAAACTTGTTTTTTCCCAAATACTTGGAAATAAACTCAAAATTCTTTGAAAGTTAAAACAATTGTATTCACTAATAATTTCTAAAAAATTATTAGTTTTAGTTTACTAATCATGTTTCATTCAGTTAGAATCTTTATATGCAAGCTGTTAAAATTAGTCCATCACATCATTTTAACTTGTGAGAGATCCTTACAGCATTATTATTTTACTGAATAGTTCCTCACATCTGCTAATACTCATTCCTCAGCTGACAAAGTCAGTTCTACTTTATGCATCCACTTAGTGACAGTTATACGAAATAGATCATATGTAAATAGATCTATAGATGGTTTAAAATTCATTATGCCCAATTAGTAAATTTACAAGCATACTATGATGACAGATGCTAACATCCAAATAAGTTAAAGCAATGGTCTGTTATGTCCAAGATGCAAGGAGATCCTCCGATAGTTTGCCATTGTTGTTGATGAGAACAGTCACTTGTGATTTTCCAAGAATAAGGAGAACTAACAACCATATGATCACAGAAGGACTCTATATATTAGTAATGGGAATCTAGAAGATATAAAACATTCTCAGTTGGAGAAAGACCACTACATTTCCCTACTGAAACTCATACATTGAACTAGAAAATAACTATACCCCTTAAGCTATATGGAAATAAATGGAACAATTCTGGTAATGATTATATCATAAGATCCTCTGCCAGTAAAGATGAAAGAAAAACCATCTTCGAAACAAGATAAAAGACATCAACCATTGGAGAGGCATGGAAACAGCAATGAGGAATTGAAGTTCCAAGGAATTAATAAGAGATCAAGGAAAAAGATAACTAAATTCACATGGCTCAAAGAACTAACTGAGTGATATTATAAATACAAGATGAGTAGCTCTTAATTGTGGATATCATAAGATGAACAAATAGGTTCAAGATTTATTAGAGATGGAGAGCCTGAACTGAATCTTCTACTTGACCTTCTAAACATCTTGGCTAAAGGAATTGACAATACATGCCATATTTGATGCAGCTGATCTTTGAAAAACTTAGGTGTTGGAGATGTTGACTGATAATTTACAAGACTGATTCACTACAACTAGCTAGTATGAAAATAGTCAGAGAAAATCAATAATCAATGGAAGATGGATTGAAAGTATGAAAATAGTCAGAGAAAATCAATAATCAATGGAAGATGGATTGAAAGGCTGAAGACTAAGAAAAAGAGAGTCTCAAGGATTGTCTTGTGATTCAGAGATGGTAAAGTTCATCTAAATAAATTATTTCTAAAGCTAAATAGAACAGTGCAAACCTGTAAGGCAAGTGTTAGAGAACTGTAAACAAGTGTCACAATCCAACTCAATGAAATAACATTATGCAGAAAAGAGCAGAAATGTCACAGTCACTTAAGTTTAGAGGAAAGGCAGAAAGTCAAAAATCCCACTACTCAAATTGTTTCTAAATGAATGAATCACATACTGAAACTTCTTTCTATTGTAAAAAAAAAAAAAAAAAAAGCCATTTTTCATTTATGCTGAATAGATATATTGGCAGAAGTATTTCTGACAGAAGAAACAAATGAAGGAGTCCATAGTTAACCATCGATTATCATGAGAAATACACATAACATGTAGTTTCAGAATTTATCAAAGATGATGAATTCAGTAGTAAAATTTGATGTACTTGGTGTAATCAATAAATCTTTCTGAAAAGCTTAAAATGAGAAATTTCATTCAGAAATCTTTAACAGGAATAAAAACTGAAAAAGAAAATTCTACTGCTTAATGTACTAATAACAATAAACAGAAAAGTGGTTCAACATAGTCTCCCTGTGAGATATGGGCTTATGCCTGTGAGCCTAAATACTTTATGCACTTTAGCATGATGATCTTTTTCTGTGGCAAAAGTATAAATCTGTCTTCTTTTAAATCACTTTTTTGGAAATGAAATCATGTATCTTGAAGTGGAGATGGAAAAATGAGTTGTAAAAAGGTTGAATCAAAAATCAAAAGTTGAATCAGAATACAATCTGAAGAGGTATCAAAAATAATGAAAAACCAAGCAAAAAAATAGTATTTGTCAATCAATTTGAGATTGCAACAACTAATATAAGAAAGAAGGTAGTATGTAAACTGAACTACAAAGTGGATGTATGCTGTGGAATCCAATCACTTTTCCTCCAAGAGGTGAATATAAGAGGTCAGAGAGATGAGGGACTGGTTTTATCTGCCTAACATAAAAGATTGGCTAGCTACTAGGAAAAAAAAAAGTATTATTACCTGTGATCTGGTACTTGCACTCTGGATAATCTGAAAACAGCATTAAGCAAGTGTTATAAATATTGGAGAAAATGTAGAGTGTCACTATTACAGTTAGGAACATGATCATCCAGGAACCCTGTTCATCATAAAACATTTTCAATCGAAACAAACGGCCTGAAAATAAAGATTATTACACATTAATTGTTGAAATAATCATAGCTTAAAATTAAATTAATGCAAAAAAATTTGAAAGAAGATTTGAAATATATACCTTTTTTTAATTCTTAACTATAATTTAAAATATTTGAAATAAGAAAATCATGATGTTACTATGAGTTCATTTACTGAAAATGACGAGTTTCTGAAATTTAATCTACATAATGGAAGTTAAAGGGGATGAGACCTTTTTGTCCTATACTTCAGGAATTGTCATCTGAAGTGGGACATGAACAGGCCCGTAGCCAGAATTTTCTTTCGGAGAGGGCTCATTCCTAGAAAAAGTGCTGTATGGTGGTTGGCCATAGTAAGAATTGCACCATTCTGTACCTTCCCATGAATGTCATAATATACAACAATTTTACATTGACATGACTACTTCCTTTGATTTCAAATCTGAGAGAGATTTTTCTTTTGTTTAGATTTTGGAAGGGCTTCAGCCCCTCGACTTCCCCCCACACTTCCACTTAATATGAGACAAAAGATTAAATATATAATACTGGTTTCAAAAGTAGCTCATTAAACACAACATAAAAATTTCACCTTAAAAATAGGCTATTAAGTTGGGTTTTTTTTTTTAAATAATAGTCAGTTTTAAAAGCCTCAATGAAAAATCAATTAAAAAAATCCAAATTTAACAAACAAAGCATTTATTATCATTCACTGATTTAAATTAAGAAAATAACTAAAACAAATTGTTTAAAGAAATAAGTATTTTAACACAAATTTAGAATTATTGATCAATTTGAAGTCATAAAAAAAATAAAAGAAGAAATGTTCATCTATCTATTATAAACAGGAGACAGAGAATTGATTCTGATATGAGCAGGCAAAGCAAAGAATTATAAAAATATTCTAAGAAAAGACAATGAATAAAAGAATTACTGTTAGACATTAACTTTCGTTAAAGTTTAAAAATCACTGGGAGGATCAAATAACAGTAGAAAATGGTCTTTAATTCACATTTATTTTTTATTGTTATAAATATATTTTTTCCATAATCTGGTGTTTTATAGAAGAGATTGCTGCAAGCTGTGAGTCTGAGGTTTTCTCCTTATCAGAGTTTGGAATTTTTCTCTTCAAACAGGCCTGAAGATTCTTTCTAGACCAACCTTTCATAAAATGAAAATTTCAGATTCTTTCCTGAAGCTTAAGAAGGAAGTTTAAGTATTGAAATGAGAAATTTAAATATTGGACTGATCTACTAATCATCTTTTCAATCCATTACCTCCAGAAACTGTATATCCAGGGCAGCCCTTCTCATTTATGGATGTAGACATGATGCTTTAATTTATAATTTTATTTATAAATTTAGTTTATCATTTCCTTCCTCAATTAACTTTTGCAGAATCTTTATACTATTAGCCAATTAAAGTACTCGTATATCATTCAAAATAGCAACTGAATAATTTTAAGCTGTTAATCACATTTAATTTAATTATAGTTACAATTTGGTGTACACTGATTAAAGTCTTAGAGAAAAAAAAATCCCCTAACAAAGAGAAAGATTGAAATATAATATTAAAATGTTAAAATGAATTCCATAGAGGCATTGTTGAGAGAGCCTCATACACACAGGTGTGGCATTATCATGCTGATAAATAACCCTTGGAAGGCATGACAGTATAGGCAATGCAGTTAGTTGCAGAATGTTGTCAAAGCACAGGGGAGCTGTCAAAGTACCTTGTAGCAAAACTAAAGGAGATCAGTTATCATAGGAAATGGCTCCACAGATTGTAACCCCTAATGTGAAGGCTGTGTGCCACTCGACCACTTCAGCTTGATTGGAGCAATAACTATGCCTCCTCCATACATAGATACAGTGATCATCTGCGCTAAAAGTGAAATGAGAAATTTGTTACTGAGCACAACGTTACTCCAATTCAACATGTCTAGGATTCCCAGGCTTATAATCACTTTTGCCAGTGCTGCCTTTGTTGAGTGGTCACTGGACACCAAAATGAAGCCACTTCTCTGCCAGTCGTTGCCAAATATTGCCCCTTGATACTATCCTATTATGCATCTCCTATCTATTATGCATAGACGAAGTTATATACTTTAGGATAACGGTCTAACCATCCTAACCATCCTCTCGTGATTGCAGTTAAGCATTTTTTCCCTAAGACATTCAGATCCTTCGTGAAGGCTATGCTCTCCTGGATCTACTATTGCCAACATCATCTGACTGCCATATTGCTCCGACAAAGACAGTGGTTGACACATCTGCAGGACCACCAGACTACTCTTAAGGCTATGATGCGACCTCTCTTTAATTCACTCAATTGCTGATACTGCTGACAGGTGCCTCATAGAGGAATCTTTACAAACTTCATAACATAATGAAACAGCGAAACAAATCAGATTGTGTGAAGACTGCTCCTTATATTGCTCCCTTCTCATGTACTCTTGAAACACCTTATGTGTTCAATGGCAACAGAATTTTAATTATTTGTATATTTAAGCTGTTAAGACATTTACATACCAAGTAGTAGCAGGGTGAATTTACTGTTAGCAAATTTAAATATGCAGAAGAATAGATCTGACAGCAAATAGAAATAGAAAAAATGCTGGAATGTATCTTGTCAACTTGACCTGAAAAATATCTTGATTAAAAACTAGGCCAAAAAATAAAATAAACCAAAGAAGATTGTAATTTAGGAAATGCCAGGAATATTTTGATGGTAATCACAGAAAATAAAAAAAAAAAGTAAAGGTGTTTTAATATAAATTAAAAGAATTGTTTTCCTATTAAAAATGAGACAAGGGAGACCAAATCTAATTATATGGATCAACTGTTAAAATTATGAGGAGCCAGAAATTAGATGTAGGAACAGGGCCATATTTATGCACAGGCACTTGAGACGCCAGCCTGAATTTCCTTAGATATAGCAAGCCCCCAAAAGTTAAATTATTAAAAAATTTTAAGAACTTAATGAATTTTATTTTTAAAAAAATTACAATAATGAATTTCAAGATCACATTAAGATACTTGAATAGATTATATAAATAAAAATCAAAACAATACTTTAACCTGGCCCTAGTAAATATTCTTACTCTGGTTGACTCCCCCCCCCCCCCAACTTAAGAGAGCCTCCAGCCCTGAGAAGGCTAAAGTATGGTCCTGTATAGGAAAGGACTTAAAAATAAAATAAAGAAAAAAAAAAAAAGAAAGTGAACATAACACTTTTTTGAAATTCAGAAATAGAAGAATAATGAAAATGATTTAACATAATTAAATTACAACAAATGCAAAAAAGTGGAGGAATTTAGTACATTTCAATGAAAATTGTCTAATAACAATTTATTTCATTATTATATTAATATTATTTTGATGTTTAATTTTTTTTATGAGACAGGAATTATTAATATATCCATTTGATGCAGAAAAATTTTAGCACAGATACAATCAAAAGATATTACTTTAATAAAATAGCTAGGCAGAATCAAATATATTAAAACTGAGGAAGAACTTATTATCATGAAAGATAAAGATTAATGCAAGACTGACTAAATATTTAATTGGAAAGTAAGTTAACTGACAATCTATTCAGGAGAGTAGAAAATTAGATTTTATTAAAATAAATAAACATATTTTAATATAAAAGGAAATTAGGCTTAAAAACAGCACTATCAAGAAAAAAAGAAGAATCTTAAAAGGATGAATAGAGGAATGAGTAGTGAATACACTCAATTCATTATGGTGAAATTATATTTACAAAGAAAATAAATAGATCAACTACTAAACTTTTAATGTTAATAGTTGATCTTTTTTTAAACCGATTTGGTTTCCCCTATCTCATTTTTTA
>JAFIDM010009631.1:110551619-110592739 GCA_023159025.1 Thereuonema tuberculata
TAGATTAAAATGAATTAAAAGTAATTAACTCAATTACACATGCAAAAGGTTTTCAATATCAGAAAACATCAAAGAAATATACTTATTATTACAAGACAGTAATTGATTACACTTAATTTGAATAGCAGATGTTACCAAATTCCATTTCAAACTGCCATCTAAACAAACTTACTAAAATACTAATTAACAAGGACTTCATAAGGAGCTAGAAACATTTCACAATTATTTCAGATATAGTTAATATTACTTTAAATTATGTTTTGGTTCAGAATATAATTTTGCTTTTCAAGATGACATTCTTAATAGACTTAAAAGAATCAAGGACCATTTGCATAATATCAAATAAATAAAGTATTTCAAAACTAAACAAACAAATTTGGCAAGCTTAGGCAAAAGTATTTTTTTTCAAATAAAGTGTTAATTAATTACAACATAGCTTAAGCACAGATAGGCTTAAACCTAAAGTGGATATGATTAAGGCTTTCCAAGAAAAATAAAGGATGCCAGAAGCTTTTTAAGTACAACAGGCATTAGTAGGAGGGAAGACAAATCAAAAATAGGTTTTGAAAAATTTAGAAATACTCTTAGTAGCAATACGTCATTAGTTAATTCCTACTATACAAAATCATTTAATTATTGATGCAAGGTTTTTGGCCAATCTGATATTGATATGAATTGAATGAAATGGAAGGGAGCAAAGATCAATAACATTTTTAAAACACAAAAGTTTGTCAGGAAGAAAAGACCTACTAAACAATAGAGAGAGAAAAATGAGGGAGTTGTATTTTGTCTAATTGCCATTTTATGATATATGAGCAAGAAACTCTTTTATAAAGCCTCTAAAATTTGTTCATACAATATTTTTTTTATCTTATTTTTCATAATCCTTTCTATTTATTACCATAATTTTATTATTTAATGGTAATTTGACGTATTTTCTCCAATTTATAATCTTTAATTTTTCGGTAAGCTCAATATTAATTCAGATATCTTTTAAATTATTTTTTTTTTTTAGAGATTTAATATTTAATTTAATAAATTTAGAAAAACTTAATATAAATGTATTATTTTTTTTGCTAGACAAGAACTACCCTGAGTGGCCAATTTATTAGCGTCACCCCTCAATCTAACTTGGACAGGTTCGATAGTGATGTATGGTCACTTAACAGCAATGAGTAGTGAATAAAAGGCATGCTCGGTATGAAGAGAACTGTGTATCAGTACAATTCGCAGGAACATGGGTAAGACAAAAGATTTAAATGACTTTGAACGAGGCATGATCGTGGGGGCAAGAAGAACCGGTTCTAGTATTTCAGAAACTGTGAAGATCCTCTGCTTTTCTCGTGCAGCAGTATTGGGGAACAGTGTTCAGAGAATGGCAGTTGGGTCAAAAAAACTTCAAGCAAAAGTGTAACTGTGGACAGAAAAGGCTTGTAGATGAAAGAGGTAACAGGCAACTGGCACAAATCATCTGCAACAACAGAAGGACAACAGATTGCACAGAGATTGCAGCTGAGTACAATGCATATCCAAATGCACAACACAAAGGACCTTGTCCCTGATTGGTTTTAACAGCAGGAGACCAGCAAGGGTGCCTCTGCTATCACAGAAAACAGGAAAGCAAGCCTGCTGTGGTCACAGGAGCATCACAATTGGACACTTGATAAGTGGAAAAAGGTTGCTTGGTCTGACAAGTCTCGATCCCTTCTCCATCATGCTGATGGCAGGATGAGAATATGGTGCAGGAAGCACGAATCCATGGATCTGTCTTGCCAAGTGACAATCCTACAAACAGGACATTGGAATAATGGCATGGGGAATGTTCTTCTGGGACACACTTGGTCCCCTAATATCCCTGAAAACATCTCTTAATGCCACAGGCTACCTCAACATTGTTGCTGACACATCCGTTTATGGCTACAGTTTTACCCGACGCAGACAGCCACTTTCAAAAGGACAATGCTCAATTGGTCTCCGATTGGTTCAGTGAATATGACTCTGATTTCCACTTGCTTTATTGGCTGGCTCAGTCACATGATCTCAACCTCATCGAGCATTTGTGGGACAAGGAGGAAAGATCCATTTAAAATTTAGAAACACCACCATCCAATATGAACCAATAATAAGGGCTGCTCTTCTGCCAGCATGGGCCAATTTTCCTGCAGAACGGTTCCAACATCTTGTAGAATCTATGCCTATAAGAATACGACTGTGATCACAGCTAGATGAGGGCAACTCTTTATCAGTATGGTGTCTCTAATAAAATGGTCACTCGGTGTATATGAAAGTCTTTTCTTTAAAAATTTAATTTTCTAAATTTGGTGGATGGAAATCTGAAATTCTTGATTAACAGTGGAATGTTCAGGAAAAGCCTAGAGTTGGAGCAGAGCTTCTAAGGATAGACATATAAAATATCTTCTCTCAATTACTCAAATACCAACCAGAAAGCAGGGAAGTCTTCATGCTAGTAAATAAGAAACACATGAAGACCCTATGAGATAGGGGTCCAGCAGGTACATTGGTCCGGGGCCCGAGAGCTACAGAGGGGCCAATGACTGAAGGACCATTTAAAAAAGGACCGTTTTGCAAGTCTAAGGGGGCCCAAATGGGTTTTGTACCCCTTAAAAGATTTCTCTTGGAGGCCCTGAACACATGTCAACGTATGCAGCAAATACCAGTCACACCAATGACAGAGCTGTGATAAGGATTTTATGGAATTCCAAAAAGGTATACCATTAAATGCTTTGGTAGTATATCAGTATATCAATATGAGCTACACCATACAATAGGAATTAGCCAATATTGTAATATAATAGAAGATTGAAGATAATACAAAGATAATAACAGAGAGAAATTATCATGCCCTTAAGGATGGTGGTTCAATTCCCCTGAAGATGTCCTCATAAAACATAGAATCATAATTGGCTGTCAATGTGCATACAGTTAGTAGGGAGCTACACAATCTTGTCTTTCATGGGAGAATTAAAGCTCAGAAACACAATGTTACAACAAAGAATGTCAAAATTGAGGGATGTCTTGCATGCCCTTTGTGGACCCTGGAAAATGAAAAGAGGTTCATGGAGCAGTGAATAGCATTGCACAATGTTGAGTTCTCATGTTTCAATTTTAGTTCAGAAAATGCTGAGACAATAGGTAGAGCTACAATTTACTGTCTTAACAA
The DNA here is from genome assembly GCA_023159025.1 of Thereuonema tuberculata. Lineage (NCBI taxonomy): Eukaryota > Metazoa > Arthropoda > Chilopoda > Scutigeromorpha > Scutigeridae > Thereuonema > Thereuonema tuberculata. Next base: position 110,554,801 of record JAFIDM010009631.1, read on the forward strand.
TGAAGTTCATAGGAGGAGGAGTCATGGTATAAAGCTGTTTCTCTTGATTTAAACTAAGATTATTATTATTCGCGAATGGGCCCCAACAGACCACGCGCTAGCCCCTCCTGACAACGTCAGAACAAGGCTAGGAAATCAGACGAGAAAGAATGCACTTTCTCGTCGAGGATACACCTGAGAGAGTAAGTCCCAGGGGGAAACGGATGAAACACAGAAGAAGAAAGAAACATCCATGCCACTACCGGGATTCAAACCCGGGAACTGGCGCACTGGCCACAACGGCAGACCGCCGTCTAGACCGCACGGCCACGCCAGCATGGCTTAAACTAAGATTATTATAGTGTTAAACACTCTTAATGCTGTGTCATATATTGAAATTTTGGATCTATGCTTCCTGTAAGTCTATGGAATTGATAAAGTGAAAATAGTGATTAAGAATGATTTGGCCATCCTAGAATATTGATCTGATCATACAGATCACCTTTGGGTTAAACTGAAAAAATGAATCAATGTAATTTCTTCCCCTTTGGACTAGGACTTAATTGAAAAATAATAGGGCATTCTGATAGTATGAATGACTGAGTCTTTTATGCTACCATTCAGGTCAAAAGTGGTCTCTAAATTATTAATTTCTTTCATAAATCTCAATTTTCATCAACATTACTGGTGCCTGAAATAATTTTGAGAAATCAGCCCATATTGCAATAAGTCGAAAGGGGGGGGGGGGACTGCCATTTTGAGTTTAATAAAAAAAATTATAATTGACTACTTTTTAATTTTTAAATCTAAATTCTTAGTTCAATCATGAGATACACAATACTCCTAAAATGTTTTCTTTAATCACAACAACGATATTTCATTCTCTTTAACAGACAACTTCTTTAGGTTGAATAACTAAGGATAAGAAATCTCTTTCTTCTTCCTCAACTGAATTCGTTATGATACGTTTTTAAAAAATGTTTGCAATACAACACGTACAAACAATACATAAACCATCCGTGTTTAGAATTGAGAATCGCAATTCTTATACTATTATTGCAATATAAATAAATATTTAATTTATTTACTGACAATTCAAAGTCAATTTCTAATTTACTTCAAATTTACTACAGTAAAACCTCGTTAAGTCGTCACTCAAGGGACCGAACATTTTTGACGACTTAAGCGGAGTGGGCATTTTTTGAAAAAAAAAAAACACTGAAATACAATATTTTTATGAATTGCTGTAGGATTCGGTGAGAAAAACAAGATTTTCAGAAATCAATACATGCAAATAAATGAGTGGAAAATAAAAAAAAAAAAAAAAAAAATTTATACTTACCACATTTTATTTTTTCTTACTGGCATTAAAATAATCCAACAGTGTTGACTGATGAAGGTGCTGATTACTGGTAACAATTTGAAACACTTTGTAATGAAATGGAACTCCAACTTCTGTGCACATAGTTAATCGTATCTAAAACCGAAACTTCTAGCTTTTCGTTCCTATCCAAGGCTTTTATCATGTCCTTTACAAGCATTTTTTTGTACTTTCGTTTAAAGTCAAGAATTATCCCTTGATCTAAAGGCTGAAGAAGTGCAGTTACATTTGGAGAAAGAAAAACAATTTTGATCGCTTTTAAATTTTCGGGGCTTACTCGCTATGAAATAAAATCACTAAGTAGCGGTCAAGAAAAACGTCTACTCTTGACAAGAGTTGCAGCGAGAAGTGTGTAATTTCCTAAGTGAATTTCCCACGTGAAAATTCCCCGTAAAGGCTAGGCTTTCTTAGAGTGAAGGGGCGGGGCTGAAAAGATAGCAGGCAAAATTGAGAATAAAGATGCTTTTCGCCATTTTTGAGGGTGACGAGTTATCCGGAGTAGATAATTTGGTGACGAGTAAAAGAGGGTTATTTTACATTATTGTCTATGAGACCTTGTCGGGACCAAAGGAAAACGACGACTTAAGCGGAGTGACAACTTGTCCGGGTGACGACTTAACGAGGTTTTACAGTATTATAAAAATCTTTCTTATTTTTAATACAATTTTTGAATCATCTAAATGTTATATCACTGACTTTTAAAAATGTATCTTTATTAATACGTGGAAATTGATTACGTATACAAGATTCTATCATTAATCTTTCTTTTCCTTCAGGTATGTAACTTAAGATTTCCACTTTTGGGTCAGGGTTAAGCTTCAAATCTCTACAATGATCAGCCCAATCTGATACTTTGGTTCTATCATTCTTAAAAGCCCTTACGTGTTCTAATACCAGTTCTTTTAGAGTTCTCCCTGTGCTACCATAATAGATCTTATCACAATCTCTACATTTGAGTTTATAAACTACCCCTATAGTATTCATCTTATTTTCTTTAATTAGATCTCTGTTTTTCTTTATTAATTTATTAGCTGCATATTATACCAATCTAATATTGTTGTCTTTACATACTTCTGACTGATTTATTAACCTTAAAGTGGTAATTTTGTTACTTTATTGTATTTACATTCAACATTTACTGTCTTTTTCTGTAACCTTTCTTTAAAGAATCTACTTATTATCTTATTTACAAAATTCGTGCGGTATTCATTCATCTCAAAATATTTTTTTCATTATATTAATTTTATTTTTCCACAATTTCTTATTTTCTGTATTATCTACTATTCTTTTAATATAATTTCTTACAATATGTAGATACTATGTAGTCATTAAATACCTAACTACCAATACGTAACTCTAGCTATCTTCATTCAAAAGTTATTTGGGTAACTTAGGACTTTCCTGTGCACCCTGTATATATACAGAATGTCAAAAAATAATTATAATAAATTATTGAAAAGATCAGTGAATACCACTTACCAAAAATTAGCTTATGAATTACTTGTTTGCCTATGATTAGACCCAGAATAATGGCAAATGACCAAAGGAGAACTTTAACTAACTTCCAATACCAGTCAGGTGGATACTTGGTGATGACAAAAGAAAACACATTGCCAACTACTGGAATTTCACTTTCTGAAATAATAAAAAAAAAAGCAATTCATTTTTTTTAATTGTTTGCATTCAAAGTTTAAAATCATTGATGGGCAAAAAATTTGAAATTGGAAATACAGATACCTTAATCCAGCTTAACATAAAATTAAATTCTAATTTCTGAATTTTATGATTACAATAAAGCTGATACATTAAAAATGAAGCTAACATGCAACAGTTAGATAATCCAGTAATTAAAAAGAAAATACCTTTACATATGGTTAGCAGGATTTGAGTGCAAGACAAGTATGCAAAGTGGGCAAACATTTTTTTTAAAAAAAGGCAGCTTTTAGCTTTTAAAAATGTAACCAAAAAATTAAAAGTTGCCAAAGAAAAGCACAAGTTTCAAATTAAAAAAAAAAAAATGGTAGCATTACTCTTATTTTCTTAGCCTTTTCACTAAAAAGTTCCACAAGAGCAAATACACTACTGGCCATTAAAAGTGCAGCACCAGAAAGGACGCATCCGATTGACCCAAAATTTGCGTAATGAGTAGACCATGGGAGCACATGTAAATGATTAGCAGCACAACACATGTGCAAGTAATGTTAGCCAGTAATGTCCCCTGGAAGCAACAGAAGAGAGGAGAACAGAGAGTGCAGTATTGGAATTGTATTTGCTTGCCATTCTTGTGCACAGATGGCTTCTAGGGGTGGGCGAGTACTCGAGTTTTCGAGTATCTGTTGAGTATTTTTTAATACTCAGAGCTCGAGCGAGTAGTGGAGACTACTCGAAAACGCGAGTTGAGTAATTAAAAAGTGTTGAAACTGCCGATCGTTATTATTTTACAAAAAATGTGTTTGACAAATTAAAAACATACTTGAGTGTGTGTTGTTTTATTTAATCCCCATTCCTTTAAATGAATACTGATTTAATTCATATAATCATGCAATAAGTAGAATAATTAATTCAACAGTCATCTACTTTGTTCCCAAACACCGTAGACGGTGCAGATGGGACCGAGACAGCATCGCAGATGATGCATAGTAATCTTTATCGTATCAGTATCTGTAAAAAAAAACCCCTCTTAATGTTGCCAAAAATAAATATGTCCCGATTCTAAACATTACTTTACTTACTTGATTAATTCTAAATGTAATATTAGAATTATATTAGGCCTGTTTAATACTTACCTGACACTATTTTATTTACACTTGATCCTTTTGTATCTTGAAGTATGGTCATTTCAGGTAAATTCATCAATTTATTTACATATTTTCACATTAAAAGTAAAGTAAAAGAAAAAGATTAAGTCAAAATTTTATAATTTTGAGTTTATACATTTGTAGGCCTATATAATTGTAAACCAATATCTTAGAGATAAGGAACATTGTTTGTTTTAAATTTATAATAGAAACTATTGGAAACTAAGTCTTTTACTTATAACCCGTGCTACTCGACTCGACTCGAATCAAAAAACCACTACTCGCCCAACCCTAATGGCTTCAGTATGCTTCGTTGAAGAATACGGCAGCCATAACAGCAGATTTCTGACTTTGATCGTGGGAGAATTGTGGCATATCGAGACTGCAGATTATCCTTTCAAGAAATTGGTACTCATGTTGGACGAAACGAGGCCACAGTGATGCAAGTATGGAATCGATAGGTCAAGGAGGGACAAACTCACCGACATGAAGGATCACAATGGCCTGTCACACCTACCGAACAATAGGACAGATATCTTGTACGCAAGGCTATTACAGATCGTACAGCCACATCACAAACCCTAGCTCATGACATTGTTTTTTCCAACAAATCCCACTTCTGTCTGCAGCACCATGATGGTTGCATTCATGTCTGGTGGCACTGAGTGAGTCCTGACAGAGTGAGTCCTGCATTATGTATCACCATAACAGTCCAGCACCTGGCATTATGATATAGGATGCCATTGGATTCCAGTCCTGCTCTTGCCTAATGGGCATTCCCAGTACATTGAATAGGCACTGTTACATCTCAGAGTTATTGGAGCCTGTCCCTTATCTTCAGGGCTTGTCTGGGGCCATTTACCAACAAGACAATGCAAGACCACAAGTGGCACACAACATTCAACAATTCCTAGATGGCCACCATGTTCAACTTCTTCCGTGGCCCTGAGCATTCACCAGATCTGTCGCTTGTTGAACACATCTGGTCCATGATTGCACAACGACTGGCACACCACAGACCACCCATGGCTACAGCAGATGAACTTTGACACCGTGTAGAAACCGCATAGACTGACATACCCCAAACCAACATACAACGTCTCTCCTCTCTATGCCAGGCCATGTAGCAGATTGTATTGCTGCCAATGATGGCTACACAAGATGCTGATTTCTTTACGTTCTGCAAGTCGCACCAAATCGTAATCATTTCACCCTTGTACTATAAGTTATCTACAAAATAAATATGGCTTTGATAACTCTTGTCTTTCATAGTGTTGCACTTTTAATGGCCAGCAGTGTAATTTCCCATCTTCTTACCATACTTTTCTCCAACAATATCCTTGCTAATTTAAAAATAAGAATTTCAAAGAATGACTAGGAGGTCAAATGAAAAGATAATTAAATCTATAATCTTGACACTCTGGAAATATTTCTTTAATGAAGGGTAAATTGGTAAGTGCTTCACTCTGAATGTTAACTATTATTTATCATGGTATTAATGGTAGTTATCAGAAACATAATTATTATGGTAAATAAAAATTATTCCTCATTTTTAACATAAATCAGTATTTAACAGAAGACATTTATTATTAATTAATGGGACTAGTAGGTTAGTTTTAACTTAATAAGCTTGCAGGAAGATCTAGAAGTAATTCAATAGTAAAAAGAATACACCATTAATAGTTTCAAATCCTAGTTTTCTTCTATAATTCTTTCAGCTTGAATACTTGATTTACAAAAATCAACGAAGAATTGATCTCTGCACAAGATCTTGGAATATTACCATCATGAGCTACAGGAGAAATTAGCCCCCCCCCCCCCATATATCTCTTTGTGACAAACAAATAAAAACTTAAAGAAGAGAACAAAAATGTAGCACCAATCAAAATTTAAAACTGACTGTTTATGAAAGATGGTTATTATTTTTACTTACAAAATTCTTTAGAATTTCTATCTTTGTAGGTTATGTTTTTAGCTTACATTTTCTGATATTTTTATCATCTTACATTTTTGTTAAAACAAATATCTCTCTCTTAAACTATACTGAAAAACTAGTAACAATAGTTGTAATTGGCAAGGAGCCATGGTACTCAGTAAGTCATGGATTTAATCATCCTTCATGAAATGATTTAAAGACATAAATGATTTTCAAAGTCACTATTTCATATTCTTTGATATTTGATAATTTATTTTAATCAGACATATATGATTGCTTTCAGTTTAATTTATTTTAATCAGGTTGCTTTCAGTTGCTTAGAGATGAATGTAAGTAATGGTGTAGTCCAGTGTTACAATGCAGCTTTTCAATTCTATAGCTGTAGGATGTTTTTTTTTTTTGTTTTTTTTTTTTTCATTTCTTGATATCCTTTCCTTATGCTAATGAATTTTTTTATTAGTTTTGATTTGTATTATTGCTATTTGAACCAGAAAATAAGACATAATTACATTTTAATTTACCAAAAAAAAAATCTATATATATATTTTTAACACACTTGAATACACATACACACACACATATATTTTTTATTTAACATTTATTAAATTATTTTAATTATTAAATTGTTTATTAAATGAAATGGGCCTAATAGCTCAAATGGTAATGCACTTCACAGTGGATTTGGTGCAAGGTAGTTGGAGGTCAGGCTAATAACTCAACCATAGCTCCATTGGTTGTGGAATGTCAAATGTCATACCTGTGTGATTCCCTAAGCCAAGTAGGCCAGTTGTAAGTTTGTTTAACTTTTTTTTTATTTAACTAAATTGTAACTGATTAAATATTTTTTTTACTATTAAAATCAAAACAAAGTGTCATTTATCTAAGTTTTATTGTATTCTATCTCACATTTAAATATTAATAATATAACTAAAACTGCAATAAAAGAAATTACATTAGCACGAGGAAAAAAATAATAATAACAAATATAAAAAGCCTAGTGGCAGCAATGAATCTAATATCATCTAGTTGATAAACCAGCTACGACGGTTATATTTAATAGCTGTTGATAATAAATTAATGGAAATGCAATCAGATATCTTGAAATGTCTTGAAAACAACATCAAAGTCTTGAAATGAAGGGATAGTTACCTGTGAAACCCACATATCTCTTTAAAGCATTTCTTGGGTAACTTTCATCTACCAAAAGGTAATTTAATTTAATTTAATTTAATTTACAGAGTGTAATGTGTGCTGCTGAGAGTGATTTCATTTTATTCTATTACTGGCTTTTTATTTTTTTTTTATTTTGGTAAGTTGTCACTTTGTTGAATTTAGAATTCATCCACCCCTAGGGTACTTGTTGTAGCAGTTGGATTAGTTAACCTCAGCAGTTCTAGAAAAGCTGTCCTGATAATGATTTGGAATTTTATCTTAAAATCCAGCAGTATTGGAAATGCTAACTTTCTTTGAATGTCACTGGATGAAGCACTTCACTTTTGCTAGTAGGTGATATAATATTTATATATTATTCTCTTGCATCTTTTCTTTTCTACAAAATTTTTCTGCTTTATGGGAAAGAAAATATTTGTAATGATTTTGGAAACAGACAAAATTCTAAATTATCAGAAATAAACTTTGAATGATTTAGTACTTGAAGCAGTATCTAGAGTCTTTCAATATACCTTTGTAGGTTTTTCTTTAATTATAAAAGCAGAAATTATTATATAAAGGCTTTCTGTTGTATTTTAAGCATTTTTAAAAAACCATAATAATTTATGTATAATCTGAAATATCAAGGAACTATCTAGAAAGCATCAAGAGATAAGAAGAATGTTACTGCTAGAGAAAAGTAAATGTTACATCATTCATATAATTGAATGTACACACACCGGCCAAAAAAAATATGTATCTTAATTAAAATCTGTTTTATCTTTTAGGCTCCTAAATTTTTGTCCACTGCCTATGTAAGTACAATATTATTAGAATGAGAGGCATGGAAAACTGTATATCCAAACTGATAATTTTCAATTTTACTTTAATAAGTTGTTAGATGATTTACTGTTTTAAGAAAATTTCACAAATTAAGTGCCAACTACTTTAAAAAAAAAAAAAAAAAAAAACTATATACAGTACCTGTGTGGCTGTGGGATACAGGGTCTTCAGCAAATATTAAAAAGTTGCAAAATATCACAAAATATGTGATAAAAAGACGAGGATAAGGGTGCTGAAAATAATACCTAAAATCTTTTTCTATTGTAGCTAGATAAGCCATTAAATCAGACATTTCTTTGCTACAAGCACTATTGAGTTTTGATGGAAAAAATTCATTTGACACATCTGTTTGAATGCTTTCAGCATTAATTTTGTTATCTGAACGTGTGTCACTAAAACTCAAGTGCTTAACTGGCTGAGTGCAGAGGCGAGTTCGCCCTTGCTCATCTACTTCCATTGGACAAGAGTTTCGCAATCCATCTGATATTCTGGGCACTGATGTAAGTTGAGGATAGCTACTGTAACGTGGTGAAGAGTCATCCACTGGTAGTGGAGTTCCTCCAATTTCGAAGACGTTGAGTGTTTGCTGAGAAGTATATTTTGAGTCACTCACACTTGGAAGGCGAGGTGAATGACTGTTACTGTTATTATTGTCAATTACTGAAGAGTTCTGGCTCAACCCTAAAATATCAAAACTCAACTGCCTCCCACCAGCTGATCCATTTCCATTTAACACCATTGAGCTGTGTAGGCTGTCATCAATAAAAAGCAGTTCTCGACCTAAGTCAGACCAAAAACTTCCATGTCTTTCTCTAAGTGGCAACTGTTCATCACTTCCACCTTCGGCTGTTGGCCGAAGGGAAGGACCATTCTTGTCAGGCATGTCGCTGTCAAGAATGGGTCCAAAGGCACATTCTTCAACCTTTTTTTGGCGAATAGATTTTGCGGAACCTCTCCGCGATGCCATCCTACACATTTCAAAAGAAATCACCTACATCTCTTTCCCCAGACAACACATCAAGCTGGAGGATATTAATTGTTAACATTTTTGCAGCTACAGAGAACTAGAGGACGTAATTCTTCATCAACTATCAGACAAGGCACTGTTATCTGCAGAAGTGCTTCAAAGATTTCCATTACTACTTCTAAAGTGATGTGATTTATCATTTCATTTTACCCAAATACATGTAAGCTTTAAATATTCCAATTTTCTTAAAGTTCCTAAATAAAATGACCAATTATGGTGCAACAGTTTATGGGTAAGATTCTTCATGCTGTAAAGTTCAAGATTAACAACTCCTCCTATAAACTGTCCCAGTTTTAAATTGCTAAAATGATGTGATTAGATCTATTAAACTAATGAGACAATTCATGCTGATTAATAGTTTTGTTTGCCAATTTTTTTATTTTGCTTTCAATACTATCTATTCTTGTATTAAGCTGTTTTTGAAAAGCAGGAAACAAATCTGGCATGTTCATTCAATGTACTTATAAATGAATCATATCAGGAATCATCAATGCACTTCTGTTAGTTGTATGAGATCTTCAGTTTATTCAATCTGAAAAGAAAAAAAAGAAAAGCAAATCAAATATTAATTAAGCCATAGAATGGTAAAAATCATTATTAGTCAACATAAATTATTAGAAATCCCAGTGTTCAATAAAAATATTTTATAGGCTACTTCTTACTAAAATTAATTATTTTACTGAAATAATTTACTCTTCAGAAGGAATTTTGTTTCAGAAAAGGAGATTATTGCTAAATATAAGATTACGATGTTTCTACTATGTTAATTACCCAGTAATTAAGCAAAGCGATTAAGAACTGACAACAGTTATTTTTTTAATATTTTGTTAATCTGCATTGTATTTGTATGCTTTGTAATGTAACAGAAGATCTCACGCTTTTTTAATTAAAATACTTTTAAGCAAAGTATTTATTGAAAATTGATAGATAGCAGAACAATTAAAACAGTTCATTTTTAACTTTGATAACATAATAAATAATTAGTATGAGCAATGGAATTATTAAAAGTTTCTCAATTTTAATATTGAGTTCTATTTAAAAACTTCAACTTCAATTTCATCGTATTTAATAAATAACAGCAAAATGAAAAATGAGCAACTGCCAAGAGCTTTCTTTACCAGCAGTTGACTTTGCAAACAGACATGGACGAGTCTACAAGACCAACCTACTAAGTGACTAACCTACAGAAAAGAAAATACTCTTACTCATACTTTCTTCTTTATTTCTGATACTTTTTATATTAATCAATTTCAATTGATCATTTTTAGCTGACTTTTCCATCTTTGTTTGACAACTTGTAATGACTGTTTTCAATCAAATAGCCTGAATTTAATTTTGGAAAGATGAGATAATACTGTAATCAAAGGCAGTTTTATACATAAATAACCTAAGCTGGATCCTCATACTTTTATGCCTTGTATTTCGATATAAACTTATGCAAATGAGATCTCACACTTTCATATCCATTTATATAAAAAGGGGTTCACAATCCACACTTACCTAATGTGTGCCTTTAACTATAATAAAATATGATTTTAGTATAATCTTTTTATAGAACTGTTAACAGAAGAAACCAATGACTCAAAATTTACCAGACTCTTGCTCCTGAAATGTCATGGAATCCTGACCTTCAATTAAATAACATTTCATATTATAAATAAACACTTCTTCTACACCTCATAATATATTAAAAAATATATTTAATACTATAATGAATTTTCAGAAGAATTTTACTTACTTCCTTCTTCAAGTTTGTTTAACAAAGCAATACATTTCCAGGTGATATCTTTTCACTTCTCATACATAGTTTATTGTAATAATAATTAATGATTGTAGATATTAATGGTGTAATAGGGTTGTTGATAACTATGTATGAGAAGTGAAAAGATATCACCTGGAAATGTATTGTTTTGTTAAACAAACTTGAAGAAGGAAGTAAGTATAATTCTTCCGAAAATTCGTTATAGTATTAAATATATTTTTTAATATATTATGAGGTGTAGAAAAAGTGTTTATTTAGAATTATCTAAGAAGAAGAGGAGACTTGAAGAAGAAATATGGATTTATTTCATTTATAATTGATGTTACTTCTCATGAGTGGATTGGACCACCAGAGCACAGGAAGCCAGTGATTTAATATATTATCACTATAAAAACCGACTGTGGATTTTTGCCTGGTCACTTTTATAATCTTTTCCACCTTGATATATTTTAGCAGCTTAAAGGTCAATTGGTTAAAAGACTATATAATCATGTCAGAGATGGCAAGAGACCATCTGACCTATAACTTGCAAATAGGAAGTTGTATGTCAGATGTTCCATCACAATGGAAAGTATTTCAAGTCCCTTCTCAAGCTATATAAAGAAAAAATACCAATACTAGAGTAATAATATCGTAATATTTTGTAATAAAGCAAATCATATAATAATACTAACATTATAATAATTAATCTTGAAATTTTCGCAATCAATTAAGATTGTGATTTTTTTTGTTCCATAGTAATGAATTAAATTAGAAAATTTCAAGAATGTTTCCAAAGCAGTTGCAAACAATCAAGCAGTTGCAAACATTCTTGAAAATTTATAATTTAAATTCATCACGACGAAACAAAAAATTATGTGCTGTTTTAATATTAAGCATCAACATAATCAACACAAATAAATGTAATAAAATATATATACATTTATTTAAAATAAATAAATATTTATTTATGTGTTGCTTTGTTTGATCCATAAAGACCTTACTATAACCTTTCTTTTTTGATCCATATCATGACTTATAATAAAGACATTTCAGACAAAACATATTAAAATTAATAAATAACATTAATAATATTATTAATAAATAATATTAAAATTAATAAATATATTGAAAAATTACTAGATTTAAACACACACACAAACTACAAAAAAATCTCAAATAAAAGGGTTATTTTTGTTTTTCCCTATATATATATATATACCGTATATGCTCCAATAGAGGCCCCTGGCATTTATTTGCAAAACTAGCCTCGGCTCCCGGCGTTTAATAGAGACCAGCTGCTATTAGAGGCCGGCCATTATTAACAAAAACCTTCAGAACGCAATATTTTTACACATAAATACCAGCTAATATAACAAACAGCTACTTTATTTCAATTTCACATGCTACATAAGACTGTTAAAGATAAATGGCAATGTCTTTCTGTACCTTTCGCTGCTATTCGTCATCCGAATCCGCAATGACGGGCGGACGCCTCGCCGGAGGTTTCTTTCGCGTATTCCACCGCGCAAATCTTAAAGGCAATCTCAAATGACTGTTTCGGCGGCATTTTGTAGGGCAATGTATCGTAAGGTATTACGCACGACTATAAAGATACGGACGCTTACACTAGTACTGGTAGGCAAATATCAAAGACCTGGCTACTGTTAGAGACCGGCTACTATTTGGCCGTGTCCCGTCTACAGCCCACCGCTTATTAGAGACCAGCGACAATAAGAGCCTCGGCATTTATTGGAGCATATACAGTATATCATAAGCACAAATTTATTTTAGGAAATCTTTTATTCTAGTTCTTTTTTTTTTTTTGTCAGTATTATTCTTTAGACAGTTCAATGCAATACATAGATGGGAAGGTTCATTTGAAATATATGGGATTGTTGTCTACATGGATAAAACAGCATCAACAGCTAATCTTGTAGCTACACTGTGATATATTCCATTACATTAAACATAATCATCATGGATAATAGAGAGCACTAGATCATGCATTTTAGAAAATATCATATTGAAGTAATGCTTTTGCTTGAATGACTAATCCAAATTAATGCAACAAATATCCAAAGAAAAAAAAAGAATAAAGATTTTTGTTGTGTGTGTTAATCAGGTATTTTATAAAAATCATAATCTATAATGCCTTTTTGTATAAAGTTGGTTACTGTAGCAATTTCTATTTTGTATCATAATTATTTTTATATTTTCCTTGAATTTTTCTTGTATGAGGGTTAAAATTCTCAATTTGTCTAAATACCCAAGAGAAAAAATTATCATTTCTTGCTCTCTCTTTTTTTTTTATTTCTTTAAACCTAATGGGTTTTGGTCTCTTTTGTTTCTCTCTGCAAGTATTTACACTTCAAATTGTAATATCTTAATGATTGTTATTGCTAGATTCATTATTGTCTTTTGATGTCTTTTAGTTGCTGGGTCATTTGCCAAGGATACGTGTATTAGCATGCCTAAAAATATTACTAAAAATATCCAACTAATATTTTCTTTTAACATACACTAATAGTGTTTTTCATTGTGATTTTAGTTTATGGTATTATATATTTTTCAATGATGGGTAGTATTTCTGATTAGAATACTTTTGCAATTCACTTTCAAAAACTTAACTGCTCTACTGAACATCATATTAATAATATTAAGTTTATAGGTATGATTGAAATTTAGGCTGATCAAGGTCATGATAATGTTTTCTTACTTCAACAGTTAGAAATCAAATCTCTTGTGAATAATTTTTTTCCTTTATTGTAACTTTTATTGTCAAATTCTTTGGGAATGTTATTTAACTTATCTTATTTTGCTAACGATAAAAAGGTAATCTATAAATCTGCTTTGATGTAGTACTGGGATATTATTAATCTGAAAGATTTAACATTTAAGAAACTGCATTACTACTTCAATCAACATGGAGGATATTTGTATATGAATCAATGGCTTGCTTTTTTAATTTTTAAATTTAAAATAAATAACCCAATAGTTTACCAATAAAGACAACTTTTCTTTACATTCTTGGTTCAACTATCCACAAGTAAATTGATTAGACTTGTTCCAGCAAAACTATTCCTGCAGTTTTCTATTTTGTAAGATCCATGATCAAATGTTTCCTATTCCTTAGAACAGCGTTTCCCAACTTATTTTAATCACGGAACCGTTTTCACCTTGATAAAAAATTTTTGGAACCCTGACAATTTTTACTGATTATAAATAAAAAAGCAATTCCCTTTCTGTATCGAATATTAATAATTCTTGTAACTTTATTTAAATAAATTTTTCATACACATTTTAAATATTAATTAGAGCTCAAAAATTAATTTTATTGTGGAACCCCAAATTTTATCGGTGGAACCCTAGGGTTCCATAGAACAAAAGTTGGGAATCCATGCCTTAGAACAATCTTCACTTGGTTTAATGGATTATTCCACAGTGATGGTTCAAGTTTTGCTGCCTGCGTTACTTAAGATACAGTTTCCTATTTTTACCATGGTTTTGTCCAGAGAATAAGACAATTGTATATTTCACATAGATTTCCATGAATATATTCCACTGAATTATCTAAAGAGTCATAGTAACAAAGAAAGTCAGGCAAAAGAAACCAAATCTGATTTTAAATGTAGAATGATTTTTAAATATATTCAATTATTTAATTAACTTTAACGTGTTTTGTCTCATATCGTTTTAATCACATAAAACACATTGAATGTTAAATCTACACTTATAAAGATATTTTTAATAAAATTTAATCCAACAAACCAGTGACTTCCCAAAATTCAGAAGAAAATATGACACCTGGAATAGAATTACCATCCAAGCACTTGAGCTTACATTAAAAAAAAAGATGACTGGTGGCTCCGTATTTTATTTCATGAGGTTTAAATAATATAAGATCACCTGGGTCATGCCTTCACAGGGAGCAGAAGGTTCAGTGCATCCAGGTGTCAACTTGAAGAGGCACCTTTCCATCAAGGTATGAATGGTCCATTCTTAAAACATAACAAATTTTGGGTCATTCAATACCTTGATGGAAAGTTTTTAGAAGGAAAAGCACTTCAGAAATGCCTTGCACTTAGGTGTCAACCATCCTACCTGTGGCCCTGAAGATCCCAATACTAAAACAAAAATCTTATTCCTATTAATTTAAAAATCGATTTCTTCAATTACTTAGGTAAAAAAGTACTATATAGGATGCTGCCAAAAGATTTAAGTGAAGCCTGTTACTTCAACAAGCCTTGACCGTGTACTGTAAATTTATAAATGCTGAGTTATCAATTTAGCAAGTCTCAGAAGTCAACTGCTGTGAAAACCACTGCTTATTAATTAATATATCTAAATGGTATTATTCTAATTTATATTACTATTTCTCTGTAATTATTACTGTAATTAAGAAGAAGAGGAAAACTGCAATCAGTCTTAAGCATTTGATTTTTATATTATCTTTGTTCCATAGATCAGGTTAAGGTAAATAGAGGGTGTAATATAGCAGCTATTTTTTTTTTCTTTAACCAATCTGAAGTAAGAATTCAATTTACAAGGAAAAAACTTCATTTTTTAGTAGCAGCTGTGAGAAGAGGCACATCATCTCCTAGGGATTGGCAACTGATTAATAGGGTTACAACAACAATGCCATATAAGGGAAGGTGGCTAATCTAACTGTTTTGTATGAGTTATCTTAAATTTCTTTCTAAGAATGTGATTTATAATACAGTCATTATAGTTGTGACTGTAAAATTCTGTGATAGTTCCCTTGGGGAGGGGGATGAATTTAATCCATGCTCACTGAAAAAAGTTGTGAGTAAAGAAAGGTAAAGAATTAAATGCAATAGATCTTTGAAAGAGTCAATGTAAAATTGATTACTGATGTTCAATTAATAAAAGATTAATCATCGGAATTGCAGTGGCACCTGATTGTTGTTTATTAATAGAAGATTAATTGATGTCGTTTCACAGTAGTTGTAGTCATTTCATTTGAAACAGTGAACATTTGCTAAAATCAAAGAGATCAGACTAACTCTTCTTTAACTGATGAACTTTTTATTTCAATTAACAGCAAATCTGTAAATAATTAATTTTATAATAAGTGTTAGTTATAGCAACTTAGAATAGTTATCAATTTTTACCATTAATTTTTTATTATTGAATGATCATAACTAATTTTGATTTAAATAGATATAGCTGAATTTAATATGCACTTACAAAATTTGATGAAATGCTGATAAATCATAAATTAGGATATAACATCTCTTATTGGATAGACCAATTTTCAGATAAAGCTCCAATAATCTTTGAAAATATTCGCATGTTACCCAGAATAATCAAGATATGTTTTATTTTGTGTAAGAAATTAACTATCATTAGTTAATAAATATTTCAATATTTCTTTTATGGATAAGATTTATTTATTAATGTGAATAAGCAAGAGATGATTTTCTTTGGTCTATTTACTTTTGATAATTTCATTTCTGAACTGCTCAATTGATTTTGTTTTGGTCTGGTTTTCTATAAACAAAGTATTGTAGTAGATTAATGCTGTTAGCAGCTAACTCAATTTAGAAGATACTTATAATATTTAGATATGATACTTAACTAAAAAATTTCTTTGATTGAATGATCAATGAAACTCATGGACTTAATCAAAGGCTCCTTGATAGCAAAGTTCTTTAGAACTTCAAAAGAAATTAATTTCATCATTTTGACCTCGGCCACTGACAAACATACTGGTAACTTTGATAATTGATAAAGCACTGGAAAAAGGATAATCAATGCATCAGTTAATGGTTAAAGGTACTAGATAATCCATTGAGGAAGTCTCATCATTATTCGAGACAAAACTGTCTGGAATTATTTTATCTTTTATAACTGTTTTAAATTTTAGCCTGGTGTGTTTACCTTTTTTATATTTAAATTGTCATCTACAGCACATGTTTATAACATGCTCATACTAGATAATTAACAAACTAGATAATTTACAGTATTCATTTAGAGGAAATGAATATAAAAATTACTGCTATTTTGGAAACTAAAAAGTTAAAAGGTGAAATGAAGTGAACAATTATTTATAACAGAGAAGATCAATATGCTACAGCTTTAGCAGGATAATGTTCATGACATATAACAGCTGGAAAAATAAAATGTAATCATATAAATGGATCTCAACAAGGATTATTATACAAGTATTTGCTTGTACAAAATCATAATTAAGTATTTGCCATTTATACTCAAGACAAGAAGGGTGATAACTATTGAATTTTTATAAATACAGACACTTTTCAACTTGTGTAGGTGATCATTTCACAAAACCCTACATAGGTTGAAACATACATATGTCATAACATTCTTTATACTGGTGTATCACAAAGATGTAGCAATAAAAATATTTATGTTTAAAGCATAAATATTAAATTACAAGATAGCTTGTCTTTTGCTTATCCATCAGATGCATGTTTTCCACAAGCTATTGCTAATAATAAATTGCACAAATTTTTTTAATGTCTACGAACTTTCTACATAACTCTAGATCTAAGTAGGTAGGTAGGGAATACATAAATTGGGACTATCTATATCTCAAAGAACTCACAGGCAATAACAAGAAAGGTATTATTAGTATTGGTATTATTATATGTGATTTTAATGCTAGAATTGGCAATTCTAGATTGAAAAATCTTAAAGAGGAATTTATAGTGAAACAGAAATAAAAATGAAGGTCATGAAATAATAGATTTTGCAGTGCATAACTTAAGAATCACTAATGACATTTTTAACCAAAAGATATGCATAAATGTATTTGAGAAATAGGAGTAGGAAATCCATAGGAGAAAATATGAGTAAGAAATTCATCATTGATTAATTAGTACCGGTAGTAAGTAAAAAATTAAATGGTGACATTATGGACACTAAAATATACTGTATAAAAGGTATGTTTTAGATATGGATCACTTCATTATTATTGTAAAAATGAAAATTCCTACCAAATTAATCTTTACATCATCTTTATTCAAAAACATAGGGAACATGAACTTTTCAAGTTTGAGTTGCTTTAGCAGGACAATATTAAAAGGACACTATCCTTTCTAAAGTGAATTGGCTTTTATATCAAATGAAAGTCCACTTTCAAATGAAATGAAAACACAAAGGGAATGGAAAAGCATTACATAAATTATTTGCAAAGCTGCAAATGAAGTCATTAGTTTGAAGAAAAAGAGAAGGAAGAAGGGACTTAAAGCATGGAATAAAGAAAACTGATTCCAAATAAAAAGAAGAACTTGACTTAATAATAAAACCCAAGTAAATTAGATTTTGAATATAAAAAAATAAGAACAATAGTTACATAAGAAACTAAAAAAAAAAAAAAAAATAGATTAGAAGACAAGGATAAATCTGTTATTAGAATGGGTCATGATATAAATAGCATTCAACTAAATGGATTTAAAATACTGAAAAAGATATCTGACAATAATCATGATAAACTTACTCTTAGTAAACCAATAGAGCCTAGAAACAATGCTGAAATACTTTAATTGGAGAAGTGAACAATGTTAAAAGTAATCAACATATAAAACATAAAAGTGGCTGAGGAACTGTTTTATTCCAGGTAATGTTACTCAATATATCAGCTTCATACTTAACGTTCTTCAGAAGAATTGGAAAACTACAGTTATATTATCTCCATTCATTAAGGTAATAAATAAAAAATAAAAACAACTCAAACATAAGCTGCAAGTGTTCTTTCTTCTTCTGAAGAAAGATTTTTTTTCTTCTGTTCCCCTTTATTAAGCTTTACTTTATAAGTCTTTCTATGTTGTAATGTTCGTATTTTGTTTAAACTTATGTTTGAGTTATGTTTTTATTTATTATCTTGAATTGGAACAAAGCTTAAAAATCTATTCATTAGCCTGCAGTGCAAATAATTTTGATCAAACTTAATTATTGAAGATTATTCTTCAGTTTTATATATATCAATATAAATACACACTCACTCGTGTTCATAAATTAAGGATCAAAGGGAACTGGGGGAAAAAAACCGCATGTCAGTCATGTGTCCTGCCTGAAAGCGAATCTATATATCATATGTATTAATCTGCCACACTTGACCTCAGAGACACGTGAAAGTCGATATAACATCATTGAACGAGATCATTTCGGAGGTGCTGATATCCTGGTGTGGGCTAGCATTATGATGGGCTCTCATACCCCTCTCCACGTCTTTAATAGAGGTAGCATAACTGGCCAGATATACCAGGATGTGATTATTCAACAATACGTCCGTCTCTTCAAGGGTGCAATGGGACCTGCTTTCCTGTTTATGGACCCCATAGAGCATACCTTGTCAAGGTGAGTCCCTGGAAACAAAGAATATCTGGCACATAGCCTGGCCAGAGAGGTCCCCCGATCTAAACCCTATTGAACGTGCTTGGGATATGCTCGGGAGATGCATTGCAGGACGGAATCATCATCCTTGTTCCCTTCATGAGTTGTGAATAGCATTATTGCAAGAGTGGAACTCTATTCCTCAGGAACAGCTCGATAATATCATCTGCAGTATGCCACATCATTGTACGGCATGCATTTCTGTGAAAGGACATCATATCATACTATTAATAGGCAAAAAACGGAAGTACGTTTGTTTGTCATCAAAGTGGAGAGAGCAGAGAGAGAATATTTTAAAATGTATTTTTAATTTTGTTAGTGTATTTTTTAAAAAAAGAATACTTAAGTATAAACAAATTAGTATAAACTTTTGCATCTATTCATTTAGTGAATAATCAAACAAAATGAACTAGAAATAATTCCTATGCCCTTGTAAGGGATAGTGGGGCACTCTATCATAGGCTCAATTTCGAGGAGCCTATTATTTTAGGGCAGCAGGTTAACTTATTTCGCCAAAAGTGCCAGGAAAGCCTGTTGATATTAAAAAATCAAGAATCGTATAACGATGGTCTTTCGGTCAGTGCTGTAGCGCTATATAAAATTTCACGGTATTTCAAAAATGTGGTATTTGTTTTACTTCCGTGAATATTTCACGGGTTGCAACTAGTTCCATATTAACATTTATTTAGAGCTTTAAATTTGCTTTTGTGCCAAGAAGTGCCAGTAACTGTGTGACTAAATGTGCTTTTTTTCCATTTTAACAATTTTTTTTTTCACTCATGATTATTGGTTTCTTGTGTTTTATTACTGTTTTCAGTTGTATCACACACATATGTAAACTAAATATATTTAATTATTCTTTAGTTTTGTCAATAGAATCCTTTTTTTCAAGATTAGTCACTTGAGTGATATATTCCTTATTTCAGTAATTGTAATTTGTTGTTAAATAGCAACAACTTACTAAGCCAAATCAAATTATTTCATTTTAAATATATGGATTATTAAAAATCTAGTAATCTATAAGCACTGAACATTAAACAACTGTAAGATTTAGTAGAGGTAATTTTAATTTCACTTTAAATGTTCTGAAAAACCAAATTTTCATTTTCATTCTATATAACTAAAACTTACTGTTATATTCTCCATCAGAGAAATAAGAATTAAACAATTTTCCTATTAATCTTATTCCCTAACACACACACAATGGTTATACTGTTTTACCAAGGATACATTATTGGAAGGCCTGGCTACAGTGAAATTGGAGGTTTGAACTTCCTGTATCTAATTATAGAAAATACAACATGGTGATGTCCATGAATACGATTACATTTTTTGATATAAGTTTATTTAAACTTAAATATTTAAAGAAACCCATGTTTATTCATTACATACATGTGATATTGAAATTTAATACTTCTTACAAAGTCTAAAGTAATTCTATCATGTTTGAATTTTATCAATAAAAAAGAATCATATCATATATTAAGAAAAATCAGGCAAGCTGTTATAGCATGATACATGTACAAGAAATCTAAAAGACGAATAGTAAGACATTAGTCAATTCTCATACTTGTTTTATAATGTGAATGAAATTTATGGAAATGTATCTATAGAGAAGCAGCTTTTATTCATTGTATTTGTTAAAAAAATATTGTTTGTTATTTGATGTGCATTGCAATGTATATATTAATATGGTATGCACCAAAACAAATTATACTGAATGTCACAAGCCTTTGTTGCTCATGCGCACCATGTGATGACCTCATCGAACATCACACTTAACAGTATGCTTATGTTGGTTGACTCTTGATAATGTTCAAATGATGCAAATAACGGAGGAAAACATTTTTATTGTGGAGCATTATTTTTGGTCATACAGAGTCGGACATTCAAATGGACTAAGTTTGCTATACTTTGGAAATGCATTTCAAGAATGATTTCAAAAATCATCACCCACAAACACGGTTATGTTAGATGTCATTAAAAAATTGCATTCGACGGGTAGCATTCTGACACATCACAAAGGATGCACCAGACGTCCAGTTACAGTGACAACAAATGTGAATCGAGGAAGGCTCCTTGAGCAGGTGTTACAGTCACCTAAATGATGTCTTCGTGAACATCTTTAAAAACGAATCTTAGTCAAAACATCTATGAGATGAATGTTCAAGGAAACTGGTGGGTTTGCCTATATACAGACCGGACAATGTCTGAACAACACCAGCAAGGATGCGAGATTTGCATACTGTGTGACGATGTTAGCGATGGCGTATGATGATGAAGTTTTCCTGTCAAATATCTGGTTTTCTGGTGAAAGCCATATTCATTTGAATGGAATTATCAATCAAACAGATAGCCCGCTTTATGGGATTTCAATGGCCATTCATCATTGTGGAGAAATCTCTCCATAATGAGCGTGTAGCAATATGGTGTGCAGTGTCTGCAAACGGCATCTTGGGCATTTATTTTGTTGAGGATGATCATGGCAATCGTGTGACTGCGAACCAGGTGGGATACAGAGAAAATATCTCACACCATTTCTGGGATATCTTGTCAGATTCTGCCGTGCATTTTAACCTACAACTTTGGACGCAATGGTTCCAGCAGGATAGGGCCATTTGCCACACAGCGAGCGAAACGCTTGAGTTGCTTCATGTGAATTTTGGTAACTGAGTCATTTCCCGTGGAAAAGCCTTCCCATATCCATCTCATTCACTTGATCTTACACCACAAGGACACTTACTTTTGGGTGTATGCTGAAGAAAGCCATTTTCCAAGAGAACCCACGTGCAACCATTGGTGACTTTTGTCAAAAGATTGTGACATAAGTCAGAGGAATGAAGCAGCCTCTCTTCAGGGACATGTTTCAGAATATACATGAGTGTTACGAGTACTGCCTCCAATGCGACGGACAGCATATCGAACACGTGCTATGCCTCAGAAAACGTAGAAATTGACTTCCATGTACCACAAGCTTCCTCTACTACTTGTATTCTGTATGTTACATAAATCTTTTTTGTACACAAATATTTCAGTATCGTTGGTTTTGGCACATACTGTATATAAACTGAAAATAAAGCCCATATGCAAGGTGATGCAAAAATTTGGATCTGTAGCTGATTTACTATATAATTTCCTCTTCTTTCTTCTGCATAAATTCATCATTCTTTTTTCTTTTCAGATCTAATGTAGCATGAATTCATTATAGATTTAATACAGGTTTTGCAGATTTAATATAGAAATTAATATAGTTTGGATCCATACAGAAACTTGTACAGTTTGTATGTGGATCCATATTACTAGAAACTACATTATGTTGCATATGTTTTAGTTTATTTATAAATAAAACATGTCGTCCACTTTTGAGAATTGCATTTTCAATTTCTTTCTCTTTGTGTGTGTGTGTGGGGGGGGGGGGTTAATAATCTTGATAATAATTAATTGGCTGTGATGCTGTACTGAATGCAATCAGTGAAATGTTAAAAAAAAGAGAATAAAATTAAACTTCTAAAATTTGCTATGTAACTGAGATTGGAACCTTTATACCCATTATGTCATTATCATCTTCAGAACTAACAAAAAATGATTTGAAGTTTTGGGAAAAAAATCTTTATAAGGGCCATATTCTCATTCAAATTCTTTTGCAAAGATTTATCTTTTACTTTCTCTTTTACATTTTATATTTGTTGAAATGTTGCTTGTGTTAGTTTTATTTTTAGGTCATCCAAAAACGTTCTACAGAAACTTCTACATAAACGTTCTTTATCTCTGCATTTTTGTGTGTGTGTAGATATTCCTTATTACAGATTCATCACAAAAAAAACCACTTGGCTTGATAAGAAATAATGTTGTTTTTATTTGTTTGTTTTCAAAAATAAAATGATGCGGTTCTTAATAGTACTTTCATAACACTGCCTTACATCTTCGGTTGTGGATGAATAAAATAAAGAAAAAAAAAAGTTTTTTTTTTCCCTTTTCTTTATTTATCCATAACTGAAGACATAAGGTAATCTTATGAAAATACTATTGTGAACTGTATCATTTTATTTTTGAAAAAACAAAACAAAAAGCTTTATTCTTATCCAGCCAAGTATGTTTTTGGTGATGAATCTGCTTCTGTTTTCTTGTTTGTGCTCTTTCAAATGCTGATCTTTTTCTTTTTTCCTGGTCTCAGTCAATAATTTTTTTTTTAATTTCAACTTTAATTCAAATTCTTCACTTGAATATTTCCTCTTCTTACTTCAGTTTTAGTTTCTTTATTTATCATCATTAATTTTTGTTGTCATTCTGTTTATTTCATTTTTTGTAACGTTTTAAAATATTGTTTTGAAGTAGAAATTGCAAGAAATATAACAAAACTGTATTATCTTACGCAAAATTTCTAATTGC
The DNA here is from genome assembly GCA_023159025.1 of Thereuonema tuberculata. Lineage (NCBI taxonomy): Eukaryota > Metazoa > Arthropoda > Chilopoda > Scutigeromorpha > Scutigeridae > Thereuonema > Thereuonema tuberculata. Next base: position 110,578,426 of record JAFIDM010009631.1, read on the forward strand.
TCAACAGTACTATCATTTCAGAAATTTGAAAATTTAATTTCATTCAGATAACCTCAAACAACAAAAATTTTATTCCATTGCATCTAAAATTTACAGTAATTCTAGCTGTAGTTTTCTCTTAAATTTGGTCTGACTTCTGCAGAAATAACTTATTTTCTTCAGATGTAAAGATAATTTATTAAGTTCTATATGTAAAGATCTTACAAAATACAACTAAAGGATGGGCTAATATGGAAGGTCGTTTCAGTGTAAAATGAACAATTTTGGCAAATGCTAGGTCCCTTGCTTGGAATTGAATGTTGCATTACTCATGTGATATATGCCATACAGTTTGTTAGTAAAACGGTAGAAAGAAGTTACCACAATGTAAATATCTCTTATGTAATTTTCCAGATCTGTCTGGTATCTAATGCACTTCCTCTGTGTTTGGAAAATAATTGTAATTTCCTGAGAAAATAGAAATAATTTCTATAAAGAAACGTTCTCGACATGAATCGAACCTGCAACCTTCTGATCCGAAGTCGCCTGTCTTGTCCATTAGGCCACAGGGACTACATTCAAATTATTGTTAAATATCTCTTATAATTCCCCGTGTGTGTGCGATGCAATGAGAGAAGAGCCAGAGAAAAAAAAAATAACTCATTAATTTCAGCCTACTTGATTAGAATTTAAATTTCAACATTAATTTTTTTAGCCTACTACAAGTGCAGGCAAGATGAACCTTAGATGTAGAAGCTCGCCCTCAGCGATGAACTGAAGAGTCGTTAGAAACATTTCTCAACATGAATGAAAAAATTAAAAATAATATTTAAACACAGAAAAAACTTCTACTTAAAATACTCTATCTCAACTAAAAGCCATCACATTGTTCTCCCGTCATTGTTGGTATTCACTAGTTAATACAATAAGAATTTTGAAGTCATTTTGGCAAGATTATATTTTGCTCTTTTCAAATGCACTATGAATTTTCAATCATTCAAAAAATGTTGCTCCATGCATGGATTGAAGGTCAGCAGAGGGACCATATCAAATATCATAAATAAGAATAAAAATCTATTGCCACAAAAGTTCAAATCTGAATTCCACCCAAAAATGACCACAGCTTGTACATAAGATGAAAGTCTTAAGGCTTTAAGGAAGAACCCATCCATGCAAAAACAAATGGCGATAAAGGTAGGTTGAATTCTGGCAACTATGAACAGGATCATAAACACCGACCTTTGACTTGTGAAATATCATAAGCTGTTTGAGAACTCACCTAGCAAGTGACAAATAATGTTGGTTAAACATGGTGGGTACAACTGATGATTGTAATAAGGCCCATGCTATTTTGTACAAGCCTAAAGCCACAAATGGTCAAGACAACACAATCCAGCATTGATAAGAAAAATTAGCAAAGGTTTCATGCTAATGTGGATCATCAGATTCACAGCAAAGCCAAAGTAATACTTGCAGGAGACTGTGATAACACCACATATGATATGATTATGATATGACACTGAAGACAAACAGATGAAGATCCATATGGATAAGGAATTGAGTCATACCTCATGATCATCATTGCAGTTCTATGAACAGAAGAATTAAGAGGCAGAAATTTTTGTTACTGTTTTTTGGAGATATTCCTGTCAAATCACCAGAAGTGTTCCCATGGACTTTGGAAACCTTGGCTTACTTAAATCTGCTAGTTTTGCAACACTAAGCTAGGACAGTAGAGGATCTCTGGAAAATGTCAGAAGCAATGGGTCAGGATTCTCGCTTCTGAAACAACTTCCAAATATAATTGTTACTTAGAAATACCTATGAAATCTAACATTTACAAACATGGATTATTTCTCCCATTAACATGTGAATGGAATTTATACATAAAAATACTTTCAACTTTATTGTAAGCACAGCAATAGAGAAACATTTACTTAAAAACGTTTGGGAGGATTCACTAAGAGTATATATACGATTTTATTTTGGGATGGGTCAAGTTATGGCCATCCTCCAACAGCTAAAAAATTAAAATAAAAAAAAAAAAAAATGTCATCTTCAAAATTTTTGGGTTGGGGTAGGGAAAGGCCCCATATCCTAAATACACAATGAGATTCACCATAGGTCAGTATCATGAATTCAACACTGTTTAATTTGACTAGAATTTATATTTCTTTCTTTTATTCGATGGCTTGTATTCGATGCCTATGGCATTTGTTGATTGTTTTGTGAGTCAGAATTCATCCCAACATAGCAGATATGCTTTCCTTCAGTTTGAGACTGACTTCAGGCAGTTTTTGAGTTTCTCAATTTAATGACTTTGTTATGATGAGAATTTAATTAGCCATAGTTTCATAAACTGTCATCTTCCATGTTTAAAATAGTTTTATGCCTCTCAAAAATGAATGCTGCTTGAACCCTCAATTTCAATAGTTTTCATTCTTTGCTTTGGAAAATAATAATTAATGTCTATCAGTTCTGCAAAAAAAGTCGTGTATTGCAATCTTGACATAACAACATTGTTCTGGAATGCTGCTGAAATGTTTTTCTTCTTTTCAGGCGAGATAAATTGAAGAATTAATAAAAATAAAAAAAATAAAAAAAACAAAAAGAAAGAAAAGAAAAGCTTAAGGAATTTTTAACTTGTGTTAAATCAATTTATTTCAGTTTAACAAAAAGCTAAACAGATGTTCTAACTGCTTATTGTTGAGATAACTGATGCAATATAAACTTTGGGTAATTTGGTTTAGGTTCACAATTTGAGATTGATAATTTTGATAATATCTTTTTTTTTTTTTCTTTCACTTGGAAGCAATTATCCTTTGTTCTGATTGAATTGAAGTCAGTGTTAGAACATATTCTGAAGATGTGTCCACTAAATAATGGGAGGAGACTTAGCCCCTTCCTCAACTGTTCCAGTCCTACCTGTCTTTTTTAGTTACTTGTGTCTATGGATTTTGATCTGTAAGAAAATTTCAAATATTTGTATTCCTCCATATTTATGGTGATTTTTTTTATTTGTTAGCAGGATGAATTATTTGTTTTAAGTAATTAAATTGTACGAAAGATTAGTTTCATAGTACGGTTGGAGGATGGAGGAAATATCTCTCTTGAAATTCGTGGAACAGCTGTCGTCCTGTTCTGAAGCGTAAGACTCCAAGTTTTCCAATTGACTGAACTGTGTAATGAAGTGTGAAAAAAGTCAAGCTTGTTAATCGTACGACAATAATATGTGGCATAAAGACATCTACACTTATGAATTTAAAACATCAGACAGTATGATATAAATTTCAGTTAAGATATTTTTTTTTCCATTGCTTTGAAAGCCAAATATTTTTTTGCCATTTTTACAGCAATAGAAAACATAGTAATGTAATATGATGCTGATATAGATAAATCTAAGAGACAGATCATATGACCATCGATAAGATTGAAAACATAAAACTAAAATTTTCACTGCTAAAAATACAGTAACATGGACGAAAGAAAAATGCAAGTGATGTTTATCCTTTTGTTTTAGAAAAAGGTTAGTAAAATAGAGAATGATGAATAAGTCTTCAAAATTTTAAAAAGAATAAGGTACTTATCCCAAGCTCTCTTTTAAAATACCTGGAACTCATCATTTATAATTTAAACGTTTAAAGGTTAATTTCATTTTCACGATATTTATTCTCTTTTTTTTTTTTCCAAAATTAAATTTTTATAACGCCACGCAAATGCCAAAAAAAGGAATATTATTGATATCAGCAAGATATTGTTCGGATCCAAGAATTAAATTTTAATCTTGTAACCACTGTTTCAACACACGATGTAAAAATGAAAGTAGTAGAATATATCATTTAATAAATAATGTCATAAAAAGTCTTTTTGTTTAGATTTTCCAACAGTCGAAACACTGCTGAGAAAGATTAGTTTCTAAATTAAAATGCAATTTTACATTGAATTTTTTAAAATGCACAGATTCTGAAGTTATAGTTGGCGACTTGTCAACTTCAGAGCATTGTTAACTCTCTACAATGGAGCATATGCTGACATTATGTATGTATATCCACTGTCGTCTTTATGTAATGCCATAAAAAGCAGTATTTTCGAATACATAGCCGAATTCTTAAAATTTTAAGCAGTTACGATGGGTTCTCATCATGGGCGGATTTAGGTCTTGATATCTGGGGGTGCGAGCTCACCGGAAGGTATGAGGTATTTGTATACCAAATTCAAACTCCAAAACCCAATTTAAATGTTCCGTTTTTAGGCCTAAATTAATAATTAATAAAATTATTATATACAGGAAACATTTTTATTTATCTATAAAAAAATTAACATCCCAAAAATCTGGGGGTGCGGCGCACCCCCGTAAATCCGCCCATGGTTCTCATCTTCCAATATCCATTTGAATATTTACCTCTAGATTGCAACACTAATGAAACTGTCCATCTTCTTCTCAAAAGATATAGCCACTGTGCAGTATTCCCTCACTTTCCCAGACATAGTTGTTTAACTTAATTCCGTGAAAATGAAAGCAATATTGAAGAGAGAGAAAAAAATAATAATAATAATAATTCTAATAAAGTTTTAAACATTTCAATTTAACAAGTAAAAAAAAAAAAAATATGTTAGAGCATAAAATTAAAGGCGATCCATTAAAACCTAAACTTCACCTATTAAAGCCGTTTTAGAAGTGCCATTCGAGTAGGCTATATCGATGGCAATGTCAGCCTAGATTGCCAGTGAATAAAAAGCTTTAAAACTCGATCTTACACGTTCCATATCACCTTGCATCAAGACGGAAAATTTACAATTGGCAATTACGTCATACTTACGTTTTATTTACGAAAATAACCATCGATTTATATAAAAATTATTTATTCAATGCATCGAAAAGGCGAGAGAATGATTTTAATTAATTAAAACAGGAAGCATTTCACATTAAAAGGTTGAACTCAGTATTTTACTAGGTGACATCTCAGGATGGCTATCCTAGATGCCACCTAGTAAAATACTGGCTCTCAAACTATTAATGTTCTTCCATTTTTTAGGCGCTTTATTTAATTGCGCAAAAAAATTCATAGAGGCCAGCGGCGACTGGCACATGAATTTTCTATATTGTATTTTTTATTTTATTATTGGAGGTTCCATATTTTCTGCCATTTAGGAAGTATTTCATTTTTACATCTTTTTGTATTTCTTTGTTTTCAGTTTCGATATTTCTCGTTAAATTATTAACGTTTGTTTGATTGATTGTGGTGAATGTGGGCGGCAGGGAAGCCAACCACCTACAGGTGAGGGTGCTTGGCTTCCCTGCAACCCACATTCACCATAATCAATCAATCACACTGTTAATAATTATTGTACGTAATTAATAATTAATATTATCATTTATTTCAAGTAAATAATCATTATTTACATGTAATAAATGAAAATAATATTTACTGTTACTGAAAATAATTATTAAATGATAATTAATTAAAACATCCGGGAAGTAAGATGTCAACTAGATAAGTCATATCTAGAATTATATAATTCCGAACGGACTAATAATTGAGACGAGTCGTAATAATAAAATATGTTTTATGTAAGAAGATCTTTCTATAGGTACAGTAAAACCCCGATTATCCGAGTTTCCGCTTTAACCGAGCTATCAAATATTTCTAGGATTTTTTTTCGCAAATTAATCTTCGTTCGTCTAGTCATATGACCCCCTACCTGGAATCGGGGAATGGTTTCGACACCAACAATCCTGGGTTATCCTTAAAAAATGCCGAATATTGCTGCAGAAAAACGCCAAAGTAACGTAAAACAAAACACAATTAAGGACTTTTTTAAGTAAAAGAACTCTTTCAATATATGCTGTATATGTATAATTTTTGTATTTGTTAAAATATACATTTAAACCTAGACGATTTATTTTATTTACAATTTTCGGTTTAACCAAGTTTTTGGTTATCCGAATTAGTCTTGGTCCACATTAACTCGGATAATCGGGACTCTACTGTATATATCTTATCACTATACAGGGTTGGGCAACTTCCCATACATTTTTGCCCATTGTCCTTTATAGGGGGCGTCCATTAATTACGTGAGCTCTAAATGGGGCCAAATCTCATTTAATGGGAGGGGGGGGTCAATGAAAATCTCACGTTAACTTTTTAATTCAGAGAATATGCATATTATAACAGACTTTTTGGCTTTTTGAAATCTCACGTGAAGGGGAGGGGGGGGGGGTCTAAAGTTTTTAAAAAAACACCTCACGTAATTAATAAGCGCCCCCATATACTTATTTTCTTAGAATTTTTAACTCTAAGCTAATATGATTCTCTGTTGAATAAGCTGTATTAACAAAATGTTATTGAGATGTTATTAAAATTATTAAAAAAATGCAACTAAATAAATAGTTCTATAAATTCCCACAGTCTACAATATCGACAACTCAAGAGATTTCTAGCTTCAAGTCTTTGTGATTACAAACCAGTCAGTAATCTAATAATAAACTTTGGGAAGAAAAGGCTAGTCTTCATCAAAAGTGCAGTTTAATTAAGTGAACAAACATCGTAGACCTCTTTGATTCTAGGTAAATGCTAATCTAATTACAAACCAAGACAGTTCTATATTTAAACCATAATTGCTAATCCGATACTGTTTAAACACTGCAATTATTTTCCTAGGAGAATTTTAAACGATACGAAAATCATCATATTTCACTATTTTAGTAACTTTGAAAGCTCGTAATGAATCGTTAATTTTACAAATTACATAAGTACAGTGGAACCCCGCCATTCGTCCGCCTCGCTATTCGTACAACTCGTTATTCGTCCAACTTTTTCAAGTAAAATTGAACTCGCCATTCGTACGCTTGCTCGCGATTCGGACAGCTTGACCTTGTTACTGGCCGCCCCACGCGGTCGCTTCAGTTCAGTCTCGTGCTAGCTTCCGTGCGCTACGCATCATCCACGCAAGCTTCATGAAACTTTGTGATATTTTATTGTTATTTTTATTGAAAATAGTGCAGCCATGGGTCCAAAAAAGATTACTGATTCAATTAAGCCTAAAAGGAAAGCAGTGAGAACGACAATTGAATTGAAAAAAGAACTTGTTGCGAAGTTTGAAAGTGGAACTCGAGTCTCTGACCTGGCAACTCAGTATGGCATGGCGAAATCAACCATATCGTCTATACTGAAAAAGAAAGGCATAATAAGAGAGGCCTATATATTTATTGTTTTCATAGTTTTTATGTATTTTACACTTAAAGGTTTAAATAAGCAATCATCTCTGGGTTCTGGAACGGATTAATCCAATTTATATTATATCTTATGTGAAAAAATGATTCGCCATTCGTACAAATCGCCATTCGAACTGCCTCCTGGAACGGATTGTGTAAGAATAGCGGGGTTCCACTGTACATAATTCGGGATAATGGTGCACTGTTTATACGCTTTGTCAACGTAACCGAATTGTACAGAAAGTACACATTCAAGAATAAGTTCTCAAGTGTCAATAGTGACGGAATAGAAGAAAAAATGTATAACACTGTAATGAAATTGATGATTTACAACTTAGTTTCGAAGCTGTTTTAGAAATGAAAACATTCAGAAATTTAAAAAATATTAGAATATAACGTTAATAGTTGTTGGGTCTGTGATCATGGTAACTAATACAAATCCTGAAAGCTGAAATCTACAGTTAGCTGTAGGATTTTGTAAGGAAGATCCTTTTGATGTTATTACACATAGGATCAATAGCTGAGCAGCGAGGGGCAAAAAAAAAACGACAAAATATGTTGTCCGTAATACACACTAATCGCTGTAATTCAAAAACATTACATCCAACAAAGCTGAAATTTCAGAGTTTGATTTAAGAATTTATAAGAAAGATACTTATTAATTTTATTAAAAATCATACAAATTGATAAGGAGTCAGGGGCCAAAAATCATCAACAACTTTTTGTTTATGATAAATAAACAAATAAATGTTTTTTGATCTCTTATTATGAGGATATTGAAAACTTGGCAGACCAACAAATATCTTGTTTTTAAAATTTATTTAGTTCTTTTCTTTTTGTTTATTTTTTTTTTTTTTTATTGTGATCAGCCAGTAAAGAAAAACTTTAAATAAATTCAAGAAGTCACAAATTCTGGTTTTATTGCTATATTGAATGATTTTTATTATTAATATAGGCAATTTACAGTGAAGGTCTGATAGAAGGCCTACCTAAGGATGGCTTCTCAGAATCCAGTAAAAAAAAATGAATCAGCAAATTTATAAAATTGACAGATATTGATAAATTTCATCCTTTTGTTATGTAAATGAGATATAACTCAATTTTTTCTATCATTAAAATTCATTTCACAACAGAAATGTGGATTAGTTATTAAGGGAGCTATTACATTAGCCTATTAGTCTAACAGACTACCATACGCAAATTAAAATAGTTTTTCGGAAGAGAACTTCAGACGAAATCAGAGAAACATGTAAGAGTAATGTGTAGTTACGTATTACTAATGACTAATTATGGCAGTCATAAATATTAAAATTTTAAAAATTTTAAATATTTTTTAATATTTCATTATTTTTGAATTTTACTATTTTAATATGTATTTATTAAGAAGGAACCAATTTTCAAAAACGGAAGTATGGAGATGCAGTCATCTGCTGTGCTTTCCGGCGTGATAATGAAATACACCAGAAAAGCCAATCGTTATAGTGATTGCAATTTCGAGAAACTGAAGTCACTAAAATCGAATTAAAAGCATTAAACAAACACACGATGGGATTGAAAATAGACTCAAATGGTCTTTTTTATCCTTGTTTTCTAGAAAAGTAATGCTTATTAAACCAAACGGCCTATGTACATATATGTGTCCGTGTGTTACCTCCTCATCCTAATAACTTGACAAGTTATTAGGATGATAAGGTAACACACGGACACAAAGTGAATGTTGTTGTTCGGCGGAGGGCGGGGATTTTTCCAAGCTCCTTTCACCTCCAAACGGGTCCTAGGGTCTACCCAGCCCTCTATGGAATGGGTACCGGGTTTCTTTCCCGGGAGTTAAAGGCGGGCGGACGTCGGGCTGACCACCCGACCTCAACTTCGTCCCGTTGGTCACGAAACGCTGGGAGCCTGACCTCGCGCGCCCCAAAGGCCTGTCCAGGCCTGTAGAGGGACACTTTTATACTTACTAACAGGAGACGTTTTAAATTTTACATTTGAAAATTTACATGTTGGTCCTTGTCGAGAAATTGGCGCGTGAAGAACAAAAATTCCTACAGAAAGCATTAAAAGCGAAACAAAGGATTTTGATCAATATCAATTCATTTCTAATCCTTCTCAGATTTGTGTAGACCAACGTTTCCCAACCGGTGGGTCGCAGAAGGGTTACAGGTGGGTCGCGACTTGATTCTAAAACTATCAGAAACCATCGAATAAATCATCAGAAAAATCGAAAATCGATCATATATAAGGAAGGGATACAATACAAATAGGGTTTTACAGTGCAACTTGGATAATTCGAAGCTGAAGGGACCACTATAAAACTTCGAGTTATCCAAAACTTCGAATTAAAAAAGTTACATCTTTTAACTTTAATTTCAGGTCCACTGAATGCTTGAAAAGATTATTCTGTCAATAAGTAAATATTTATTTACTGTAATATATTATATTCTGTTATATTCTATAATATATATTATATTATATTATATTATATTATATTATATTATATATTCACTATATTTATTCAATATAAGATCATGGTATGAAAGACATAAACACTATATGTATATAAACAAAATAAGATTTATATTACGTAAGCTACAGTACATATTACATTCAATACAGAAAATTATAGTTTTACAAAAAATTGTGCAATGTCTGATTGTTTTGTAGAATTCAGTCGCTTAAGGTTAGCAAAATCATCAAGCATATTTAGTGAACGGAAAACTGCTTCACTTACGTAGGTTTGTCCTTCAATGTACCCACGAAATTCGGCCCTATCCCGTACTCGTTGGCGATTTGGCATTTCTTCTTCACACCCTTTTCCACCTCGCGAATGACGGCGACCTTTTCAGCGAACGTTAAATTCTTGTACACGCGTGGTTTACTGAAAGACATGGTGACACTGACAGCAGGAAGCTCGAATGGCGTCTGAACCGTCACGTGTCGAACGGTGGCGGGAAGGGGATTTCAGTTGTCACGTGTCGAATTTCTTAACGATGAAACGCCGAAAAGTCGTTATGGTTCGAAATTTTTTATAAAAAACTTCGAATTAAGGAAGTTGAACTTCGAATTATCCACGATTTTTTAACATTGATTTAATAAGAAGTTCAAGGGACCAAGAGGAATCTTCGAATTAACCACGAATTCAAATTAAAGACTTTCGAATTATCCAAGTTGCACTATATTCTATATTCTTCTATTTCTATATATGTGGAGTATTCCGATAACGAAAGGTTGGGAACCGCTGGTGTAGACTATTGTTTGAAGAGCTAACACTGACTTTCATGAATGCATTCACTGTAACAATGAATTTTAATCATCGCTTTTCATTATTCTGATGCACTTATAGAAAGAAAGAATATGTCGGTGTCGTTATTAGCTAACTGATAATGCTCCACAGAAATCTGAGGTGGATTACAGTAATCCTATAGTAGCACGCCCATCAATATAATTTTAAATTAATTTGATTTATACAATTTAAATACGTAATGCCATTATTATTATTTTATTTTTTTTCAGAAAATGCATACATTTGTTATAGACAGATAATTTGAAACGGAGACTTTTCAATTTATATAATATTTCTTTCAAAATTTTAAGTTTACTTTTATAATTTTAGACTATATATTACATTTTAGAAATTAAAATAAAAAATTTCTAAAACATTTAAAAAAATAGACTTAAAATTGTTTGAGAAGCTTGTTGTTCAACGCTATCGTGTTTGTTTCCTGCTCTGAACTCGACCTTTGTGAATTTCAATTTCACGAAAGTGATTGGCTTCTCTGGTGGGCTTCATTATCAAAGTGAAAAACATATCAATTTTCAGACTTCGATTTTTTAGAAATTTGGGTTCTTTTTGATTGTTGAATTAGAATGAAATTTACAACTTGCTCTTTCTTGTGAAATAAAAGAGATCATTATGTCTTGTTTAATAATTGTAGCCTTTTCGTTTTTCAAGACATGAATAACTGGTAAGGTTTCGAAAATCTAAGAATGAGAACACTTAATATTTTGGAAATCTGAAAATTCTTCGATTTATAAATAATTTATAAAAAATCTGAAATTTCTTCGAATTTCAATAAATTCTAACAAATAAATTGTTCCTTATAAACGGTAATAGTTGAAAAATAAAAATTTTAAAAAAAGTAAAAGGGAAAAAAAAAGCAAACCTGGAAATGTTCCAATAATGTGCAAAGTATTTATTTCTTCCAAAATTGTTTTTCTACAAAAGTATTATTTTTCTAAAATTACCACTAATTAAAATTTAATACGGAATTCTCTTTCCTTCTCTGATAATGAAATTTTGCAAATAATGAATATTAAAAATACAGTTTATTTTATGTATAGGACACAACAAGAATTAATTTACTACACAGGCTTTAATAGAGTAGGCCTTTTTTTTACAGCTATTCTTAGTGGCTACTGTGCCTATCTTTTCTGGCAGACACCAATGTCAAAGGAGCATCCAAGATCCATCCACGCTTCGTCAACGCTCAAGTCCAGCCATCAACACAAATGAAAGTGCCACATAATCTCCCACATTCAATTACATGCTAATGAGATGTTCTTGAAATTCAGTACAATCAATATAATTTTAGCATTTCATTTTTTATTAATACACTAAATACACCATGCAAATTAGAAAAAATCAGATACGAAACTGTCTCAAGCTAAACATTTTTACCAAATGAGGAAAAAAAAATGGCAAAACTAAACGATGAAATATAAAGATAAAATATTTAATTAATTAATAAAGAATTTAAAGAATCCTCGTCTCGGAAAGAAAAAAAAAAGCTTCACAATTTTTCTCTATCTTCAGAAAATGTTTTTATTATCTATTATATATAAACGCTAACGATTTTTTCTTACGCCGGTTACAAACCCACAGAGAAGGCAGTATATGCATTTAAAAACCAAGAGACAACATTAAAAAGAAACAGATTCTTAAGAAATAAAAAATATATATTTTTTAAAAATGTTTTAAGTGGGAATTACTAAGAAATTAATGGGTTCAAATGAACAACGGAAGAGAAGTTTAAGAAGAAATTAAAAAAAAAAAAGTAATTCATTATTAAAATAAGAAAGAAAATTTTAAAAATATGTTAAAAAACTTGTTAGAAATGTAGCATATTTTAACCGGGCTGATTATTTAGTTGCATAATTCATTATAATCAAAAGAATCAATTTGCAACTATCTTAATTTAATATTTTCAGAACCATTTCAAATATATTTTCCTATAATTCCCCCCAAAATATTTTTTTTTTCAAATTAAAATAAAACAGATACCCATTTCTATATTTATTTTCCGTAACAGTATAAAACAAATAAAACTTTTGGATGAGAATTTTGATCTGCCGAAAATCCTAAAATCGGATCACCTATCAAAAGTTTAACGTTTTCGATGCCTCGCATCAACCAAAAATTACTATTATTTTGTGTCATTAGAAAAAAAAAAAAAAACAAAAACAAATATAGAGAGTTGTTTTGGCTACTTTTTTTTGAAAAAAATCATTAAAATTAAAAATATCTAAACGTTAATTTTATTTTTATTTGTTAGAAAAATAAAAAAAACAAAACAAAAAAACATTCTCAACTTTTTTATTTTAACTAATAAATTTTCAAATCGTACATTGTTCATGTTTTTCTTACGTTAGAAAGATTTGCAAAGTACAATTTGAAAAGTTTCCTGTGTATGTAAATTTGAAAATATATGTGTACCTACCTTTAAAATCGTAACACCGCTAAATACTTGGAAATTATATTGAATGCATTCACGTTAGCCTAGCTGAAGTTTCTTCCAAACGTTAGAAAATACCTGTTGCAAAAATAAAACACAAATCACTAAATTTTCTTTGCACATACAAATATCTTTATTTCTCAAAACTCTCCAAACATAAGAATCACAAAGTACTGTAAGGTGAAAGAAAGAATGTAAGTTGTTTTATTAATTAAACAGTTATAAACGCAACTTGAAGGGATACAGTGGTTTTTTTTTTTACTTTTTGTAGTTTTAATTAATACATAAAACTTGAATGAAATATAGAAATGTAAGAAATTCATTAATAAGCTAATAAATTTTTCAGACAAGATTTAATTATACAACTATTTCGGGAAATATTGTAGTTGGAAGTGAAAATACTTAAAACCAATCGGTTTGCAAGTGGCTTCTTTCTGCACGAAGCACAGGATGTGCACTTCGAAGAGAAGGCCCAAGACAATAACTAATTAAGAGCAACAGAGGCAGAATATGAATAAGCAGAATCAGCGGTTTGTGAACTGCTGCTCGAATATTCATTCTTCTAATGTGTCCTACACTGCTCCGTATCGCCGTATACAATTACGGTTTACATTCACAATCAACGTAACCAAACACAATTCGAAAGAATTCTTATTAAAATTAAGAATAAACTTATGGCAAAAAGATACTTACTGCTGCAATTAGCGAATTGACTGAAGAAGACTGGGAAAAAAATGCAAGCGTTTGTCAAATCAAAAGAAGCACAAAAGCAAACAATCAGCGAAAAACAAAACTTACTACCAAATGCCTCAGCAAAACTGCATTCGTAAAATAGTAGGCACTGTCCTGCAAGGCTTTTCCAAAGATTATTTGCGCTGCGATGCAGTAAACTCTTAAATGAGACTTAGAGTCTTAGCAGGCTTCACATAATCAAAGGAATTAATATGGCATGGGCGATCCCTAAGGATAAAGCAGAAAAATATAATAGAGGACAACAATGCCAAATCATATCGTGATAAGAGCCTGAAGAAGGTCAGAGGTGACACAGTTTCAACTTACGCCTCCAGAAATGGTCCCAAGTGGCTGTTTCTTTGGTGAGGTTAGTAGGATGGAGCCCAGGATTCCTTCCATCCACACACAAAAAAATAGCGCTGTGTAAAAACGGACGGTCAAAATTTCTCCTCTCCTCAACGCAAGCGAGATTTGCTCTTAATGTTCTCCCGAGTTCCTTCTATCCCACAATGCTACTCGGCCACACGTCGCCACGGCAACAGAGAGCCTGCATTTAGAGAGGCGTTTTCGTTGAACGTCAGAGGAAAGGCGTTTTTGAAATTCGATTCTGATGGTAAAATATACTAATATATGCTTATCTTTTAAATAATTGATATTT
>JAFIDM010009631.1:110593139-110626131 GCA_023159025.1 Thereuonema tuberculata
CATAAAAAAAAAATAAATAAATAAAATAAAATAAAAATAAAAATAAACTGTTCTCTAAAATTGTATATGTACTTTCATAATTGTTTGATTTGCAGCTTCATTTGGAAAATTATTTTCAAAAGGACTCCATCCATCCCTTAATAAACTTGCTTTTCATATTAAAAATGTATTTAGAGGTTCCTAACGGATCGAACACATCATTAATAAATGAATGCAATCAGGATTTGTCATTAAAATTTATGAATTGATCAATTTAGTTCTTCCCTTTGGGTAAGCACAGATAAAAGACAAATGAATTAAAAAAAGAAAATGCCTCGAGAAAGCAAACAAATAGAAGCCTTGAAAAAAAGAAAGATCCAACAAATCAAGCAATTAGATAATCACTCTCAGTCAATCAAATTTAACAATGAATAAATAGTTTTAAATTACTATTGATGACATCTTCATAAATTTTCCTCACTTATCAAGTAAAACGATAAATATCAGTAATTCAGAGTCAAGCAAACCAAAAAACTGAGTTAAAAGCATCCGAATTAGCGAAACTTTTATATCATTAATTTTTTCATTTCCTTTACGCAGTGAACATATTATGCAATTGATCCAAAAGAAATATTGAATCAGTTAAATTTAATAATTAAAAATAGAACTTAAGATCTCGAAACATGACTTCGTGTAAGTCTTATTTACTGTATTTATTTCAGAATGTAAAATGGTATATCTCTATACTGATTGGCTTGATCGCCTAAAAAACTTTTTTTTTTAATATCAATTTTGTGAGGCTTACTAAAAAATTCTATAAAATGAAGCTATTAGATTTCATTTAAATATCTTGAGCTTAATTTTTCCCATACATAACTCTCAAGCTGTTTATTATTACTTTTTTCAATTGAAAAAAAATAATAATTAAAAATTAGCATGGAACTTATGTATGATGAAAATTAAAGTCATGGCGTTTACATGAAGTATGACTGATTTAATGGAAATACTGCTCATCAAATCAAAAGATAGGAACTACGGTCAAACAAACGTATTCACTGCAAGTGCTATTCTTTCATCAAATCACAAATGAAGGTATCTTTCTTAGGTAAAGGAAAAAAATTAATTAAGGGAAATGAAAGAGAGAAAACAGGATGGCTCCATTTCATGAAAATGTAAAAATTGAAGGAACGGGGAGATTCCAAAGGTATTTGTCACATTTAAATTGTAATTTCTATACTGTAATAGTAGAGCGACCGACTTAGAACAGCATATCAGTTGTATGATATAAGAGTATTCAAAGATAAGGGTAATTAAATGATAATAATAAAATACTTAACTTCATACAAGGATAGAATTCTTTCACATTAGGAAGACATTGGTAATTTCGGTAAAACAGCTAATATGGCTACAGAATATATAACATGCCAAAGGTCCTTAAGATGTGAATGCACATTGTCTCTGAAGGTAGAATGTAATAACTGAGATGCAACGATAGTCTCTAAATGGACAAATAGGATTTTCAAAGTCAACCATACATAAGTTGCACAATATTTAAAAAACGTGTATTAGACTAAGCTAGACTATTATTAATGCTCACTCCGTGCAAACGAATAAAGACAGCTTTAACTCATCGATCTTCACAATAATTCAGTAATTGCACAGTGTCGTAAGGACAGATAAACCCACCGTAATCCTGTAGGAATGTAGGTGGATTTTCTTCTTTTTTGTTTACGGAATATGTTCTTGTGCACCTATCAAATCTACCACCAAAATTATTAATTTCATTAATTGACCAATGACTAAAATTAATTCTAGCTAATGTTACAAAGATATCAAAGACTGGACTATAATAGACAATTTAAAGAGCGGAAAACGATTCATGAAAAGCTATCATCTGCCCTAATCATAGATGAATTCATTTTCATGTGAATGTCTTTCGAAAGCCACTGGCCTAAAGGTCCATCAATTGACTACACGTGTATGGTGATCAGTATCTATTTGCAAATCCTTTATCTTTCTAGTTAATTACAAGACTAGTGTGAATTGATGATTTTAGAAATTTCGGAATTAATAAAGAAAATAAATAGTTTCAGTTCTCAAAATTGCTTCGTAGTTTTTGACAAGAACTCGTATTTAGACGCTACAACGAGAAACTATTCGTAGGATGTCTAGTCAGAGTAGAATTGAGCAGTGTCATTTCTTCTGTCTGGTTGATCTCGAGTATCCCTCAGCGTTTTATCTAATCCCCCGCCTCGGGGGAATGGACACCACCTCGACAGAAATGATGAGATGAGCAAGCAGTGGCTCACGAATTGCCACAGCCATCTGCAATAGCTTTTTTTTTTCTTCTTCCTTACTTTCTGTTCTTCTTTCGTTAGCAAATTGAGCTTAAGAATTGTTGGAAAGAAAAGGAAATAGATGAATTTCCTCAACGGGTGTTTTTTAATCGCAACTTTAACTTAATGTGTCTACAAATACTTCTTAAAAGCACACTGGTTAAAAGAAAAGAACCTAAGTCACGTGCACAACCAGGAAAGCTTTTACATTAGTTTTAGAAGATTTTCAGTTTTGGTTGAAAAACAACGGCATGAAATCAATTGATTAAAAGAATAGAATAAGTAAACGTCAATGTTATTTAATTATTTCTATAAAAAAATTTCATTGAAAGATTTTTTTATTTTATTTTAGTTGTTACTGTATGTGCCTACCAGAAACATTCAAAATCTGCCCTTAATGAAATTCAAACTAACAGCTGTTGATAAAAAAATTCTCCGTATAACTATTAAATTCTGCCTATTTACAGAGGGTCCTTTCCACTGCATTTTTTTCTAGGAAATTCCTGGTTTCCAGTTGTACTACTGGACTATAGATAATCAAAAATGGAGAACTTCTGTCCATGTGACTGCTGAGCTCGAAAAGACTTAAAAGGAGAACCATCCAAATATTATTTTAAGATTGAGGCTCATCTTCGGCAGCCTGGTCATTCATCTGCACAAGTGACAAAATCTTAATACTAAGCAGGGACAAAAAACAACAAGAAACCTTTATAACTTTATTTGAATTTAATGACCTTTAAATAAGTAAAAAAAAAAAATATATATAACATTAAGTAAAGAAGTAATTCAAGATACTAAATTTTTTTAAAATTAACTGTAAATATATTATTTAAAATCTTTTTTTTTTAAACTTCCGAAAATCAGTTTGGTATAAATTAGACAATGATTAGGAATAATGTGTCCATGATTATTTTTATAATCCCCTCTGTTCCAAAGATCCGAGATATTTCCACAGATTAGAGCAATTAGTTTCATTAACATGATCCCTTCTGCCCTTATTTCACACCTCGGAGCAATCCTACACTGAAACAAATAGATACCAGAAGCAGAAACCTATCAAGCTTAAAGTAATATTCCAAACTGGCAGCAAATCGATACGATTACGGCAATGAAACTGATAATCTCATTAACGACGATTAGAAAGGATTGAAAGGAAACCACAGCACAATCCACTGAATTACTCATTCAAACGAAGGAGGGAAAAAAAAAAAAAAAGCACATTTATTTATGAATCTTTCTAAAGTTCATTGATCAAAAAATTCGATTTTCCATTTGTTAAAACAGCTATCGTATCGAAGAAATTACTAATTTCCCTTGACTTATTAACTGAAAATCGACAAAACTTTTCACGAATGTTGAAAATCACTAAGTTAACTTCACTTTCAGAGACAAAACTTTTTCCTTTGGTTTGAAGTGAGGAAATTAAGGGAATTGGCTGGGCTTCTTCGCTAATTCTTATTACTTAAATGCAGAGACGGGATCGAAAAACATGCCCATGTTTTTCCAGAATTCGAAATCAGGTTTCTATGGTTTCCAGAATGGAGTTTTTTTTTTTACCCTGAACTCTTTGCAAACGTTATACAACCCACTCGCATTTTAAAATTAAGTTTATTTTTTGCAAAAATATTATTGTTAAAATTCGAATAAACAGCAAAACTTTCATTGATAAAAATAAAACAAAACAGCAAGTTTATAGTGAGAGTACCGATTAAGTTTATGAACCACACAGCCTTTAAAATTTCAATTTAATAATTATTCTCTGCCCTTACAATATAAGATCCTGTTTCCCAACGTGAGGCACGCCCCACAAGGGGGCAATTTGATTGTTTAGGGGGCAATTCGGAAATGGAGCAATGTTTTTTTTTTTTGGTTGTGAAAGTAAAAAAAATATTGGTTTTTTTTTTTTAATATTTTTCTTTTAAGTTATACCTAATGGTGAGGCAAAGCATACTTTAGATACTTTAGGTGGGGCGCAGCACAAAAAAGGTTGGGAAACACTGATGTAAGATGTCCGAATAAGAAAAGAATGATGAGTTTTGAATGTCTGCGGTTGTTTTTTTAATAAATTATTAATTTTATTATCCTTATTATCATTAATAAGGAAATTACTTCCTACATCTCAGTTTATGTGCTTTATTACTTCGTATTCATGAATAACAATGTGTTTTTTTAAAAAAAATAATAAACTAAAAAACTTTAGGCTCACTTACACAAAATTAAAAATTAAAAACATTATATATGTATAATAATGTTATTATATATATAAATATAACATAAAACCCAATGCTTTGGGTTCTAGGACGCAACCCATGTCAAATGTATTTTGATATTTGATACAGGGTTTCTCACTGGAATCCGAAAAGTTATGTTTTAAATTTATGTTGTTTTAAATTTTTAATTTCATGTGTATCCACCTAAAGCTTTAAGCTTATCAAATAATTTAAATTTAAAGACAAAACAAAGAATTAAGATATTTTTAAACCTTTAGTTGATTGTAAAGTGCGAATAAAATCTAATCAAGAATGAAGATTCTGTAATTAAAACATACGACTTAGTCAAAAAAAAAAAAGAAAAAAAAAAATTCACATTTTAATGTGATTCCTGAAATTTTATTTAAAATCTATTTCAAATGAATGAATTCAAAAACTATTTAAATTCGAAGGAAAGTTATTAATTCAATTATCGCGATCTTCTGGCAGTGGCAAGGGGTAATCGAAATTGATCTTCTGTGACACAAAGGGATGGGATTAAAAAGTGACTTAAACCAGTAAAATCGTCATGTCAAGCATTTAAAAAAAATAAGAAAAATAATAAGAAATAAAGATTTATTTTTTGTAAAGTAGAAATAAACCACTGACATTGCAATGAACGTGATTCCAAACAACTTAATTTCAAATTTTATTCAAGGAAAAATATATTTTACGATTAAAATAGCTTATTGCTCAAAGACTATTTGCTATGTAAAGGAAAAAGTAAAAGACGATCACATTGCCTTTCGCAGTTGGGATAGCATTTTTTTATTTATTTTATGCTAATAACTTCATTTGTAAGTTGCATCAATTTTTTTTTTTGATAATTGTTAAAATGTATGACAATTTATCCTTCAATATTATCATCTTGTATTCCTATTTATCTGTGCTTAACCTGTAATTAATCTTACTGCTTTAATGAATAAATCTAATCTTATTAATGCAATCTATTGATTTTTATATTAATAATGTTACAAATGAAGTTTTATTTTTAGTGCACTAGCCTCCCAAGTTATCCGGAATTTGTGTCTTCATTGTCCAATACAGGATCATCCAACACATGACTCAATCCATATTGTAAAGAAGACGTTTGACCCTCTTGGTTTAATAGTTCTTGCAACTTACAGACAGACATAATGATATATTTCGAAACGAATTTTACAGTCGGATATCCTGTACCACACCGCAGATGCTATTGCACTAACTAATATATACAATTGAGAATCGTAGATTTCCCGATTTGAATCCTTTCCAACATCTCCGATGATCACTTTTCAACACCTGTCTAGAACCTCGGCTGAGGGCCAGACCAATACGTCCCCACAGGTAGCTGAACTGGTTGCTTTCCTTCAGGAGAAATGTAAGATGCAGTCTATCGTATGTTATTGTAAAGCGATTGTTACAAAGCGTTGAATAGGATTAGACAAGCTTGAAGATGCGCGGTAATGACATCACTGCCAAATCAATGTGTACTTTGATATTTTGAGTAACCTATACCGCTACGATACAAAAAGTGAAATTATGAACGAAGACGATGCTTAAATTTATTAAAAAAAAGTTTTTAAGCCAGTGCTTATTTTTCATTTGCTTTCCTCGCTAATTTTAAAAATAACAAATGGCAAGGAATGAATCTACAGATATAAATTTCTGTCAAGAACCATATGTGTCAAGTACTTTTCTACAAACGTATTGCTTTAGGTTTCATCTGACAATTGAAAGTATTACCTAATTGAAAGTTGTTGTTGTTGTTTTTTTTTTTCGTTGTAATGCCTTCCATTTCCATTAAAATCCTTCGATGATGGGTTTTTTCCATCGGAAAACCAATTTGAGTAGGATTTCGTAAAATGATCTCTGCTGTCGTGAAAATCAGAGGCTTCCTTCCAATCATCAGTCAATTTTGCTATAATTCGATTCATTCACATAATAAAATTGGCAGTAGACAGCTGAAAACCATTAAAGGTTTCACTATAAAGATTGTCTGGCTTACACAAGACTTATTTTCGCAATTTCCCTGAGCATCCGAACAGCAGCTGTTTTTGATAATCATGTCGTCACAAAGTAGGATTTGACTAAAATCACTGGACCTCCAATGTTTCTGATGCAGAAGTATTCTTTTACATTCAAATTAGTCACTCGTGCACCGATCTTCGAAGCTTTTTTTCTTTTTGGTTTTGCTGGAAAATGTCATTGAGATTGCACTTTACTGTCACTGGTCAAATTTCACTTTGGTATCTCTAATTCATTACATGAATATTTTACAAGTTTTTGTTTATGTCTATTAATTTTGAATACATTACTAAACTTAGCACTAAGATAAACAGGCTAGCATAAAGATAAGGTTTCGAAAAATAAGTGCACTAAAATAGAATATCTCACCATACAGTTAAGGTATAGTTCAGAAGCTGTAGTTTCAAGAAAAATGCATTTTGGCAGATAAATCACATTTTCTCGTGATGTCCAAACCAAAATAAAGCTATTATTTTGTTATTTTCAAATTACTGAAGGTTATTACAGATTGTATTAAATTAATCTAGTCCGAAGAAGCGTTTTAGCAGTTCAGAAAGAAAATTCACCTTATTGTTACAAATATAACCAAATTCTCCAACAAATCACGAATAATGTTTTTATTACCATGCTTTTATTAACTGACACTATCTGATTTCCAGGTCAAATTTTGTAATCAATTTTTAAGTCACTTCCCTTATTTTCATCTAGAAATATATTTTATCATCTAGAAATCGTCTATGTCAATCATCTAGAAATTTTGCACACTTGCTTATGTCTGATGACAGTACAAACATATACAATAATATACTGATATATTAATATATTCCGCCAAGGCAACACACGTCTTTCCGTGCGTTCTTCTATCGAGACCAGCCACTAGGAGGCGGCATATATATACAACTACTTCTGAATTATATATACATAATTCTTTTATGTTTTAATCATTATGTAATATAAAAAAGCATGGTTTTTAAATGTTTTTTAATGCTTTATTTTTATTAATATTTAATTACTTATAACAGCATGTAATTAGATCTTATTGTTTGAAGAAAAGAAAATTGTAAAACAAATTGTTTTTAATTACAGTAGAACCCCTCTCGTCCGCCCTCGGCTGGTCCGCCACTCTGGTTGATCCGACCGTGCTCGAGCCGGCCGAACTTGTCCCCGACTTATTCGGTGACTCACCAACCGTCGCGCCATTGTGTTGTTTACTTGCATATACAGTGACGGTAGATGGTGAAAACGCTCTTAAGAATCGCAAAACATTGAAAAAGCCTAAACTTGAGCTGCTTGACAACGCAGTAAATCCGTATATTTTATTGTAATCCGTATTTTTCTGTATTTTCTGATAATACAACCTTTTTTGCGTTCCGACCATATCCCCAGTCCCAAAGGTGACGGATTAGAGGGGTTCTACTGTATCTGTTTATTAAAATTATCCTCTGCAATAAAGGAATTCGCAACTAAATTGAACGGAAGACAGATCAAAAGAAAAAAACGACTTTCCACGTTCCAAGTTTATTAATTAATGAAGCTTAAATGTGCAGATACCAAAAACACTTATTTTATTAAGCTGAATTTATAGGGAATCAAACAGAAGCCCTAAATGAATTAAAAAAAAAAAAGGAATTATTTTGGAACTTCCTATTGGAATTTATGCCATATTGGCTAAGATCTAGTAATCGAGGTTTGGTGATGAATCGTAGTGTTAATTTAGATAAATGATTCTAATTTCAGGTTAAATGACGGACCATGATAGAAGGGTCTCAAAAGTTTTGTCACATATTTGTATGGCTTACGTAAATTGTAATGCGATTTTTTTACATGGATAAGAAGCCACTGGCATTGTGATTAAAAGTGTACTAGTAACAAAAATCTAGATTTGTGCAGGCTTAGATTTTTTTTTTTAGATTTGAAAGGACCGTGGGTACTTCATATTACAACTGCGGTCTGTTAGGCTTGTGCAGACCTTAGAATTCTCAAAGGCTATAGACAGCATGAAGGAAGGAAAAAGAAAAAGAAGAAGCAAACAAGCACAGGAAAGAAAGGGAACATCATGCCGGTCCCCGTATCCCAAATTCAGCAAAGACTGTTCGGCTATGCCTGAAAGGCCAATTATTCAAAAACAATTTTTTTCATCCCTCATCTGTTGTAACTGCAAGTTATATCTTCAGTCCAGGCCGGGCCTCCTAGATTCAGAGTGTAGGCACCAAGGTGCCACCTACCCCCACTCCCTTTGTACGATTACGGCTTTTTCACCTCAAAGGCCATCTCTTTTCTTCATTCTTCAAGCTGTTATAAATTTGATAGAAATGTAATCTTTATAAGAAATTTTAAGTCTACTACTTAATAATGGTCATACGTGACAAGTGTAACTTAAGCAATCTCAGAACAGTTAGGAAATTCTTTTAACGATAAAATGCAACATTTGAAAAGAAATAAAATACATTAGTCAAGTCTAAGACTATCAGTTTTTTAATCTATACTATAATTTTAAAGAAACAAATTTACTACATTCTAAAAAAAAAAAGAAAGCAACAATTTTGCACATGTTTAAAGTAAATTCTGACATACTCATCTTTTTCTTTTTTTTTTTAAGGAAAGAGTTCTCTAATTAATATGTTTTAATAATCTTTAATTTAATCTTTAATACAAATAGCAGGCATTTTTTTTACATAAACAGGATCAGATTTAAATTGGATCAGAATTAACTTTCTCTCTACATCGCTTCTGTTTTTCTGTAGAGCTAATGCCGTTTTTACTAGTGAAAAAAAAAAAAAACAATCATAAGAGTGTTACAGAACATAATGATAGAGGTCACGTAAGTTATTCCGACGATAGTAATTTATGTGACAGTAACTATAACTTAAATTATTTCTGAGGTTGGAAAGATTTCTTTCTTATTGGTAAGAAAATAAATTGCAGAGATTGACAGTGGCAGAAGTAGACTTTCATTTGCTCATTTCTGTAGTTCGATAATTAAATCATTTTAGATAAAAATACGATCTGTGTTCCTTACGGGCACCAAATCAAAACTTATCGGCTCTATTTCTTGCTACTCGCGGGAACTCCAAAATAGCTTTTTGTAGTTCTCCATAGCACCTCTATTAGTGGCGTTTGTTCTTAAGACTTTTGTGAATTATGAGATATTCAATTGAAACTAACTTATGTGATAGGTCACTTGAGGGACAAAGAATAACAATTTTTCCAATAATGAATTTGTATCTAAGTAAACTTGCATATATTAGGATAAGTGCATTTGGATCCCGACTGATGGAAAACATTAAAAGACAAAGAAATCTAATCAGATTTGAAACACAATACCATAGTCTGACTTGCAGTGGGGGACAGTGACTTATGTGACATTTTATAAATATATTGAATTTATTAATTTTTTTTTTACATAGAATCTGTGAAATTACGTTAAGAAATATAATTTTCAATTAAAAAAACACTAAAGTTGTAAAATAAAAATCAGTTTTGTTAATTTCTTTCATTACCTTTTTTTTTTTTAATCTTGAAGGGACAGTAAAACTTCAAGTTTCATGAGAATGACCCATATTTATTTATTTATTTATTTATTTATTTATTTATTGATTTCTGGCTTTTTATTCATATAGCAGACATCTACAGTTTCTTGTTTCAGATATCGTAAAGGTCATGAAGATTCAACAGATGCGCGAGATAAAGGCCACTAGTAAGCAATAATTTGTCGAAAATTAGTTAGTATTGGGAAAATAACTGTTCTAATTTGACAAAGAAGAAATCGTTCGTAAGAAATCTCGACCTTTTCAGGGATCGAACACGGCTGCGTCTCCAGCTCATAGACAACAGCTTACATTACCTTAGCTACCATAATTACAATCTTTCATTGGTAAAAGTAAAACATCAGGTCATAAAATTTCCATTACGGAAATGGAACTGAATTTTACTTGACTGAAATTTTTAAAAACTGTCGGTAATCCAGCTAAATTGATTGCATTGACTATAAAATGACATCGGACAATCTATTATTATAAATTGACCAGACCAAGCCAGTGCACACATCTAGTTTTGGGTAATACCCTAGTTTCAGAGAAGACAAAAAATAAATAAATAAATAAATAAATTATTTAAAACTAAATTATTTTTATTTCTTTTTTGTGAATGAACTTCCTTTTCTTATTTGATTAGAAGGGGATATCGAAAACGAGTTTTTAGGAAAACATTATGGGATCATTTTAAACGGATATAGGCCTACCAGGCTGTGTGTGAAATCGATTGCATCGTCCTTTTGTGAGATCAAATTAAATATTTATTATGATATAAATCATAATAACAAGTAATATATAGATGGTCCGGGATTCAGTTGCAATGAACAATACTTATTTTCACTTAATCTCATTAAAACCTCAGCAAATCCAAAGGAAAGTAGCATCCATTTATTTTGTAATCCTGATTTTACAGAATCACATTGAAAATGGTTTATATATAAATAATTTCAATCCAAACAAAGCATATTCTTATATTAATAAAAAGAAAAAAATGAGGTTTTTTTTTTATCATTTCTAGTCCTGAGAAACGAACTCGAGGCGCCAAAACAAAAAAACTCATATGTTACAACTACGCCAACCGCCAGTGCTCAGCACCATCACAGTTAAGATGCTTAACGAAATCCTATTAAAACAATCTCGAAATCGGTAAGTTTACTAGTTTCCGAAGCATATCTCTTTAAAAGCAAAGTCTACGGTATATACTTCCAACCCCTCCCGGAATGACAACTCGATCTAAATTTTATAGAGCAAGATTGTTTTTTACCTATTTTAGCAAGTAAAAAGACGCGTATGTGAAAATTGTATAGTCCAAAAACAAAGAAATTCTTGTGCCTGAACGATCCATTAAATGAAAACAATTATTAATGTTTCTATTAATGAATTATTTCTAAATCTTTCAGTTTCAAAAGACTGACTATGAAATTAATAATGGCAGGGCGTCTGTCAAGCTTTTAAAATTAAAATCTAAAATAGAAATGCAGTGGACGCCCTTTTTTAAATTAAAGAAATAGAATAACGACTTCTAGAACGAGGGTCGCTGCACAGAATTGGAAATCACCATGAACCAAAGATATATGTGAGCCACACGGAAGACCAAAACAAGATTATCAGCTGAATCTAGTTTTATTCGTTCTCAAAAAAAAAAAAAAAAAAAATCAGGAAAGAATTGGACAAAAAGTAATTGAAGTAACTTGCAAATCTAACTTTTCCAGCTTCATTTTTAAACAATAAATGTAAATAACACATGATTAATTAATCATTACTTTTATTTCACAGGTGCATTTAGGCAGATTGTGGTGTAAACGTATGCTGGTCATTCTCTTTTCCTATCAACTTTCCTTCCTTTATCGAATTTGGCCAACTAGGGACTACCGAATAAGCTCAACCTGACAACGTCAAGGCGAAGCTAGTGAAAGTCAAGAAGGGGGACGAGATTCACATCCCGTCCAGGATAACCCTGAGATAGTAAGTCCCAGGGAGAAACGGACGAAACACAGAAGAAGAAAGAAACGGTCATGCCAACAGCGGGATTCGAACCCATGTTCAGACACACCGGCCAAACGGCAGACCGCCGTCTAGACTGCTCGGCCATGCCGGAACGGCTCCTATCAACTTTATTGTTAACAAAATTACGCATTTTCCTTTAACAAAGTTTAAATTAAGGTGGGTGTCCCTGATATGGCCATGCTAAGGTTTGAGAATTTTTCTAGCCTCCATTTTGGAAAAAATCAAAACCATTTTTTTTTAATCGTTCTCAATCAAATGAACTTTCACAAAAAATTTTGTCTTTCCCCATAAAAATAGTTTTACTGGTCCAAAAAACACAAAATTCCGAAAGTCTATTTAGTGGCCATATCAGGAACATGTGATATGGCCACCCTTGTTTCATATTCTACAAATCGTGTTTTTTTTTTTTTTTTCAGTTTCATAGTGCAGTTCTACTAAAATTACATAATTTTGATGTAAATGAATAAACCTGATACTAAATAATCCTTTTTTTGTTACTTAAAAGTGGGTTCAAAACAGGATTCCCACTCTTTACACCGCTCACTGCCTTTGACATCGCTTCTTAAGTCCATAATCCCCTGTTCTTCACGTTGTCAGTCATTATTTTATATATAAAACACACAAAAAAGGTTTTTATTGAGTAATTTTGTCAGAAGAAAAAATAAACTTGAACTGAACTTGATACGGCCATGTTGCACTTAATATGGCCACGTGGGTGGCCATATCAGGAGCAGGCCAGCTTTCACGGAAATTGGTTATTACGAACAATTCGTAAAAGATACGCCACCAACGACAACACCAATCGAAAGAGCATTAAAAACTGAATAGAGTACGATGGTTTTCATGAAAAAATTATTTGAAAACATGCATAAAACAAAGGAGACTCATCAGAGAAACAGAAGAAGCAGTCATACGAAAAACAGACAACTGACGTCATATTGCTCAATCTGGCTGGATGGTAAATTATCACGTGACAAACTATGGAGGTCCATCATTGGATGGTGATGCCATTTAGGGGAATTTTTGGTTAGTTAACTCACAATAGGTGGGTGGCCATAACAGGAGCACCTACCTTATTAATTTCTACTTACAAGATTGTAGCTAACGAAGTAGGATGACTAGATGTCTCGGATTGTGCGGGATAGTCTCGGATTTTAGTGCAGTCTCCCGTTTCAGTATACATCCGGATTCTGTAAATAGTCCCAGATTTTGTAAATAGTTTATGTGAATTTTGTTAGTGCCGGTCCATATAAGGATGGAGATATTTTGCATTTATAAATTTGTATTTTTATTATTTTGAAGTTTTTGGTATCTGCACAATGTTAAAGTTTCATAAAGTATAAAAATCAAAGTTGTTTACTTTTTTGTTTTGTTTTTTGTTTTTTGTTTAGTTGTCAAAGTTGTCTTGCCCCGGACTGACATCGGAAAAGTTTGGTCACGCTATAAGAAACTATAGAATGGTTTCTTAAAAATCGCCAATTTAAGTTAATAGTTTATTTTATTTTTATATTTTTTATTTATTTTAACTTTTGTCTTATTATAAAATAAACTTTAGACTGTATGACTTAAAAGCTAATATTCATCACAATAACAAGGGTAAAAGTATAGAACACCGTTTTGTTTTCCTTCGGAATTAAACACAATCACAGTAACGTATACTATAATACTTATTAATACTTATAATACTATACTAATTATTTTTCTGATCCATTCCTCGTGCAAAAATATAATTAAGAAAATTCCGTGAAAAAAAAATCTTTCTAAGAAAAGAAGAAAATCTTTTTTAAATTAAAACTTAAATGTCTGTTTTAATTTAAAAAGTTTTTGGATTTGAAAGTTAAAAATCAAGAATTAAAAGGAATGGTTTATTAACAAGATATAAAAATATTTATAATAAGTAATAATAAATATGTTTTTGACAAGAATATAAAAATTATATTAATAAACAAGAAGAGATTTAAAGTGAAGTAAACAAGAGCAATTGGAAAAGCCTTCAGAATAGATTCGACAAGGAAGTTACAGAGCGCTGTTAAACCAGGAAATTTTAACAACGATGGAGAGTGAGTAAATGTTTTTCCAATTATAACTAAACAACGGAAAGTAAATGGGCGTTTTACTGCCTCCGTTACGCTCGCGTTCGTGTTGACTTATATCAAATTTAGGACACAGAATAATAGAAGAGAGAATTAAAAAAGTTAATAGTTATTTTAAATAAAGCCCAACAAAAATACAATAGGAAAGTAGATTTCAGTGTAAAAAGGGAAATGGTATCAGTTAAATGGTTTGGGTTATTTACTAAATGATACTTTCAATAGATTTAAAGTAGAAATCTCAAAAAAAAAAAAAAATTACTAAGTATATGGAATGCGATCTACACAGATGCTCTGTTTGATTTTATAGTTGAGACATCATAACTTCATAAGATTGTATGATATGGAAAATATCCTATGAAATCAGCGTTGTAATTAACGTTATTCAAAGGGAATAAGTAGTTATTTATCAGAATAAGTATTATAATAATTCGTAGTGCTTCTTATTTTCTGAAATTGTTATTTCACGGAAAAAAAGATTATTTCTAATTATCAGTAATTTATACTTCATTAAAACTTCACTTAATGTGTTTTGTGATATTAAAAATGCCGTAGAATCATACAATTAATTTTGCTATTCATACAGCTGTGGAAAATGCTAATTCATACCACAATAACATATTTGTATGTTTCTGTAATACATATATTCATCAATGTAATTTTCAGTAAGCAAAGACAGGAATGGGAAATAAAACTGCAAAAATAGAAATGTTATATGAGATTCTCTTAAGACTGGTATTCCTCTAAATAACAGTGAAAATCGTGGTATATTATTTCGCTCTTTAAAAACGCTTATTTACAGATATGAATTGTTTTTAATATTGTCACGTATTATTCTGGAATTATACATTTATAGTAGTTGTCCACTCATACAAACCTGAGACAATAATGGAAAACAAAAGCTAATCGGCTTCTGACACACAATGTAAGTTCATGCTGTGGATCAAACAACAGATAGAGATCGCACTAGTGGATGATTCAATTGATTTGCAGGGGATAAAATGAAAGCATCGTAATCTGAAATTGAATAGGATAATGTGAATTGCAGCAACTGCTGCAGTAACAAGTAAGGATCTTTACTTTAATGTTTAAAATACTATGATGTTCACTATAATGGACTATGATGTTCACTATAATGGACTATGATGTTTAAAAATATGATAAAATATTTGTTTTGCCTATGAATATATTTACGAAAACTTTAAAATTAACATTAATTAGCTTTATAAAACAGATTTTTGTATTACCGGTTTTATAAAATTCTAAATTTAAGTTACATTCTGTTGAAAAAAATAAATAAAAACTAAAAACAACACACTCCGAAGAAAGTGTTCTATCGCTATGAAACTAAGAGAATGTAAAAATAAAGAATTGATTATGTTTTCATTGCAAAGGAATTTTTATTGAGCAGCGGCAACATAACGAGTACATATTAATACGTATTAAATCCTCCACAATGGCGACGATGCAAGCCGAGTTTGGTACGGCATGGAATCAAATAATTGCCTAATATTGTCCTGAGCATATTTCTGTTAGGCTAATTCGGACAAATTCTCTAATTGGTTGAAACTGCCTTCCCAGCATATTCCAGACATGCTCGATTGATGAAAGGTCTGGGGACCTGATTGGTCTTGGGAGATATGAACTCACGGAGGCATTGTTGAGAGAGCCTCGCGTTATCATGATGTTAAATAGTACCTGAAAGGCATTACAGCATTGGTAATACACGTGGCTGCAGAATATTATCAACGTATAGACGTGCTATACGACTGCACTTGGATTGGAGGGATGACCACGCCTCCTCCTTACAGGAATACGGTGATTATTTGCACCAAGAGAAAAGTGCGATTCGTGTTGAAAACAACAAGACTCCAATTGGGCACCTTCCATGAATCCAGGGCTCGACACCACACCAGAAAGTGCTGCCTAATTAATTGGTGAGTGGTAGATTGTCTTAAGGGACGCCGAGAATGAAGTCCAGTCTCATCCAGTCGTCGCCCAATGATGACTCTTGATACTTCATGAACGTAGAGAAAGTTATGTGCCTTTGGATAGAGGACAGGGACGCCATTGGTATCCTTAAGGCTGCTGTCGTGATCCTCTGGAAGGATCTAAACGTTCCAGGGACGGTTATTTGGAACCATTACTGCCAGCGTCGTTCCGACCAAGATGGCGCCTGACACGTCTGCATGACCACCTGCTTCTCTTAAGTCTATGATGCGATCTCTTTTAAACTCGCTAAGTTGCTGGTACTGCGGGTGTGTTGTAGAGGCATCTTCACAGACTACGGAATGTAACGAAACAGCAAAACCAGTTATATTTATCCGTCCTTGTGAATGCCGCTCCTTATACTGACCCTAGAATGGACCCTTCTCATGCGCTTTGAAAACTCCGATGTGTTCAATTGGCGACAAAATTTTATTCATTTGCTTATTTAGCTGAAAGGCATTTGAATAACAATTTTCACGGCTCTCACTATTTGTATCAGTGTATTTTTTCTTTCTTTTTTTGTTTCCAACATAGTGCATTTTGTAAAGCTTATTAATAAAGCATAAAGCAATAAACAGGACAGCCTGAACCTTTACCTCGAAGATAAATGTAGAGAATACGGCTAATTCAATTTAACTGTAAAAAAAAAAAAAAAAAAAAGTGTTCAGAATTTTCTCTTGCAACTAGTAATCAAACGTTTGTTCTGTTGCAACTGACTAAAATACTAATGAAGAAGAATTTACAGGCTAAATAAGTATAATCCAAGGCAAAATTGCATGATTAACTATTCAGACTTTCTAAAATCCAATAATCTAAAACTTCTGGGATAATATCCGTGCAACATAACAAAGTAATGACAATCTTTTTATCACGAGGGTTAATTTAAATAGTCAGAACTGTCTCAGCCCTCAAGCAGCATAGTGTAGGAAATTAGATTTCATTGAAATAGAACTTACAGGAACAAAATATATTCAGTTTACTAAAAGTAATTTTTACATTGCTACCTAGAATTTCGGATTTACAAAGTAATTAATTTTTTGAATCACTTGCAAATATTATACAGGGTGGTTCAAAAGGTGACGTCCAAAATTTTTTTTTAGATTCCTGACATCTGGGGGTACAAGGAAATACCCCATGTGTGTAATGGTTTCTTGTGTAGTTTTCGAGTTATGAGTAGTTTTGTATGTTTTGTGAATTTTCGATGGAACCACCGTCAAACTGATGTATGTTGCAAAATATGGAAAATGTTGTGAATGTTTTTGTCTTAGCATACTCCGCATAATGGGTACTGTTAGAAAATATCCAGCGTTCTACCAATAAGGGAAGGTTTACAAATTTCAATCGAAACTGAATAATGTAGGGTAGAGTGAGACATAGGAAGCTTAGGGTTCCACGAAGTTTTTCCACTTCCTTCGATGTCATGGAACGTTGTTTTTAATTTTTTTTTTTTTTTTTGATGTTCAAACTTGCACTCTGTCTCATTCTATCCTACATTATTCAGTTTCGATTGCAATTTGTAAACCTTCCCTTATTGGTAGGACGCTGGGTATTTTCTATGGGACAGTACACATTCTGCGGAGTATGCTACGACAAAAACATTCACAACATTTTCCATATTTTGCAACATACATCAGTTTGATGGTGGTTCCATCGAAAATTCACAAAATATACAAAAATACTCACAACTCGAAAACTACACAAGAAACCATTACACAAATGGGGTATTTCCTTGTACCCCCAGATGTCAGGAACCTAAAAAAAATTTGGACGTCACCTTTTGGACCACCCGGTATATTGTATATTTTTAATTTTTCATCCGTGTAATTTGGTTGAAGGCTGGAAAGGGAAATATGGAAGACCACTGTTTACATATCATATCTCTTAAGAGATACTTAATAAAATGCGTTAATGGCTGTAATAAATTTATCGTACAGAAAAAAAAAAAAAAAAACTCTGGAAAAGAAAAAGCACTGGAGAAAACGACATCAATGAAATTAGAAAATCATAATGTATTTCTTTTTCTTTTTTTTTTTTTGATAATTGGAAGGTTTGTAGACAACGCTTTTTAAAGTAAGAGGAAGAATGATGTTCTTATGTAAAATCCTTTAATTGCGAAGTCATATAAAACTTAACAGTCCATAAAAATATACACAAATAAAACAAAAAAAACAACTTGTATACACTGAAAACATCCCTAAAGATGACTAAATCAAACTTTCTGCATCTCATGACTATTAATCTTTCGAAAGAAGAAAGGCATCTGTTCATCTTTAAAATCTGATTTTGCAGATAGCACCTGAGGATACAACCAAGTCTCTTTGAATAACCTTGCAAATTGATCCTGCGCAAAGCGACCTTAAATCCCCAGCGGTCTTTCTCTAGACAAGAAAATCATTATATCACCCGATATAATGAAGGGATACTGAATTTTTAATTACATTCTATATTGAATACAGTAAAATCTGAAACTCCAGTCGAAAACTACCGTATTCCTTTTTAAGCAACCAGATTCAAATATTGACATTTCCTTAATCTCACTTACTTTTATTTTCTTATTATCATGAATTTCTTTTTATCAAGAAAGTCTTTTCATTTCCAAGTCACAGAGAAAAAAAAATAATAAACTGGATCTTATCGTTTTGCTTCTGCTGGAGGTGATATTCTTAACTTATTTTAAGTGAATTGATTCAAGAAGAGAGAAGAAGAGTGAAAAAAAGGAAAGATACGAAGGAGAAATGACATAAGAAACTGCTTAAAGTGAACTCTTGAAAGATGTTTCGGTTAAACTAACTATGAAGGTAATAGATTCTAACAAAATAGATAATGACTCGAATAATTTTTAGAAAACACACATCCACACAAACAAACTAAAACTTGATGCCAAGGTTTGCTGTCTGTATAAAGTCCATTCTGTAGCTTTTAAAATCCGCTTTATGCAGAGTGGACTAACCTTACGAGATTTTTCTTAGAAATAATAAAAATGACCTAATATACTGGATCGTTTAATGTTTTTATAAAGAAATTCAATATATTTTATTTAATCATCTGGGGTAAATTAACTAACTTCAAAAACAAATTTTCCATGTTTTTACGGTGGCGACTTTATCAAGCAAAAATTCAAAATCAAAATGCCAAAAACAGAAAAGAAATGCTATGAATATATAACAAATAATACGTAATAGTAATGAGAAATACAACTAAAACAATTGTAAAGGAAAATAAAATGTGTTCGCATTTTAGATTGCATCAATAGAATTCAAGGCTTTACTATTGATAATATCTTTATATCTTGGCAAGAAAAACAATTCGTCATTTAAGTAATACACAACGTTGTATTATTTTTTAATATGCAGTTATATTATTTCAATTGTTATTTTAGTTTCCTTTACAATTATTGTGATTGTATTTCTTGTTACTGGTACGTCCTATTTGTTGTGTATTCGAATAATTTCTGTTTTTGACATTTTTATTTTGAATTTTTGCTTCACAAAGAAGTCGCCGTAAAGACTTGAAAATTTGCTTTTGTAATATTATGTTATTTGGTAAAATTATTTAATTAATGTGAATTTGACACGATCTTTATTAAATTAACTATCTTCATCGAAGACTTCTTTCAAAACAGTCTACAAAACAAAAACGTCCAATTTCGAAGCATTCTTATTTTTTCCTGAGTTTTTTTAATGTTGTATTATTTTAATAATAATTTCTTTATAGCTAGTCGTTTTCAAGATTAGATGTTGTTATGAAGTAAGACTAAAAAAAACTATTCCTGATTCTTTGTAAATAATAAATTAGCAGCAACAGTTATCGGTTAGTAGAGTTATAAAGCAATTTTACTGATGGTTTTGCAAAGATCGGAGAACCTTCTTTTATAATAACCTGAATTAGATCTGATAAATTTCAAATAACTTCATGTAAAAATTGGTCAAAAGTAGTGATCTTTCTAGCAAAATTTTTTGTCAAAAGATTTCTGGGAAACAACAATAAATTGTAAATTAACTAGTAGTTACAATCAGGAAATGAATTGTGATAATTAACAAGTAATAGTCAATAGTTAACGATAATGAATAAGTACTGATAATTAACAACAATACAATAAATAACAATTAATTGACAATTAGTAACGGTCTAAAAATACCAATAAATTTTATAAATCATTTGGGATTTATCATTTGTTGTCAATCTGTGCTATTATGATAAATGTTTTCTTTTATCTCTGAGTATGTCTTTATAGAGGTATATTTTAGTACGTGATCCTTAATAAGACTGGTCTTCGGTCACAACTGTATTAAAAAGCAAAATATAAAGTGGGGCGAACACCATGAGGCAAAAAACCATGTTGTCCATCCAACACATCGCATGAGACCTTGTCGACGGGTTTTCCTCGAACCGTTGCTTGCCAAACACGTCGACAAGGTCTCCTGCAGTCGTGACGTCACGCCCATTCTTAGAAATGGCTCCACTTCGATTGTCCCCACTTCAGCTGGACGGAGAGCTATTACGAAATTATTATCACAATGTTGAGATTATCTTTCAAAAATAAATAAAGTTTATACTTAAATGCATTAATTTTATGCGTCAGAATTTATCAGAATGTTAAAAACTAGATTTTTTCATAACTGCGCAGCATCAGCTGTGTACGCATGGAATTCTGGGATAGCCGATCGCTCGCTAGTTAAAGAATTGAAGAATTAATCCAAATAAATCTAACAAATTCAAAAAGAAAATATCTCAGGATGGATTTGCTAAATTTCTGTTAATTTCTGAATGTGAATTTTGCCATATTAAAGGCTTCAATAATTATCAAATTCAAAACTTTAAAATTATTTTCGCTGTTTGAGTCACAGATGTGAAACAGGCACAGTATCATTCAATACCGTTCGAAATTCCTTCTTCAAAATATTTTCTAGAGTATTTTGATGCATAAAATTACTATATTTCATAAGATAAAAAGACTTACAAATCCATTTCATCTAAAAAACTTGTTTACCACTTCGATATTTCAATCCTCTAAGCGAGGATTTTCTTCAAGAAAACATAGCCTATACAAAAGAGAAAGAAAAATAGCTTCTTTCTTCTAATTTCAAAAACAGGGGATAAGTATAACAATCATGAATCTTGATATATTGCATCAAAATATATTATTAACAAACAAAACATACTTATAATATTTTAACAATCCATTATTCAATCCATCATACAACTTTTAACAAAACATTTTCAATTTAGATTTGATTCTTTTCACAATTCATTTTCAATTTAGATTTGATTCTTTTGTTATTATTTATAATTTTACTAAATTCCAAATGAAATCGTATTCATTTTTAAAGCTCTGTCTCTGTTCATGCATTTTGGTAAATTGATGAATCCAGATTCTAAAATAAAACGTTCACTTTCATCTTTAGATTCGTAGATTACACCAACAATGGGGTCAGGATTATGTTTCATATTTAAGAAGAATGTATGGTAATATTACTATATTTCAGTGTAAAGATTGTTTCCTGTCGAATGATGATATTTCTTATTACAATAACAGCTTTTTGATGGTTTTCAGTGCAGTGGAATTAAGATATTCAGGGGAGCAAACTACGAATGATGTCATCAGTGACATATTTCAATTCTCTGCTTTTATTGGTTGGATTTCCGAAAGACATGCGTTGAATGTCCTGTCGTGTTTTACCCTGGCAGTCTCATCAAACACGTTTCCGCCAGACATGCCCACAAACAAGTTGGATGGTGTTCGCCTAGCTTTACATAAAAATCATAGCATTTTAGGGGGAGATTAAAAAATAATCATATTAGGCACTATAAAATAACTGTAATTTGTGAAAGTTTTACTGTAAATAAAAATCATTAACTTGTAAATCATGGGCATTAAACTAAGACGAACTACAAATCGTAACAATGTTAAGTCTAAAGGAACTTTCTTATTTAGGAAATCAACAATAAATTATCAAGGAACAAGATAAAAGGTCGATGCAATTTATATTAAACTACTGAATTTTGATAGGAAGTTAGAAAAAAAATACTCTGGAGATGAAAATGATTAATGACTGCTCGAATAAGAAGACAAATTTTTATCACTTTTAATCAATGATAAAACAATAAAGTATCATAACAAGTCACTTCAATGAACTCTTGTGATATGTTTACAGAAAGTAAAAAAAAAAATCATTCAACTGTTTCACTGTTATCTTGTCGATTTTTTTTTTGTTCTTTACATAGGGTTTCAGAACTTTTTTTTATTTATTATTTTTCATTTATAAATTCAATTATATAGTTTTTCGATAAAAGTAGTCTTTGTTCGGTCATTTACTTTGTGAATATTCTTTAGGAAATGCAACGTGCTTAACGGAAATCTAAAGTAAGACTTCTGAACCAAAAGCCTATATTACACCCCTTCTAATTATTTTTATTCTTTTACCAACTAATTTTCAAAATACATCAAACTTTAATTTAATAATGCTACTTTTGGATTAAAATAAAACAATCTTTTACCATTCTGAATTCTGCTTTTGCCGAATTCGGTTGAAACTAATTATCCTTATACATGACTTGTTGTTGTTTCACATTGCACATCAAGAGCAAACTTCGTATACGAAGTATCCGTGCACAATGATCTCTATGGTTGCCATCTTGGCGAAACCCTAGAAAAAAACCACTGAATTTCCGGGTACCAGATACTGAGGTGGTTTCCCATTGCCTTCTGCAGGGAGTCATTCAGGAATGATTATAGACCTGAAGAGAAAGATAACGACGCAGAAAAGGAATTTTTTTCAAATATCCATGCCGTCGCCGGGATTCGAACTCAGATTCCGACACATTTACCTCATGGCAGGCTTCCGCCTAGACCACTAGGTTATGCTGAATACGGCTTTTACATGATTACTATGAGATAAAAAATAATATTAATAAAAACTTACTGCTTACTGACTGATCATCTTATAAACTGTTTTCCGATTTCTCTGTGTATTTATTTACCCGGTATTTATTTATTTATTTATTTGTGTATTAGCGCTTCCCAGCTAGCTTCTAATTATTCATCAAACTTCTGCGATAGAAATAAACGACATCATAATGACTGAGTACAATATTGATTTTACATAGGAGTAGGGGATGAGTAGGAATTGACTAAGAAAGGCAAAATGGACGGTAGATGTTTAATTTGCTTTTTGCTTTTTTTTGGTTGGACGGTGTGTCGGCGTGTTCTGTTTTTTTATATGACTGAAAGGAGCTTCAAAATGATACTGTATTTGCTAAGGTTGGCCTCGGGGACAGCGATTTGTGATAACTTGCCCGGACATCAATTAAAAAAAAAATAATAATAATAAAAAAAAATCTATCTACGCCACCGATGTTATCGTATCTACACCAGCTGTATTCAACTTTTCTTGTTCGCATATCCTCAGATGTAGTTTATCTTTCACTTTGCACCCATAAGGTTCAAAGTATTCAATTTACATATACATAAATAAAATTGTTTTTAATATAAATTACATATTTTACATGCAATATATATTAAAGTTTAATATTTTTTAATAATTTAACAATAAGTTTTAACTTTGAAAATGTAAACAACTTACTTATTTCTGCTATAAAAATTATTAAATGAATGAATTGTAGCACCCGGATAAGTAAAATATGCTTGAAATCAAAATTAATCTATCAAACATTTCATCAATTATTTCATCAAAATTAAAACTTTTCCACGCACTCCTTTAGATTTTACGCATACCTCAGATTGAATAATACTGACGTTACGGTAAGGCCTAGATGTAAATATTACAATAACAATTAATTCCATTAAATTAATTAATGACACGATTTCTAAAATTGAATTAATGTTCTCGTTAAATCGAGTGAATTTGATTAACTTTACTGTTTATTAAAAGTAAAACTAATTATTGTATTTACCTCCGCTTAATTAGCTTAATATTTTCCGTATCATAGGGACCTGCTGCCATTGAAGTCGAGGACGTGGACTGATGAAGCATTTATTGCAGAGCTTACTAAATAAGTACTGTACGTATGTTTTAGATGCAACTAATATCACGAAATTATGAGGAATTATAAGATCGTTTTTTAATCTGTTGTTTTGAATATTTGTAAACAGAAAGGATTGTACCAATCAATTTTTTTATGCAAATGAATAAGATATATTTTGAGATATACTTTTGTAAGGTCCGGTAGCTCAAGTGCTCCTTAGAGTTTGACTACTAGTAAATGGAACCAAATTTGATCTCTGTTAGGGATCAGGTCCCAGCATTCACTCAACTCTCTTTAACATGAGGAGAGGCTTAAAAGAGGGGAGAGTCGGACTAGCCATCGTGTACAACTGGGATTCTATTTTCGATTGGCCACTGAAACGCCAGATTCTTTACCTCTGCCGCCTCAAGAATCAAGTGGACTGACGAGATCTTTGCGAGATCAAATTTCATGACGGAATCAGCTGATATGCTTTTTAATGAAGAGAATTAATGAAATTGACTATTTATTGAAATACGAAAATTAAATCATTGCTTAGAATAAATAATTAACTAATGTATTTTATAAAGTGCAGTTTTTCAATAATGATTAAAATTAAATTAAGTAAAGCATAAAATTTATTCACAATTCATAAGCAGAGCCGGATTTATTATCAAGTCATTAAAATTCAAAAGAAAATCGATGGCGAGCTGTTTCCGATGTCGTTAATCTCTTTTTTTTTCCCTAAACATATGAATGCATGTTGAGGTGTGGGAAAAAAGAAAATCAGTTAAGAACCATTAAGGTAATTTAAGTACTAAAAAGGAATAAAGGCATAGGCTACTTTCCAGAAAGAAAAACAACAAAATCTCCGATAAGTGCCAACAAGTAAATTTTAGAAAATTCAGGAACAAATTAGAAAAAAAATATCCGTAGAAGCTGATGGAACAAGAGAGTAAATTTATGATGGTGAGTTTTCTATGCGCGGTAAAGATATAGGGATTCAATGGCACAAGCAATCAATCTTAGGAAGCTCTTCAGAAGTCTAATGTAAAAGAAAGCAGTCATGTCCACTGGCGAAGGTGTAAAACGTCGTTTTCTTATCTGTCAGTTCTCCATTTCGACCGTATGTTGACATCATTTACGGCCTCTTCGCACAAAATGTAAAGCAGCTTAAAGAGACACTGTCCAATTAAATTGTGTCCCTTTAGTTAAAGATAATGACGTTAAAAATATCCTACTCAATTAAAGAAATAAATAAAAAGAAATAATTAGAATAAGAATGCCTTAAAACAATCCTTACGTAATTGTTAGTTCAAACGCAGTTTTATTAACTGCTGTTTATTGATTTTTCTCAGTAATTGTTATAATTATATAAGATAATTAAAAACAAAATTAAAGATGCCAAAAATACTTTGATTGCGTTGTAGTTTTGTTACTTCTTACAATAACTTTTAAATGATATTCAAAAGAAACGATAATCAATTGAATGAACTATGGAACCAAAGAAATTCAAGAATGTATCGCTAATCAGAACAAAGAAAAATTCGTAAATAAACAGGAAAGGAAGTAATAAATTTTGATTAATAGGCATTTTACAATAGCTTTTTTAATAGACGTTTAAAAGTGAGTGTAATAACACAATCTATGAAGCCGAATTGCGATGGCGGTGGTCTGCCTGAGATTGATAAGCGTCAACTAATGTTCGAATCCCAGAGCTGTCTTCAGTCTGTGATATTCGTCTTTCTTCTTTTATGTACGTTTGTTTGCAATATAAACTGTTTACTGTAATATGCAGATTTATTTGGCAAAATAATCTAAAACAATAATCACTGAAGTCACAATAATTTCAGATCAAGAACGAAGACAGTATTTGGTGTATGCTCAATGAAAAGCATATAAGTTAGTTTGAAATAATTTCTATATCTTTCTGAAACATATATCGAACTAAAGTTACGAAACATTTGCAGTGAAGGTTCTGATGGGTCAATATCAGCGTAATAAATCCTTATTGTTGAAAGTCTGGTCACCTTATCATCGACAGGTTTCACTGTGGCTTCGACGACACTAATGTGGCTTCGTTATCAGTTTACCACGGAATTCTAGCCATTTGATCAGCATGAACTGGAATCTACTTTTAGCAGAGTTTCTAATATGTCTTTACTTTCTTTTAAAATGTTAGGCTAATAATTGCAGCAATTAACTATTGAGATAATAACAATGAAGTAATGGCAATGGGAAAAAAAGAGGAAAAACAGTCTACGTATTCATAATATTTGAACTAAGACTCCTATAAGCAAAAAAAAAAAAAAAAAAAAAATGATATATTTTCTGAAGAAGAAGAAGAAAAAAAGTAATGAATTTTTTTTTGCCTAATTGGACTCTAGTAGAATAAGTCTTAGTTTCTCAAAACCATCCCTAAAGCTTGTTTTAAATTACGAAACTAATATTCAAATGTCTAAATGTAGTTTATAATAGGACTTGACTATTGTTCTCTAGACAGTTCTGATTGCTATATTATTGTCTCTAGGTTATTTTTATTTGAAATAAAAATAATTTTATTTTTTATATTGTTAGTTCAAACGTATTTAAATGGTTGATCAACTAAGTAAAATTCTGTATAAACAGAAGTTTCCTTGTTTTGCTTTAATTGCTAAATTTTTGTTTTTAACATTACGGCAACTTTTATTTTATATTTTTTTTTTTTAATCATCTAACCATCTAACTGCAAAGCTAACAAAAATATTAAAAGAATTAAAAACTTCTTCCTTGAGTGATTGCATTCTCTGCAATATAACAAAACTATTATTGATTTTTCCTTCCCTTTTCAAAGTCCTGCCAAATAAGAACGAATTTTTGAATTGTGTCACTGAGAGCAATGATCAAATTGGCTGTAAACGCAGTTGGTTAATTTTCATTGTTCTGGAGAATGAATTATTAGGGAATTTACCATTTACCAGAAAAAATGCCAAATTTGCTGTAATAAATCAGTGCGGAAAGAAAAACGAAACAAATGAAAACTAAAAGAATAAAAGAATTGTAGAATAAAAAACAATTGTAATTCTATAATTAAATACATTGTTTAAGCTATTTCTCTAACTTTGTAATCATATTAAATTAGTAGTACTTTTGTATGTTAATTTTTCCAAACAAGGAAGCTTTAGGAGTTTAGAAAGAATACAGAGGGTTGAATCAGTTAAGATGGCACAAATTGAATTGAGCGTGTGGGCGCGCCACTGGACGCAGCACGAGCGTCACGTCGTCGAATAGAAGCGAGCAGTCAGTCCACTATTTAATAGTGGTAAAGGATATTTAATAATGGCGGTGAAATTGAAATTGTTATTGGGAAGGCTACAAAAATGGACTTTTCGAAGATGGATTCTCCTATTCCGTCATCGTGAAGAGATATAAAGAACAGGGACTTAGTCGTCGAAATGTTGGTCGTATGATATGTAGGACAGAAATATGGCTCCAAAAGATCGAGGACGTACATTGAAACATTGCCGTAATCGTTTGCAGCCAACCAGCTCCTCAACCAATGTACGGTGTGTGAAGGAAATGACTCTCAAGGAAACGCCCCCCCCCCCCCACGCTATGATGTTATGGCTATGAAGCTGGGAAAATCACAGGGAACCATAGGCCCTATCATTCGAGAAACCTTGCAAATGGCTCCTCGTGAAGCATCAAGCACGAGGTCACAAGCTCAAAGAGGGGTCTTTGGCTGATTGTGGACGGCTAACCCACATGTCTTGCAACAGTTACTACTTCATTCACCAAAAGTCACCGTTTATTGTGTTTTCACATCCACATTCATTATCAGACCTTTGTTTTTCGAAGAGCTCGGTCTGAGGGTATCGTCACCTGCACAGTTACTGGCCAGCGTGATGCGTGTCTGTTAGCCAACCAGATGATTCCCACACTTCAACAGCGTTAATGTCTGGATGCAACGGTTTTCATGCAGGATGGTGCCCTACCTCAGATCGCCTCCCCTGTACGTGATTTTCGTACAATGTGGCCAACACGTTCGCCGGATCTCAACCCTGCGACCTTTGTCTGTGGGCATCTGAAAGACCTTGTATATCGTGAACACCTAGCCAACGTAGGGGACCTGAAGATCAGCATTAGACGCCATCAGGGCCGGAACTGGGGAGGGGGGGGCAGACGGGGCATGTGCCCCGGGCGCCGCGCCGACTTGTTTTAAATGGAGTGAGTATGGCGTGGAGGGTGAGGAGGGGGCGCCGAAATATACCCTTGCCCTGAGTGAAAGGAGGGCTAGTTCCGGCCCTGGACACCATATTCACAATATTATGAGTGACACTGTCTGCCCTGGTTGAGCATGTGATGTTGCGATTTCAGTACGTTTCCCATACCTGGGGAAACTATATCGAACGTGTCCTTGTATAACACGGAACGAATCATGTGTATTCACTACATTACTGAAGCGCCATATATCGTTCTAGCGGCCACCTTCGGAAGTAATTTTTTTTTTTTTTTGCGCCAAACAAAATTCCATCTCCAAGGACGTCGTATGAAG
This sequence comes from Thereuonema tuberculata, assembly GCA_023159025.1. Lineage (NCBI taxonomy): Eukaryota > Metazoa > Arthropoda > Chilopoda > Scutigeromorpha > Scutigeridae > Thereuonema > Thereuonema tuberculata. The sequence continues at coordinate 110,621,829 of JAFIDM010009631.1, forward strand.
TCGTTCCACTGATGGTTCTCCAGTTACAGTCTTTCGAAATGTGAACTTTAATTATTATGAACACTGCATATCTAAAATTTTGAATTCTCCTCTTTACCTCCTTCTCTTACTGTTTAGTTTAATTCGTTAATTTCTTGTAAGAAGAGTAAAAGCAAAAAAAAAAAAAAAAAAACAACTTTGATTTAAATTGGTATTTTATTTTATTCTGCTTGTAACCAGGATAATTATAATCATGTTTTAATTAGCAAAGACTATTTATCCTTACTTTTGTTTACATTTATAATTTAAACATTTCATAATATTCTGTAAATATATTGTATCCATTATGCACTAGTGCTAGAATATTTTCAGGCATCCATCTCATAGTACAAACTAAGCATGGAGCTGTTGGGTGTGGTTGGGATGGGGGGGGGGGGGGCAGCGTATGGATCGAAATAATCGTGTATATGTTTTTATTTGAACCATAAATAAGCAATGTAGCAACTTTTATGAAAATTCATTTTATCAATACACGAGTACGTACTGTTAAACAAAGAAGACAAATGTTCAAGTGCAAATGTTCAAGTGCTTATAATGCTCAAGAACGAAGTCGTACGAGTTTCCAGCGCTAATTCTTAAAAACTTCAAATGCATTCGATAGAGCTAATGAAGACAAGTGCCCTAAAAAATTATTTTCATTATTTCAAAGATAAAGTCGCGACAGGGTCGCCAAACATTTAATTGATTTCGAGACCATATAGTGATCAACGGCAGATTAGAAGAAAGTGAACATACCTGTTCAATGCACTATGTACTGTCATGTGTAAGATTTCGTCCAATGAAAGATTAGGTTGGACATTGACAAATCACGTCAGGACCAAACACATGGATAATCCTTATATCCGAATACGTCATTAAATTAATGTTTATTACGCATAATCATCGCCGTGGCATATGAGAATTCGGTACTAAGCATTGTAAAAAGGTGGTATGTGGTCATCCAATTCCATTCCATTCATCTCTTCAATCAAGTTCACCTTTGCAATTCCCTTCATAACTTGTAATATCGGTAATTGTCCTAATGTAGCTTGTTTACGCTGCTCCAAATACGCTAGTTTCAATGTTTTCTGTGTCCAACAGATTATGAAGTGGCATGTCGTTGTTGTACAAATTATATCCATAATTAAGTTCTTCGCATTTTTGACGACAAACTTTATCTTCGAAAAAAAAATCAAAATCATTTTTAACACATCAGACTTGTCTTAATTAGCTCTAAGGAATACATATAAAAATTTTAAGAGTTAGCCCCGACAACTCTTATATTTCCCTCTTCAGTCAATAACTTGTAATTTTAGATAATAATAAATACATTACTGCATCAGTTAAAATTAAATTATAATTGAAATTTTGCAACATTTCTTTAATTTCTACAACTTTAGAAACTGATAAACTAAATTTCGTCTTGCGTTTTGAGTTGGACAGTTTCTGCTAGATGTCGCTTCAATCGTTTTTTGTTTTTTTTACTTCTGTTCTTTTATTAACAAGAATATATTTCCATTTTTAAAAAATGTGAGCATCAGATCTATTCAGTAAGAAAAGAAAAAAAAAATCCTAAACAAGGTTACCAGATATTTAAGATATTTCACAGTGTTTAATTTACAATTGATTTTATGACAGACGAAATTGCTTAAAGAGAATGAACAAAATATAATGCAATGCTAAAATGTTATGATGTTCGCCGTTCCTTTTTTCTTAAATTAATTTTTTGTATTTCTTAATTTCTTTGTTGACTGGCTTTATTTATTTAATGAATGAAATATAAGATGTTGTGACTGAAATTGATTTAAATTTTATTTACAATTGGGACCTAATACACATAAAAAAACCACATATTTTAAAACACCTTCATTACATATATATTGTCAACCGCTTTTTCGACACAAATGGGTGAACAAGTTAAAAACTTTAAAATAAAAAATAAAATTTAATTTTGTCGAAAAAGCGGTTGACAATATATTCTATTCCGACACGTTAAAACTTTTATTATAATATCTTCATTACATGTTGCGGGGCACAGGTTCGGGCCCCCTCGTCAGATGACCCTTGTGTCATCTGACGAAGGGGGCCAGAACCTGGACTCCGCAACATGTAATGAAGAAGTTTTAAAATAAGTGGGGTTTTTTTTATGTGTATTAGGTCCCAATTGTAAATAGTAATCGCCACACTAATAATTATAATGGATGGTTTAAATTTTAGTTTTAATAAAATAAATGCAAATTCTGTTAAAACAAGAATTAAAACTGGAAAAAATATTTTATTTTATTCTGCTTTCGAATGTTAACATCGGAATGGAAATAAATAAATAGTTAGATTAATGTTTCCTAACAAATACTTTGCGAAATCCAAAACTGAATAAACATTTAACTGATTTTGGCGAAATTTGAATTCATACCGGGAAAAGCCATGAAATACCTGTACATGCAATGTATATTACAATAACATTAGATTGTCTTAAATTACAATAGTATTTCTATTAAAATAATAAAATTATTTTTAGAATTATTTCCATATTTTGCATCTAATGGGTTCCAACAATGTTTAAAAAAATGTATTCTTTGTTTACAATATTAAGAAACTTTGATTTAAAAAATAACCCTATACTAGACACAAATGTTGTTTTCAAAACAAGAAAATTGTGGATAACATTTTAAAAAGTCTTGTTTGTTTCTTAGTTTAGTAATCTTATTCAAAGTGATGAGAGATAATATCGTAATTGCAATTTGTAAATAATAGAGAAAGAGATAGAATCAGAAAATATAAAAAAAGTTTACTGTAACAATTAACTATTTTCTTTTTAACTGAACTTGTCTTACTATTCAACTTGAACATTTTTCTTTTTTATTTCACCAAATCTGTATCCTCTGATTTGTATCCAGAGGTTTCAGTCATAAATATATTTTTTTTTATTTCTACTAGATTTTACTTGTAGAGATTTTACTTGTAGATTTTCTTCTCTCATCATGTTCAACACAACCTAGCATCCTAGCAGCAATCTAGTTAATCTAAGCTACTTGAAGAATTCTTATACAAGATGTTATATTGCGATCTTGCATTAGCTTAACCCTGCTCGATCCCGGGTGCATTTGCTCTTGGAAGTGTCGTGTATTCTATTGCTACGATTATCTTTATGGACTTTAAGAGAAATCCTATTATTAATTGCTTACAAGCTATTACATTAGTTTAGTATAATAAAATCTAATTTACAGATTATTATACAAAAGGGCTTCCCTGCTAAACAACTTTGTGTTTACTATTTCTTTTATTTTTTTTTTGGAAGACATTAGTTGGAAATATTACAGTATTTAATTAAATTAACGAAGGACAGGAAACTTAATTTTCGATCATTATCTTAATTAAAATATACAATTAATAGAAATATGTTCTTACTAAAAATATTTCATTTCATCTGAAAATTCCTATCAAATAAGCAATGATGTTTATTTTTTTTTAACAAAACTTACTAAAAAAAAAACAAACAAATGAAAGAGAAGACGAGAAATGCATATTGTGCTTCTTTTATTATAACAGTAAACACTGCCTCAGGTTAGCCACAGAATTGTAAAATGGAAAAAAAAAAAAAAAAAAAAAAAAATCAAGCGATGCGAGAAAAGTCTATCGAAATTGCAGAAAGCAATTTCCTGTTGGTTTATTGCTTTGATTTTTTCCATTTCTTTCGTTCTTTCTTTTTTGTTTTAAGCACGATTTTCACCATTTCTGATAAAGCTAAAGTGAGAATCTGTGGACAAATAAAACCAAATTCCCATATCGAATACTTCTAATTTTCAAAGAAAAAAAAAGCAAACAAATAAACAAACAAAAAAACAAAGCACATTAAGATAATGGAAGGGCCAAGGCCATCCATCCGATCGTTGTTTATCCATTTCTCCAAACATGGAGAACTGGTCGCAGTCGTCGACCAGAGAAGCCACTGATATCAACAAAGCTTTGTCTCTAATGAATAATAGGTTTGTCTGTAAGGAAATCGCATGAACACCACCATGTTCAGTCGTATTGGCTGAAAGCTAAATTTATCTTCTTGTTGTGGACTCTTATTTATAAAAGCTTATTTATGACTTAAAAGGGCAAAAAAAAAAAAAAAAAAGCAAAAGGCACGAAATTTTAACTAAATTCTAAGCTTTTGAAAATAAAACATGAGTGTATTACTGTAGCAAAGACTAAAGGAAAGACTTGATGAATACTATCAACAAATTTCAAAATGCATAAATGCTTAAGATTTTTTTTATCAATCTTAATTTAAAGCAAT
>JAFIDM010009631.1:110626531-110638409 GCA_023159025.1 Thereuonema tuberculata
TTATTTTAATTCATACCGTACATCTTGTTTCTGGCTTTAATCAGCATTATTTGGAATTATAAAACTATTATAAAAATGCAACAAACCCCTTATAATAATTCTTCCCAAACTCAGTAACATATAAAAGAAACACATTTTCTGCTCTTCATTTTAAAAGATTAAACATGTCAATTAAATCTGAGAAAGGAATTACAGAATTATTTCTAAAACTCGCAAAATTAAAGGATATTAGTGGTATAAAGATTTCTTTGTTACAGTATCAAAATTCACAAAAATATTTGGATTACCGTGTAATGGATTTGGGATTTTTTTTAAATTTCAGATAGCTGTCCGGCTTAGCTATATAATATAAAGAAAAGTCCGGACTCACTCACTCACACTGACTGACTCATCAACGCCCAGCCCAAACCCTTGGACCTAGAAAGCTGAAATTTTGCACAGAGGTTCCCTTTATGATGTAGACAAGGAATAAGGCCGGGTTTTTCGAAATTCCCACGGGATAGGGAATAAAGAGGATTTATATTTTCGCTTTAAAATGACCATGAAGTGTGGCGGCGGCCAACTCGCAATACATCTGAGTTATCCAGAGAAGGCCACAACGGGCTGGGAAGTCGTAAATTTTCCGATCTCGATATTAATTTGCTAAATAAATAAAGTTTTTTTTTTATGCCATGTATGCAAGGTTTCCGGAGCAAAGCGACGGTGCCCGGCTAGTGACAAATATTCTTAGTATCTGCATAGGCTATAAAAAATAAGGAATTCATAAAATATAGGCTAATACGAGAAGTTTCATTTAACAATTAATAAATCAGTAAATTAACAGTAATTATCAATTTTACATTAATACTCTTTATTGGCTTCTTCTAATACAAGGATAAAATGATTTGATTTTTAGTTCGCTTATCAACGATTGTTATTTATAGAATATTTTAATGTTTTATTTAATTTTAATAATTATAAAAAGAATGACTTAATTGGTTCCTTTTTCTCGTTTTCAATAGAATTTAGAAATCTTCGCTAAATTCTTAATTTTCTGTTTTCTGATTTTCCTGAAGGCGAGTTACAATTTATTTACATTTTAAAGGTAAGCTATGTTCTGCATTAAATGCGCATGACGATCAACAGTCATTAATCTAAATTAGGGTAGTGAATGTTTCACTAACGATTACGATAACGATTGCAGTCAATCGCTATTATATGCTGCAGATTTAAGCAGTGATTCCTTCTTTTCACCTGGAGAGTACATGTAAGATGATATATTTAGAGGGAATGATATTTGGCAAGGTCTTTTCGATGGCTGGCACACAGAAAGTGCAGTAAGGGTCAACGAGAGGATGTGGAACGATTCCAGAATGGAAGCAAAGTAAATCAATGAGGAGCGGAGAAAGAGACACAAGTTCTTTTATAATGAAGTTTAAGCAGTGCGTTGGCTTGGCCACAGAAGAAGATGAGATAAAAGGACGATTGAAAGAAACGAGTATTAATCTGATGCTATGGGATCAAGGAATGAGATTTATGTGGACATTTAAACTGATTAACTGTAGCGAAAATCTACAATTTTTAACCTTTTCGTATACAAAGATCTATTTGGTTTCATTAAATTTAAATTATTGACCCGAAGGTATTTGTAAATTATGCTAATAATGAAAAGAAAAAAAGAAGAAGAATGATTTCATAAATTCCTAATTAGAGATTGAAATTCTTAAATCTCGTATTAACGCATTTTTGTTCCTGTTGTCCAATACACAATGAAACCACTTCATAAACGAATTGCTTTTTTTGATCAAACAAAAATGTATAAAATTGTGAATATATTAAATCGATAAGGTTTCAATTACTTTTAGGTAATTAAAAAGCTAAGCTTGTGCAAAAAAGAAACGAAAATATGTCTATAGGTCATAATTCAAGAACAGCCCAATGGATTTTCAACGCAGCTCTGTTCGATTCCACAGAAGGCATAGAGTTTTCTTCTTTTTATTCCCAGAAATAATTTATCATAAACTCTAATTTTCCCTCATTATTTTTCGAGTTATTCTTCTGGTTGATAGGGGAGCAACATCAAAATGTCGCCTATTGGGAAGTAGAAAGGTTTTTTCATCCATACAAACAAATGCAACAGAAACTAAAACTTCAAAATTCTATTTTATTATTGGCTTATATATTGAATAATTAAACCTAACAATTTTACGAACTGCGAGTTCCAAATACTATTTTTGCGTAAAACGCAAAAGATAAAACAGAAAGAAAATCCAGTATAAGAAAACATTGATATTATTTGCTATCACAAAATTCTGTTGACATTGTCTGTATGGGTACTTCAAGAATATTGGCAGTTGAAGAGAAGCCAAGAGATCTTGTTTGGAGAGTTCGCTTTTAAGTTCACTTTCACTTAAGATTATCAACGTATGGGAGATGGGTTAGCTGATAGTGATTTACATGATGCTGTATAGAAACGACTCACAGGGTTGTTGTAAAAAATAATGGTCGTTTTTTTTTTTAAACTATCACCAATCAGCTAATGGACCTAAAAGTGATTCAATGGACTTCTTCAGAGCAACATGGAGGAATCTTGTTAGAATACCAAAAGAAGAAACATCTTCCTTTAAAAAAGAAACGGTCACTAGAAGTCTTTTTCCATTACGCAAAAGCTTAAATAAGTAAAGTTCAAAGTCGCTGTTTGTGCGAACACATAGTATTTAGCCTCACGAAATGTTAATAAAATTTAAGGTAAGCTTTTGTACTTACGGAGTTTGCAGAATATTTAAAAAAACAAAAAAACAAAACAAAAATGAGTTTAAGGAAAAAATTGCATGGTTTCTATCATGCTAAAAGTACTGTTGTAAGGCTTTTGTACGGACTAACGGTTTATTTCAGTCTTCTTATTTCTTTATTATATACTTGGATTTTATCTTCTTTGTTATTGGATGAGCTATTTTATGAAATCTACAAAGTTTATGCTCTTCATTCTCCTGTTATCATTACAGTGGGCGCTTGGCTGCAGGTTGGAGGAGGCGGGATTTTTCCACGCTCCAACCTCTTTAAACGGGTCCTAGGATTACCCAGCCCTCTGTAGAATGGGTACCGGGTTTCTTTCCCGGGGATTTAGGCGGACGAGCGCCGGACTCGTTGGGCAACCAAACATTGGAGCCTTACCTTCAGCGCCCTGTGGGCTGTGAGCCTTGGGACAACCTAACCTAATGTAATTATTATTTCAATGTAATTCATAAAATGTTAAGTTTAATTTTTTGAGTTATCCAGAATTATCTTTATGCTGTAACAAAAACGTGACTTTTAACAGCTCAAAGCTGTTTAAATCTACTTAAACCTCTAAGAAATTTGGTCCTAATAGCCAAGGAAGAAGGCTAATGAAGTATTGATTCTAAAGCAGATTTCTTTGTTTTCACAAAAATTCAAAATTTAAAAAATAATAAGGTTCTCTATATTTCTTAAAAAGACCTCAACATTAAAAAACAATATCTTTTACATTAAATATTGAAGAACTTTCGTTCTTTTTAATTTGTTACAGGCAGTTTCTACCAAAATTTAATAAAAAAAAAAAAAATCTGATTTCTGATTCCAATTTAATCTATTTGATTTACTGAATGTAGAGCAGACCTTCTATGACAAATTTAATAATACCTTTAAATTTGAACTTTAAACTTACATCGCAGACATTGGGAAAAAGTCAATGTTCCAATTTGTAAAAGATCGATATTTTCTAACTTATATTTTTTTTCTTTGATATTAAGAAAGAAAGAATCATAGGAAAACAAAGTTGACTCATTAGGATGAGCTTAACAAAGAATGAGATTGACAGTCTTTGGTTTACAAAGGTAATCAGTGACATTAAAGAAACCGAATTAAAATCAAGAGAAAAGTAATGGCAAAAAAAAAAAATTACATTCGCAGTTCCATCGATCTAAATTCGTTATTGTTGTTCCAGAGATCAATTTTCATTTGATTATTTTCCATATGAAATAAAAATCTACAAAATATAGTTATTAACTAGACACTAGTTACCTTCTCCCTCCATCGTAAATTTTCAAAATCTCGAAAATAAAGGTAAGTTCTGGAAATCAAAGGCCAGATTCAACAGCAACAACGTTTTTCAATAGTAATACTGCAATAACGTTTTTATATGTCAGTACCCTATCTTTTCTATATATCCAATACTAATTGATGAACTACATTAATCAATAAATATAGGAGTTAAAAAGCTAAACTGAAATGTTCTTTTTTTTTTCAAAGATCAAAACAAATCTGACTGAGAAAAACAGATAAGATTTCAGAATCATCTCATAAACACAATCTCAAAAACACGATCAAATAACCTATCAGTATATGACAGTCATTTCCGCGGGCGTGTAGAAGAAACGTAAATATCTCCTACTCCATTTCCGTCAGATGCAAACTAATTAATCATGCCAACTGGGGAAAACATGTTTTAGTCCTAGCATTACAGCGTAACCTTCTCGCTTCATTACCAAGGTGTTTTCCATGGATATAGCCAACATGATCACTGTTCAAGGTGACTTATTTTCGTCCAATAAATTTCATCTCACAGGAAGATCAAAAAAATATTTAGTATTGTTGCCATGAACAAACACAAAATACCTTAAACAAAAATTCAGATAAATAAAAAGTATTTATTTCGTAAGGAGTTCGTAATTTTATATCGATGTATACAATCAAATCGGCGTAGATTTTCGATTATCTGGATTAATGAAAAGAGGAAGAGTGCGAAAACATAATAATACAAAAAGGTTTGTATTACAATAATAATAATAATAATAATAATAATAATAAGACAAAACCATACATCACAACAGACCTGACATCACACTCATTGATAACGTCAACAAACAGACCTACCTCATTGATATTGCAGTGCCTATCAGCAAGAACATGCAGAAAACTCACGCAGACAAGATCAGTAAATACACCGATCTAGCACACGAGCTCCAGAAGCAGTGGAAGCAGGACCGAGTACGTGTTGTACCCATCGTCCTGTCCGCCATGGTATGGTACCTCACACATTGCACCACAGCGTCAGCACTCTAGGACTTAATAAAAACACTTATACACAACTCCAGAAGACTGTGATACTCAACACAACACACAAATTTGTAGATACAACCACATATCCCTAATTTTTTGCACACCTTTATTTACACTTGGCAATATGTGCTTTGGTCCTTGATCCGTCATATTGTCTTTGCTGGGGAAACCCAAGGTTTGAATCTTTTATGATATCATAATAATAATACAATAATAATAATAATAATAATACAAAACCATACATCACAACAGACCAGACATCACACTTGTTGATAAGGTCAACAAACAGACCTATCTAATTGATATTGCAGTGCTTATCAGCAAGAACATGCAGAAAACTCACGCAGACAAGATCAGTAAATACACTGATCTAGCACACGAGCTCCAGAAGCAGTGGAGGCAGGATCGAGTACGTGTTGTACCCATCGTTCTGTCTGCCACTGGTCTGGTGCCTCACACAGTGCACCACAGTCTCAGCACACTAGAACTTCACAAAAACACTTATGCACAACTGCAGAAGGCTGTGGTACTCAACACTACACGCATAGTTAGGAAATTTATGGACACAACCACACATCCCTAATCATTCTCGCACACGTCTTTACACTTGGCAGTATGTGCTTTGGTCCTTGACCCGCCATATTGTTTTTGCTGGGGAAACCCAAGGTTTGAAACATACAAACATAATAATAATAATAATCGTGTGAAAATAGTTAATTATCGCACTTATCGACAAATACAGTCGGACCTCTATTTAACGAACCTCTATTTTGCGAATTTCTCTATTTTACGAACTTTTCTTTGGAACCAAGAACATTTTGCTAATTTCTTCGTAAAATAACCTCCCAATAGCGAAGTGCATTTTCTATTTAACGAACTTTTTCGTGGTATCTATTTTTTTTTTTTTTCTGCTTGAAATGTTTTTGTTATCAACATTCCCTTAGAGGAAATGAAAGAAATGTGGATACAGATGAGGGAAAAAGAAGAAATTAACGATGATGTGCTGATTGATGATTATTTTTCACTTGATTTTGAAGTTGAGACCTCGGAAGCACTAACTGTATCGGATATTTTAGACAGTGTGAAAAATAAAAACAATACAGCTATGAATTGCGATGAAGATGATGATGATGAAAATGGAAATGATCATGATGCAGAAATCAAAAAACCTTCGTATGATGAAATGCTAAAATCATTTGAAACAATCCGACGCGGATTACAATTTGAAGAAAATACGCCTGAAGGGGTTTTTGGTGCATTGCAAAGATGCGAGACGTACTATGAGCGAAAACACTTTTTCAAAAAAAAAAAAAAAAAAAAAAAACTCAGACAAAATTAACAGACTTTTATTAGTAAAATTTAAGTATGGATGTGGTAATGTATGCTTTATGTCATTAAAATTATTACTTTTTTAATAATATTTATTGTTTATGTATTTTAAATCTGTTCTATGTAGTTTAAAGTAATTTTAAAAGGTGAATCTCTATTTAGCGAATTTTCCATATAACGAACTTTTTTTCGGGATTTAGCGACTTCGTTAAATAGAGGTCCGACTGTATTAATAAGTTGATCTTGATTTTTCACAATGAAGTCGAGACATAACCGTAGCATTAGTCAACTCCTGTATTTGAATTAAAATAATTTTTATTTTCAGATAAAATATTTTCACTTTTCACTCGGTTTTCCATTAATAGATAGTTTTAATTTGGCCGCTAGATTTTCAAAGGCTGATGGATCGAAAATGTAAAATTCAACAATAAAAACAATTTTACTTTTATGAAATATTTGACTTTTTAACTTTTAATTTTAATTATGACTTTTTTAAACTTAATTTGAAGTATCATTTTGGATCGAAAATAAATGTGAAATTTGCAAATAATGGAGTAGAAAATAATATTCGCCAAATCAATCTTGAAAGTTCAAGGAATTCTTAAATATCAATGCTATTGACAAGATATTCACTGAAGTTTCTTAGTTTTGATAGGTTCCCTCCTCTAAGATTTCTATTAGAACAGAAAAATCTGACTGATCTTAGCTTCTAACGTACTGTCCTACCTTGCTCTTCATTCTTTATTTCCAATAAATTCTAACAACCACATCTTATCACCAATAATTTACAGCGGTGTTAAGACATTTTTAAATTATATTATTTTTTGAATTATCACAAGGTGTAATTCGCTCTCCTTTTTATTAAGATGCAAAACTTATAGGCACTGACATCACTGGCCTAATTTTTCGAGAAACTCTGGATCAATTTTGAACCATTCTTACTGTAGTTAATTCTTGAGTAGGCCGACTATTTGTAAAGGACACTGGTTGATTTTAAGCTTCAGATATTGCTATATTTTTTGATTGATGACAAATCAATCGATGTGGCTTGCAGTAGCCATAGAAATGTTCTCAAACGTCCATTTACAAATAATAACCAAGCAATTTCTTCTATTAGTGCTATGTCTGCCTGGTATATGTATGACCGAATACCAAATATTCTCCGCAAGTAAATGCTGCTGCAGAAAAATCTGGATGGATAGCTTCAGATTTAATGGCAATCATTTCCTTAATGTTGTTTCCGAATGTGACAAGAAATGTAATATATCTGACAACAGAATTTGCTTCTACTGTTGAGGGGTCCACTTGTATCTGCTATGGCTGACAGAAAAGGTCGATGTTTATTTGTTGTTGAGAGGTCAGATTTTCTCTTAACTGCATTGTAGAACTGATATACTGGCGATCGATTTATCCGGAGCCGGCATCGCCTAGTGGATTAGGTGGCGGCCTCCCACGAGGCAGATGTGTCGAAACCTGGGTTTGAATCCCGGCGTCGGCATGATTGTTTGAAAAATTTCCTTTCCTGTGTTTGTCTGCTTCTTCATCTAAGGTCTGAAATCATTCCTTAATGATTTCCTGAGGAAGACAACGGGAACCACCTCAGTATCTTTCCCTTGAAATTCTATGCATTCTTCTAGGGGTTCGCCTTGTTGGGAAAACTAGAGATCTATAGAACCACGGATCTTCGGAATTGAAGATCGCACTTTGGTGCGAACCGTACAACAATAACAAATTTAATAACTAAAGATTTACGTGCACACTTATTGTTCATGATCAAGAAATAAAGCCAATGCACAATGGTAATATCACTAAAATTTAATTGACGAAATTTACAAACGATTGAATGCGACCGTTTCGTGACACAATTGAGGCCACATTTTCAAGCATAAGAGAACAGTTAAAAGAAAGGAAAATATAAAGGCATTGCTTCGTGTTTAGCTTAAACGTCATGTGACCAAGGATCCCCTGGGAAACCCTTGATATGCAGATGAGGTGAGTAGAATGCGGGTGCGTTGCCTGACATCCCCCAGCTGCTGCTTGAACTGTGTGTGTAAACAGAAGCACGTTGTCCCTAACTCATGATGGAAGCGACTCCGATACAATATAGTTTGCCAGCACTTGCCCATTGGAACTAATATACAAATAAAACTACAGAAAATAATGAACAGAATAAATCATAATCAAAAAAAAACTTTCTTTAAAATTTAAATATTTTCATAAAAATATAATAAACAATAAAAAAATAAATAAAACAATAAAAAAAATTCTTCTCTTTACTCTTTAAGAACTCCTAAAATATCTAAAATCTTTAAAAATGTTTTCTTTGATTTTCTATCTGTTTTTTAATCTTAAAAAAAAAAAAAAAAAAAAAAAAAATTTTTTTTCCTTTTTTTTTTTTCTCCCCTTTTTTTCTTTTTTTCTTTTTTTTAAATATTTTGACTCGAAGAGACGTCCCGTATTGAGGGAGCATCTTTGAATAACAAATTTATTCGGAACAAGCTTTATAAATGGAATTTGTAGCCTAAACTGTAATTTCTGCGACATAACTGCATCGTAGATGTGACGAAGTCTGATGAAAATTTCTTAAACCGTTAAATTGTACTTCTTAAAGCCTACTTCCACTTTAACTATGTGGCAAGTTTTTTGATACTACAGTAAAACCTCGTTAAGTCGTCACTCAAGAGACCCAACATTTTTGACGACTTAAGCGGAGTGACGAATGAGGCGGAGTGGGCATTCTTGAAAAAAAAAAAACAAAAAACAAAAAAAAAAAACACACTGAAATACAGTATTTTCATGAATTGCTGTGGGATTCGGTGAGAAAAACAAGATTTTCAGAAATCAATGCATGCAAATGAATGAAAAAAAAAAACTTTTTATAGTTACCACATTTTAATCGTTTTAAAAGATTTTTCAAAAAGTGCAATTAAGTCTTTTTTTTCTTTAAAATATAACGAGGTAAGTTTTCGTTTCCCTGGCTTGTTAAAAAGGTGATCGAACCACGAAATTGCAAGAGAAAAATAGCCCTTATAGCTGGGCTTACTCGCTATAAAATGAAGTCACAATCAGGAGCGGTCAAGAAAAACGTCTGCACTCGACAAAGTCGCAGCGAGAAGTGTGCTTTGAATAATTAGCAGCGAGATTCCAAGAACCCAAATCCTCCGAAGGGGTAGGAAAGGAATGAAGTGACAGGCATGGTCGAAAATTCCCCGTAAAGGCTTGGCTTTCTTAAAGTGAAGGGGCGGGGCTGAAAAGACAACACGATGGCATGCAAAATGAAGAAGAAAGATGCTTTTGGTTATTTTGAGGGTGACGAGTTATCCGGAGTAGAATTAAATCTGGTGACGGGTTAATGAGGGTTATTTTACATTACTGTATATGAAACCTTGTCGGGACCAAAGGAAAACGACGACTTAAACGGAGTGACGACTTATCCGGGCGACGACTTAACGAGGTTTTACTGTATTAAATTATTAGTATTCATGAGCATAGATTTCGCCAAGTCTAGATAGTTTGCACTATTCCTCCCAAAAATGCCTTTTCGAACTTTTCGATGTGCTTTTGCAGAAAGTCTCAACAAATATCAATTAGTAACTGCCTATGTATTAATGCGTAAGAGGAAGTGCGTAACATTTCGACCAATCTGTAATTTTCATGGAACAATCATTAAAACAAAAGCGAATGGTCGCAAGTTGCCACTTGATGCGCCATCTCTATTTGCTAATATAACTTTATTATTATTATTATTATTATTTTTATTAAGATTATTGGCAGTAGGCCTATTCTTTATTTTGGAGAATCATCATGATTTTAAGGAATACAATGAACTATTATTAGAGTCAATGAGGCATTTGAAACTTCATCGTCGGTAATCCATTTAAAACCTAAAATATTGATGCTAATTAGTATCTTCAGGAGTTTTATTACAGCCAATTTTCTGCACAACCTATTTGGAATTCTCTATGCACTCCCGAAGTTTGGATCAATCCTTCTGAACCGTCCTGTATAATTCACTATTGTGAAAGTGCAAAGACAGTTCTTATTAGCAAACTCTACTGTGTACACCATCCTCTCAAATCAGAATTCCAAATTACCACTATAAATTGTATGAATTCGACTTAACATTCGACATTTCGATAAATTATAAATATCAACTTAAATCGATTTCATACATTTGAAACGAGATCATCTCCACTGATTAACAAGAGTCAATACTAATTACCACAGAAGAGGATTAAGTTACATTGCACCGCTCTTGTATAAATAGATTTCCAAACTTAAATTTTATGAGTCACTCACTTTAAAAACAAATTTGAAACAACTTCAAAATCCAATTATTAGAAATATCTTACCCAATTCATCCCTTCTTCGTTCCCATACAATAATAAAAGCGCCAGTACCTTATATACCATTCTTTTATCACTCTCACTTCAACCCATTTATATATTCCTTGTAGTTCATTATCCAAGCTCTTGTAAATACAAACTACTGTAGGTTTGAACTGAAATGCTTACCTGAATTTTTTCCGGAAAATTATCAAACCGAATGCAATTCAAAGAATTAGTCAATATTTTTCCGTGAATAATCTTAAGTTGAAAGATTAAAACAAAAGAACAACGGAACAATAAAAAACGTGATATGCTCGATGCGATGCAGTATCGATTGTTAAAACAATGAACTCGTGTGACGTGAGAGTTCGGTTGTTGGATGTGAATGTGAATCGAAAAAGAATGAAAAAATGGCGGTTGATGATAACGAACATATATTAATGTTATCTCGTTATAAGATGCAAGGAAATATGAAAGCTGAATATTCCTTGATCCTAAAGTAAGCGGGAGTGAAACAAAGTAGGTACATGCTGGAAAGCAGATTGGAAGTTCGTTCGAATTAAGAAGTATTTAAGAAGTTACCTGGTTCGAATCTTTATCTTCAACGGAGTTCGAAAGTCAGCGAATAGGAAGACAACGTCAAGGCTATTCAATACCGGACGAGTAGACGGAAGATATTAGAACTTCAAGATATTGTAAGTAACCTTTGATTTGTTCACACGGACGGGGCCAATTACATAAGAATACCGTTATTTACTCAAGATGGTCACATCACAAGACACAAAGTAAAGACACAAGTAAAGATTACAAAGTAAAGATTTAGGGCGATAATACAAGTACACATAAAGTTGACAGAAAGAGACTTTTAAACGTCAATTTAAGAAGAGTACTGTACATGCTTTTAACGTGAGATACTTCGTATCAAAAGACGAGAATTCGTACAAGTGATTAAGACAAACATATTTATGTAACAAGAACTATTGAAAGAATATATACATAGATTTGTTTTTAAATGCATTGCCTTTGTTTTTTATTTACAACAGCTTAGCTACACATAAGTATAATCTTGGTCCATTATATTATTCGTAAGTTCTCTGCCGGAGTTAAGGTTTAATTAATAACAGCTCCATTAGGAAGCATTAAGTTAATCGCTTCTCCTACAA
>JAFIDM010009631.1:110638509-110674435 GCA_023159025.1 Thereuonema tuberculata
TCTTTCTGGAAAGGGAAAAAGTATTTACGTACCTACAGATACATAAAGTATTTTATGTATCTGTAGGTACGTAAATACTTTTTCCCTTTCCAGAAAGAGATCATTTTGATTTTTTTATGATAATACTAAAACAAAACAAAGCAGTGCTGTAAAATTCCAGTTTAAGAATAATATATCTGTTATTCTAATAACTGTTGCTGCTAAGCGGTCTATTCATTTCAAAACACTGTCCGTCAAAATCGCCTACTGATTGAAAATGAGTTTTTGTATTTGAATTCGAAATTTTAATTTCAATAATTTTAATGACATAAAAACTTATATTTAAGGAAAATAATTGCGAGCTTTGTTTAAATTAGAACATTTCAAATAAGAATAAATAAATTAGGGGAATCACTATTACAGTAGAAAAATTAGGTAATGAGATATTTGAAGGAATTCATCTTCGGCATTAAAAATTTAAATTATTAAAGTAACATTTTTCTTATTATTGGAAAATGGAATTTTGATGTTTTCTTTGATATTAAAAAAGAAGAGCGAAAACCAATATGTGATTAACATTTATATTGTCACGTTTTTTAAGATTTTATGCATTAAATCTTGTAACTGAAGGTTTCAAAAATCAAATCCTCTTGAAAACCAATGAAAATTTGCACCTGGACTATTAAATTGAGTAATGAAGTGAAATTTTGATGATGTACATAATTTACACGAATAAATGTTGTAGTTATATACACTGAATTATCAGACAAACTGAGACAGTCGCTTTTTATTTCGAGTATATGCAACTACACCCCCGCATTAAGTGGTTTCTTCCTCAATTGAACTACATATATAAAGACTGAATCTCTACAATTCGTTGTCGTACAATTTGCTGTGAAGACAGCAGCGTACATGATTTAAGCGACTTTGAAGGAGGTGTGATAGTAGATGTTAGTGATAGGTCAGTCCATCTTCGAAATCAACACGAAATTTAATTTTCACGTTAACTATTTGAGTGGTGTACCGCGACTACACAACATCAGCGAAGATATCCAGCGTTGAGGCTGACACCGCTGAGGCTGACGAAAACCTCTGGACGATCGTGGATAGCGTCCTCTGGCATGTATTGTAATATCCGCCCGGCGTGCGACATGGCAGCAGATAAGAGACAATTCAATGCTGGTGCCACACGTAACCTCAACATTCGGACAGTGCAATCTTCTCTTTCTTCTGTAAGATACAGAAGCGGACGAACCACTCTGCTCCCATTGCTAATCCGACAGCACAGGGCTCTGCGCCTCGCCTGAGATCATGAACCCCGCCACTGGACGTAAGATGACTGGAAACGTGAAGCTTGGTCGAACGACTCGGGGATCCAACTGTTTAAGGGGATGGACGATTATGCGCATGGAGAAAACGACACGAGGCAATGGATCCCGCATGTCAACAAGGGACAGTCCTGGGCACCTGTGGCTCTGTCATGGTGTGCGGCGTTTTCAGCTGGCATGCATTAGGACTTCTGATATAGCTGCAAACATCACTGACGTAACCAAACTTGAAGATCATTTACACCCATTCATATCACGAATTCAGTCAGACGAGAGCGGTCTCCTTCAGCAGGATAATGGGCCACTGCAAATCCGCTTTGAGTCAACTTGTTTGACTGAATTTTGTATCCATAATGTTAAAATTAATTTTATTGGAATCAGCAGGAAAAATTGTACAGAATCTCAAATTTTTAGCCATTTTTATAAGTTAATTTCAATTTTTTTAGACTCCAAAAGTGGCATTTTGTTCATTGTTGCGCGAACATGGACCGACTACCCTTCAGATAGGGGGTCTAGATCAATAACTATTGAAGCTTGGGACCTCAAATTTTGGGGAACTTAGTTTAACACCTTACTGGTGCTACAGCTAAAATTTGAACAAAATTGAAGGCATGATGGCTGGAATTTTTTTAAATTTTAGACCACTTGGCAGGGAATGACCCTATTGTTAAACTAACGTAAACAAATATAAATTAAGTTTTTCAAAAAAATATACAAATAAATTAATACTAAAAGTGATAATTAAGGTGCCTATAAAGCAAAGAGGTTATATGATGTCCGGAAAAATGATATGTTTGGCCTAGATTTTCAGGACATATTATACGTTTTTACTAATATTTACTTGTCTTTTTACAATGATTTAAGTACATTTTCAGTTATTCTAATTAAACAATTCAAACAATACAGGTTTTTTTTTTTTTTTGGGGGGGGGGGGCATTGATTGGCCTTTTTACACTTCAGAACATACCGAAGTATTATATCAATTTTCCAATAAACGTTTACTTTGATTTGTGATCATAATGAGGAAAGTTTATTTACATAAACTTTCTGTAAAATATATGTCGAGTGAAAATCTTCTATACAAAGATATAATGAAACTAAAAATATAAATATATCTGCACATAATAAACGATTGTCAGAGCTATCGTCATAGGGAATTTGGGACAGCTATTTTATCATTATTAAGAGTCATCAGCCAAAATATAATGATATGCTTATTCTCTTAATCAATATTGACTGCACATTAAAACATATTGCTCATACAATGAAACTAGTTTACATTTTTTTTTCTTTTTCAATATACAGTATTATTTACATATAAAGTGTTTTAAAATATGACTGATCTATAGATGCTGGCCAAAAAATTGCGAACCTTTACTTTGACTGTTTATTTTAAAGGTTCGTAACTTTTCAGCCTGAGACAGAAATAAGTGCATCAATAAAACATTACCTGATTTACTGCAATTCTTTGACTGAAAAATTCGTTGTGCTATTCACGTGATCTCTGACATCACAACTTATGCAATCAAGGATTGTTTCTTTCTAGCAGGCGTTGTTACGGATCCATTAATGTTCAATCGGATTTCAAGTGTCTTTAGTTTAGTACTAAAATAATACGAATTTGGAGAATATTTATTGTAACAAAAAAAAAATGATGGAAGAGGAAATATGTTCTATTTAAATCAGTGAGGATTATGACCTAAAAGCATTCTGTTTAGAAATGGAAGAGCTGTTTGAACAGGTAATCCGCCACGGAACTACGAAAACTGCAAATTCATTCGTTCAATCAATAACAATTTTTTTTCTAATTTTTCCCAAATATTCTCTGGAAAAATTTAAACAATCAGTACTTCAAAGACTTTAGAGAATTATACGAGTCAATCTACTCCCAATATACTTCAGAAGGAAAAAAATATCTAACTTTGCCTTATAAATTGAATTACGAAAGTTAATGTAAAATATTAAACCACAGAATAACAAATTATGAAATTCTTTTCATTTTCCCCCTTTAAAAGACACCACAAGAAGAATGAAGTTCAGGAATGCCATTGTTAAATGGTTCCTTTCCCGTTGACACACCCATCCAGTTCATAATACTGTAATTTGTATCCTCAGGCAGCACCATATTTCTCCCTGTCGGTCAGTTTTTGAACTATTTATTATCATTATTATTATTAGTATGATTGCAGAAACCTTTTCCCTATGATCTGGAATGTATACAGTCCAAGTCTGACGTTGTTTCGCACACTGGTTCTCTCTCCAGAGTGCTCTGCAAAGGGATATTTTAATATGAATCGCCTTGTAGTTAATATCAGACAGAAATCATTTATCGAATATGCATTTATTTGATGCAAGTCGCGCCTTACGCTTAACTGTGCCTGTACGAAATATAGAAATATGTTACATATTTTTTGGGTCAAATTTTAAAGTTTAGTTTATTTTTCACTTTAAAAAAAAAGTCCTGGATACATGTATAGATCATAAATAGATCATAAATCCCCGAATCCTAATAGTAATTGCTTTTGACCAACTACCGATTATTTTGTTGAACTATTTCTAGTATCATTGATCCTTGATATAATTTTTTATTCTTTGAATTCCTACTTTTTTGAACATGTAAGGCTTACCTCGGTTTTTAACTCTTAATATGAAAATTTCTGGGATCAAAACCTTTTTTTTAATTATCAAGGAGTTTAGCAGCTTTTTTAAGGTATAGGTTGATAACCTGAACTTTGTCTAGAAAACTTTTCAAAGTAAAATTAATTGACAGAAATTGATTATAAAAAAGACAATTCTTTAGTAAATTCTTAACTGCCTAAGTTAATGTGTTAGACATCTCGATTGGAAGCAACTCATATTTACATCTGCTGTATATTCAAAATAAATAGCCTCACGAATTCTCTTAGAATAAAGCTTTATAAAGGCTCGCAAATTTATGGCTAGAAATTCAATGAAATTCACGTAGTAAAATTTATTTTTCTTCGCTTAACTGATATCATTTAATAAAAAGTAAACAGGGTGACAGCATTTCGGTTCACGATCATCAAAGGCTCAAGAAAGCGACAGTTCATTAATGAAAAAGATAACAATGCGAACGTAAGATTGATCAAATAAAGTTTTTTTCCTTCAATCTGTTAACAGGACCTGGGTAAATTTACTTACTTAAAAATAAAAATAATATAAAGAAATCCCATAGGTCATTAGGTCAAGTTCGATTAAATGATCTTGTTATTCTAGCTATCGAACATAAAATTTCAGTAGAACTAAAAGAACTTACAAGAAGTTTCTAACATTAAAAGAATATTTATTTTTGAGGTAAGTGATATGCAATGTTACAGAATGCTTTAATTGTATTTTAAAGAACGTTGAAACTAAATTTTTTGACTCTTACATATAATCGTGTTTTGAATGCAATCTGCTGAGATAAATTATATTTATTTCAAGTTTGCGCTAAATTCATTAATTCAGCTACGCCACTAACATGTAAATTAATAATGACTGTTATTTTGTATGTGCTAATTTCTCAGTAAGAACACATACGAGAAATTTTCAAAACAGAAAAATTAATCGTCTCCATAAATAGGCCTGCAGAGTTTCAAGAAAATACATCCAGTAGTTCAAAAGTTATTTGTAGGAGAGGACCAAGCCTCCCACAAACTACTCAAGTAGAATAATTATAATTGACTAAACTTGCATGATCTATATTATTATTATTATAAAGATGCAATGTTTGTGAGTACACAATAAATTCAAAAACTTATTTAACCGATTTTGATGAAATTTTCATTGGTGTATTCCTTATAAACTTTGGAGTAACATATGCTATGATTTATCAGGATAACATAATAGGGGGCTGAGCAGTGAATAAAAATGTGAAGCTTTTTTTCTCATAAAAATGAGAAAAAAAAAAAACGCCCTCGCGACACATAAAACTAGATACGATGGCTAAACTACAAAAGATATATCAAAACCATGCATGAAAGGATTGTAGCATTTAATTACTTTTATAAAAAACTTCGCGAAAGTATACATCTAAATTTTGTAAATAATTCGCAATGAGCATGTTTAAGTTTTTATTTTTTTTGCAATTTCATACCCTTTGAGACAAGTATTAGCCAAAATTTTAAAGATATACAAAAGGAAATAAAACAAACGGAAAATCATATTTTAGAAGGAACAGAAACGATAGATAGTTACGAAGATATCATTGATAGAATGATAATTAAAGTGCGTTTTTCGTTAAATGGCTTGTCCGAATGTCTTATATTGTAAAAGCGTTATTCTGTCTGTCATAAGACTTTACGTTTTTCCAATTTTGTGACCAAACTATAAGAGATAGATTGGTCATGTAAATGGATAAAATGTAGATCTTTTTAAGACAAACAAAATGCTACAAAAATCTTTCGAAAAAAGTTTTTGGTTTCCAAGATAGCGCCTTTTAAAGGGTCAATTTTGACTTTTTCTCAATTTAAACGAAAAGTATAAAAGTTGGAAGAGAACATTATATTGAGAAAATGTTGGTATTTGAAAGTTCTATCGAACGATATATCAGTCATTCACAAACGTTTCTGCGTTTGCAAGATACATGCAAAAATATGTGTGGCGCAACCCAAAGTGTGAGGCGCCAACCCGCAATACACCTGAGCTAAGCGGAGAAGCCCACAACGAGCTGGGAAGTCGTGTATTCTCCGATCTCCATATTAATTTGCTAAATAAATAGTTTTTTTTTTTTTAATGCTATATATACAAGGGTTCCGGAGCGAAGCGACGGTACCCGTCTAGTATACTTTATATTTGTTAGAATACATACTTACAGTACTAATTCACAGATTACCGTGGGTATATATAAGAAGACATACATATCCATTCGAGAGAGGCCCGCCAGTTGTCCTGTACATCTGGAAGCCACCACTTAACGTGATATAAAACAAAATACTGGGCCCATCAATTAACTAGAGTGCACATATAAGGGTCTGCAGAGGGCACACACATATACTGAACATAGGTTAACAAATACAGTATAAGACCATTATTTTCCTAAGAAAACAATTACTCTAAAAATTATCCTATTTAGTGTACACCTTATTATTGCAAAATATAGTATATACTGAATCTGTTAGAAAGTAAGCTTCGTTAATTTAGTACAGTAAAACCTCGTTAAGTCATCACTCAAGGGACCAAACATTTTTGACGACTTAAGCAGAGTGACGACTTAGGCGGAGTGGGAATTTTTGAAAAAAACCCCACTGAAAT
The DNA here is from genome assembly GCA_023159025.1 of Thereuonema tuberculata. NCBI lineage: Eukaryota > Metazoa > Arthropoda > Chilopoda > Scutigeromorpha > Scutigeridae > Thereuonema > Thereuonema tuberculata. The sequence continues at coordinate 110,645,070 of JAFIDM010009631.1, forward strand.
ACAGTATTTTCATGAATTGCTGTAGGATTCGGTGAGAAAAATAAGATTTTCAGAAATCAATTCATGCAAATGAATGAGTGGAAAATAAAAAAATAAAAAAAAACACTTTTTATAGTTACCACATTTTAATCGTTTTAAAAGAAAGGCAATGTCTGTCTTTGAAACGTTCCAGCCAACCATTGCCGCCACCGAAATCTCTCTTTAGCAACTTTTTAGGAATTTCAACTCCTTAGCAATTTCCATGGCTTTTTCTTTGAGAATAACAGCAGAAATCGGCACATTTTGCGATCTGGAATGTTTTAGCCACCGAACTAAAACCACCTGGATCTCGTCAAACTTCGATTTCCTCATTCTTTCTTTTGTCTTTGCAGTCAGCTTCTTCAATTACTTGTTTCGATGAAAGAATATCGCTTAATGTAGTCCTGGGAATATGATGTTCTTTGGCAAAAGCTGTTTTCAAAACATTTGATTTTTCAAAAAGTGCAATAATTAAGTCTTTTTTTTCTTTAAAAGATAACGAGGTAAGTTTTCGTTTCCCTGGCATGTTAAAAACGTAATCGAACCACGAAATTACGAGAAAAAATAGTCCTTACAGCGGGGCTTACTCGCTATGAAACGAAGTCACACTCAGGAGCAGTCAAGAAAAACGTCTACACTCGACAGATTCGCAGCGAGAAGTGTGCTTTGAATGATTAGCAGCGAGATTCCAAGAACCCGAAGAGGTAGGAAAAGAATGAAGTGACAGGCGTGGTCGAAAATTCCCCGTAAAGGCTTGGTTTTCTTAAAGTGAAGGGGCGGGGCTGAAAAGACAACATGATGGCATGCAAAATGGTGAAGAAAGATGCTTTTGGCCATTTTTTTGAGGGTGACGAGTTATCCGGAGTAGAATTAAATTTGGTGATGGGTAAAGGACGGTTATTTTACATTATTGTGTATGAGACCTTCTCGGGACCAAAGGAAAACGACGACTTAAACGGAGTGACGACTTATCCGGGTGACGACTTAACGAGGTTTTACTGTACTTGGTTTTAATTTCAGATTGCTTAAATAGTACCCTTTGGGAGTCCTTATTTTGGACGAAGAATACTAGGAATTATCAAAGAATGTCTGCAAAATCACACAAAAAACACCTTTTTTGTTTCATATTTGCAGAATTAAAAAAGTGAATTTCACGATAAAATCTACTGGAAAATTGAATAGATGAAATCTTTTTGATGTCTTGTTAATTGCTAAATTACAACTGTAGCTGGAGGAAACTGAAAATACTTCGAAAATAACGATTATTCATGAAAACACTTGGCAATCAATCTTAATTTTAGTAAACCTGGCTTCAGCTCCTGAATCAATATTGATCTTCGATGCAAAACTCATTAATGCAGAAAGGCAAATTAATAATTGATGAAACTCTAAGTCTCCTGTTATTAATGAACTGTGCAGGAACCTTTTGAAATGTTTCCGCCAATACAAAAGAGAAATACTATTAGTAATAATAATAAGTCGTCTCAGATTTCATGTGATTTATTACAATTTCAAAAGGCTTCTTTCATAACGATGAACGTATGATAAATTTTATTTATTTGAGGCTAATTTAAACTTTCAAAATAATAAAGCTTTTATCAAATTTTAGAAGCAATATTTTTATGAATTATAACTAATCTCTGTTCTTACTGTTCTACACTGCTTGACAAAATTAAGTCAACATTTCCAAATTCCGTTTAACTTGATAATTTAACTGTATAATAAAGGGATTCTCTACAATGATAACTGTTATTATGCAAGGATACTATCAGTGGCGGAGCAACCTTGCCCCTGGCTGAAAATTTTGTCGGGCCTTACACCAAACTAATTTCTGTTTACTAGTAAAAAGGGATCATATTCTGATCAGATATACATAACTGATACACCATACAAAGTGTCAATAAAATTGGAGAACTCCAAAAAAAAAAAAATTGCGTTTTTACGAGGCGTATTTGAGACACATATCAAAAGCACTGACTGTATACGAAAGAAGAAATGTGACGCTCGATCGAAATAAGTGCAATCGAGCAAATATATAAATAAAGTAAATGATGCGAATCCACGCGGATTCCTCTTTAACTTTTTAATTGTAGTATAGTTTTTAATTACATAATTTAGGGGTCCCTCTCTCCAGCCTCCTCTTAATCAGCCCTCCCCCCTCCTCTTAATCCGCCGGTGGATAGTATTATTGTTAGTAATAACAGAATTGAATACGGAATCGACGTATAGAATACAACCACTATCGAACAGAGTGATTATCTTTAAAAACAGGTGCATTACAAAAGTTAACCAGAAATAAGCTCAAGAATATTTATGGAGAGGATGGCTCTGATGACTAAACGATTACGGCAGAACCATTCTCATTAGAAAGTTGTTCATCGAGCAGCACTGAGGCAACAAATTCCATTCTTCTACAAGAGCTAATTGGATAGGACAGGAGAAGGAAGGAGATTTAGATCTAGAGACCTTGTTGATCAGGGTTATCAAAATTGCTGTTCAGGTCTGATAAAAAGAAAATGTCTGTCTGCAGAAAACTAAAAAATTAAAATTCGTAAAAACAAATGTTTTGTTACAAATTTATTTCATTTAAATAATAAAGATAATATTTTTTAAATAATACTGTGTAGCAAATTTGAATGTAGGTAAGACATTAGTGGTCAAGAAAATAACTGTTTTCTACTAGTGTTTATGAATGCAAAGTGTATTTCAAGGGATTTAACTTAAAACAGCCAGTCTTTCCTAAAAATTTCAGAAAAGGATGGACTAGATCGTTCGTTAAATATCTCTTTCTGAGTATTTGCACTATTATGCTAATTCTATTAGGACGTGTTTTGTCGAAAAAAGTCGTGGAAAGTTTCAAAAATAATAAAATGGAAGTATTTCCTTATTCAAAATGTGAACTTCTCAAGTTCCAGTTCCATAAAAAAAAAATAATTTCCGAAATCCCAGAGCTTTAAGAAAGGAAATGAACAGTATTTAACAAACTTTCAAAAAAAAAATAAAATCGAAACATGATTTTATTTTTTTGGAACTAAAAAGTATATTTATCTTTAATAGATAATATTATATCTAAATTAACAACATTTCTAAAAAAATTATAAGACTTGATTCCGTGCAATATCAAATTTATTAAATCGATGACAAAGATTATCATTAAAGGAATTTAGAAGAAGCAGTAAAATTACTCCCATTCAGACAAAAGAGGAACTTGTTTCTTCACATGTTAAACAATGTGAACTCTTTTAAGTTCCGGAAGAGGGACGAGTGCAAGGGAACGCGTTCCTTCCAAGCACTGACCAAGATAAGGATTGAAAAATTTAGTCTTTGTATCTCTACATGACATCAGAAACACTAGCAAAATTCTGAAGAGCAGTACAATCATTGACGATTAGTATATATCACCTCAACTGTATGCATTTCTCTAGCACTGAATTATGATACTGCATCATCAACTTTTCAGATTAAATACGATCTAGAATTAGTCCATACTCATCAGAAAACAAGGCATTGGCTTTCAAGAGATGTGCTGCAAACAAGGTATTATACCTTTGTCAAGATGATACATTTATGGTTGATAATGAAGCCCTTTACGATATTTGCAGGAGTAACTTGGATATTGAACGTCCCACTTATATGAACTTGAACCTCTGATTGGCCAAATTGTCTCCTCAATCACCGCATTCGTTAGATTCAAACTATAAATTATTGTCCACATTGTACCGCTGAGGCTTGCAATATATCACCCATGTAAATGTGACACAAATTGTCTTGTTTTTTCACAATTATATAACCTTTATTGGCAAGCACACCCTTCTGAGAACAGATTTCTGTAGCGGAGATCACCAATACCCGTTTTGAGCCAGCCAACCAAATGGTTCAATGTGATTCAAGACACGGAAAATACATGGCTTGCTGCATGTTATACAGGGGAGACGTCGTGCCTAAGATGTCAATGCTGCCATTGCGTTTGTAAGCGACGCCGTAACCTAGTCCCTTCGCAAGCATGTTGCTTCTAATTACCAAATTCAAATTTCTTCATCTGTCTTTCCACAAATTTAACCAAAATATGTGAATGTATCAGTATCCATGTTGGTCAGGCTGACTTCAAATTGGAAATGCCTGTTGGGAATTATACTGACTGGAACACGGGATCCAACCTGATGGTTAGATGCCAAGTGACAAAACCGTCGGAGGTGGGGACGATTCCTTCAACATATTCTTCAGTGAAACGGGGGCCGGAAAATATGTGCCATGATCTGTCTTTGTGGATCTGGAACCCATTGTAGTTGATGAGGTGAGAATTGGAACATCATTTGTTGTTCCACCCTGAACAACTAATCACAGGCAAAGAAGATCTGCAATAAAAACGACTGATTTCTTCTTAAAAGTAAAATATTTACAGAAAACTCGGCAGGATATAAAACCTAATTTTTACATCAATAGCAGAGCGTGGTTTCACGAAGATTTCTTCTTGTAAATCTCCATACAAGAAGGCTGTTGTAACATCAAATTGTTTGATCTAACGATGGACGAGGAGTCAAGAATTCTGTGACTAAATCACAAAACGTAACTGGAGCTGCTCGACTCGAAACAACTATATTTTCTCTTTTACGAGGATCAACTATGGCGCAGCATAAGGCCAATCATGGACTTGATGTGAGCCTTCCACTGCAAAGCCTTCGACAATGAAGCCAGAACTGTTCAACTGAAGTGTTTAACTATTCAATTGCGATATTAAAGTCAGATAATGGTCTGTGCGGGTATAAAATAACCCTTGGTCAACTCTTGTGGTGATGGCTTATTTCTCTTAAAATGCTTGCATAGTGGCCAGATACTAAAGACATATTTTATTATCTCTGCCAGAATCATCATTTTCTAGATCAATAATTTCCAATCTCAGGTCGCCATCAAATTAAGGTCGCGAATGATATTATGAAAAATATAAAAAAAATATTAAGTTAAAATTAAAAAAAAAAACTATATAAACAAACTCCATAGGAACCGCTAGTTTAGATGAAGACAGTTTGCCATCTTCAGTATGAATATAGCAAACTCCTTGTCAAGTAATCTGGAAAAACCTACATTTTTATAAGTAACAGTAATTTGCTGCTTTCGTTGATGAATTTCGAATGTTATTCAATATTTACATGTTGTTTTATCACAAAAGCATCTATTTATGTTCTTTTAATTTTTGTTTTAGATAATAACTAGTCGGCTACCCGTCGCTTCGCTCCGGAAGCCTCCGCATATGTAACGCAAAACAACTTTTTATTTATTAAAAAAAACACACACACAAATTACATCAAGTAAACTAAAACTCAATTTTTTTTATTTTTTTTAATTTAATTTTTGATGTTTATATTCTCTCAATCCACGACTGCTTTTAGAACCAGCGTGTGAATCATATATCTATGATATATTTTTATTTTTTATTGAGATTAGAAAGTTGTGGTCTAATGGCTAAGACGTCTAACTTCGGAGCAGAAGGTTGCATGTTCGATTACCGTAGTGAATTTCTAGAAATTATTTCTATTTTCAGAAATTATAACAATTGCACCAGACAGACATAAATAAAAGCTTTTAGTAATATAGATATACTTTTCAGTGGTTTTTGAGTTACAAATAGTATTGGTTTTTAAGTTACAAATAGTGATTTTTCAGTATTCTATCTAATAGAAATAGTGCTTCTTTCTTTCTTGACTCTTTTTTTAATTACAATTGATACCTTTCAGTGGTTTTTGAATTACAAATAGTGATGGTTTTTGAGTTACAAATAGTGATTTCTCAGTATTCTACCTAATAGAAATAGTGCTTCTGTCTTTCTTGAAACTCTTTTTTTAATTACAATTGATACCTTTCAGTGGTTTTTGAGTTACAAATAGTGATTTTTCTGTATTCTATCTAATAGAAATAGTGCTTCTTTCTTTCTTGACTCTTTTTTTTTATTCAAACATCTCCCGTGTACACGTGCTTGTTTTTCAATATCACACAGAATTTGGTTAAGTAAGAATATTATTATATCTAAAATATTCCAACATTTCGGCAATTATAGTTCTAATTGTCATTTTCGAATTAAAAATAAACAGACGGATCAGAAATAAATAAAAAATCGTGAGATTCAAAAAACAAAAAGGTTAAATTCATTCATTATTGATTGGGGGAAGGGGAAGGACACACAAGTCAAAAAACAATATAAAGTGAGTAGTAGTCACCTTGGTCTAATGGATAAAACGTTTGACTTCAGATCAGAAGGTTGTAGGTTCGATTTCTGTCGCTGATGTTTCATTGTAAAAATTATTTCTATTTTCCATTCGCTCAGGAAATTGCGCCAGACAGACAGAGAGAAATAAACGATTTTAATAATATAGATTACATCAGCCACCGCACTTGATTAAAAAAAATGAAAAAATATATATACAATTAAAAAGCTCCCTACTAGTGGCGTCCAAATTGCAGATTAGACATCGGAGGGGAAAAAATTCTTTTAATTATTGATATAAAACGCCGTATTACTTTAATTTTGAATCTTTTATATAAAATCAAAAAATATTAACTTATTATGAATCCACCCTTCGTAGTCTAGCAAAATATTTTCCTTCCGCAGTAGTTAAAACAAACATAATAAATGTGCGTGTTGTTTACATAGCAATTAACAGTAAGTAAAAGAAATGTTATATAAACTTGAGTGGTAAACAAATGTTTTTAACTTAGGGTAAATACTTTTAAGAAACAATGTCTAACAAATATAACATTTGTAATAACAGACTGAGACTTTTTTTATGCCAAACTTTACTGATAAATAGATTTCTCATTTACCTATACTTTTACACGTATTTGCTTACAATTATAATTTCGAAAAAAAGATATTCATTAGTTTTATATTCCACTCTCAATCTCTCTCTAGAGTTCATAATTATTTGTAATATCATCTACTTACCTTCTTGAATAAATTTATCAAATAAAGATAAACGCAAATTTTCGGAAAGTTTATTATCCGTCTTTCCTTCGTCAAGCCTAATGTCCAAACTAATTACAATGGGATAACATACTAAAAACTATAACAAAGTAAAACAATAATGTTATATTATATCATTATTAACCTAATAGATCTTATTAGATCATGAAACCTTTATTATTAAGAAAACTCTTTAAATAATACTTAGTTTTTGGTTTGTTGCAATAACAAATTTGCTTCCTTATCAGCTAACTTCACAAACATTGAATCATTAAATTCATTAGTTTTTCCTATTATATAGTCAGAGTTTTTAATTTAGAATTTTTAAAAAGACATCCTGAAAATTCTGTCAAATTCTGTCAAAAAAATTCAAATTCACAAAAGTAAAACTTTTTATTGATGATATTTTCTTTTCTGCTTCATGCATTCCAGCAAATTCCACAGATCTTCTGATTCTCCAAGGTCCTTCATTTCTATCATATGTGTTCCCTAAGTTCCTGTAAATTCATGTCTTTCCGTGTCACTTTACCTGAACAATATCTGCTTAAAATCCAAATTATTTCAAGAGGTTATTAATGAAACCTCAAAGAAATAAACGAAGTTTTAATATAAATAAATAATTGTAATAAATAAAAAAATGCGAAAAAACTTAGAATTGGTTGAAACATTTGAAATGCTAACTTAGTAAATAAAGGAAAATAAAAACACAAAACTACCAAATTTAGATTGAAACAGTGCATCGTTACGGCGCTTCATCATCAGCCACCGGAATTACATTATATAGATAAAAGTTTACTAACATGTTACAAGTTGAGGAGAAGATTTTACGTGCGCTGCTCATAATTCTGTAGAACAAAAGAGTAAGCCGCCACACCTGATTAATAATGAGTTAAATTTAATAACTGAACAAAAAGAAGTACAACCCGGTTTCGGTTGTATTCTATGTACTTGAAGATGTACATATGTACTTGAAGATGGTTAGAATACAGAGGGTTGTTTACAATCTATGGTAACGATTTGCATGGCGCGTGACGACGCAACCAATCACAGTAGGTATGCAAATTTATGCAAACGTACAGGTGAGTACTTAAAGATTAGTGTGGAGGGGTGCGGGTTAGTTTGTTCGGAGAAATGCCGCCGAAAGTGTCACAGTTTTTGGAAGGGTACGTTACAGCCCTTTCCGACGCGAAATTTAGTTATTCCGCAATAATTACGGCATGTAGAAAAAGAGGTTTCACCGTTTCGAAGAAAGGAGTTCATAATGTGTTGGCTGGTGTTGGTTTGGCCCGTACAGGACAGATTTCCGGGACTGAAAAGCAAGCAAATCCAAGGACACCTATAAGTCGCACAAAGACTGTCATTCAGAAAGTCAAGAAAATGGTGACGGGGAACAATCCAGCGACCCAAAGGACCATTGGTGCGAAGGTAGGAACATCTCTTCGTACTGTAAACAAGATTATCCATAAAGATTTAGGACTTCAAAAGAGACATAAAAGCAAAGTTCACAAGCTCTTACCAAAGCACATTTCAGAACGTAAGACAAATTGCAGAAAACTGTATGAACGACATCTCGCTGGGGATAAATGGAAGTATGTGGCCACATTAGACGAAGCATATGTTTATCTGTCCGACTGCAATAAGCCAAGGGCGATTTTCTATCGCCCAGTGGGAGCCAAATCGTTTCCAAATTGGTACAGAGAATGTCGTGAAACTTTTTCGAAGGGATTCATGATCGTTGCGGGTTATTCCTATCAAGGCAAGCTACAGATACGGAGGGTGGCTCAAAATGTAAAGGTGAATTCTGCGTACTATCAGGATCACGTACTGACACCAATTTATACACACAGGAACTACCTGCTCTTTACGGAAACGACGTTTCCAAGGTCCGTCTCCACCAAGACAAGGCATCCAGCCATACGTCCAAATCGACTCAGAATTTTCTGACACGAATGGAACAGCAAACCGGAATCCAGGCTATACCGTTTACCGAGATACCAGTGAAGTCTCCAAACGCATCGCCCATGGATTTTTGCGCATTTGGACTATTAAAACGAGCCTTGGGAAGACGACGTCCTCGTTCATTGGATGGACCTCTGGAAATGTTGTTAGCAGGAGTGGCAACGTATAAGTCTTCCCGTTCTTCGCAGTAGTCTCCTGCAATGGAAACTGCGCTGCAGAGCGATAGCAGTATCTCATGGCCATCAAATAGAGCATGATCGTTGGTGGAGAAAGGGAATTTCTGGGAAATAGACCCGAATCCAAATCGTTACCATAGATTGTAAACAACCCTCCGTATAACCGAAACCGGGTTGTACTTTTTGTTCAGTTATTAAATTTAACTCATTATTAATCAGGTGTGCCGGCTTACTCCTTTGTTCTACAGAATGTTACAAGTTTTAAATGGATATTATGTGATCCAAACTGCAACAAGACAGCTTAAACATCAGTAATTAGAAATAATCTAGGAATGATGAGCAAAACCTAACTTTCATTATTTCAGATGGTCAAGGAAAGAAAAGCGAAAGAGACAAAGAATCAGTCTCCACATCGTAGAAAGATTTGGATCAAATTATGATAAATAATTTAAGACTGTTTGATAATTAATATCCTTTAATCAAATATTAAATATATACTTAATATTATATTAAGTTATAATATCCTTTAAGATTGAGATTATCCAGTAGGTTTGATAGTGAAGCAATAGAAACAGTAAGGGTGACTTATCCTTATATGCGGTGAGTGTGAGTGGCAGGGAAGCCGAGCACAGCGACAATACGTCTATTGTGTTAAAGGGCTAAACGCACTTCTCCGTCTTCCGTTATGTTTCCGTAATGTAATTGCATTAGTGACGAAGTTACGTATTCAGGGTCACCAGAATTGAGCCTCGTAAGACGTAACGGAGATCTTCAAATCAACGAACATATGTTATATAAATATAACGGCTATGTTCGTCGATTTGAAGATCTCCGATACGTCTTACGAGATTCAATTCTGGTGACCCTGAATACGTAACTACGTCACTAAAGCAATTACGTTACGGAAACATAACTGAAGACGGTTTAGCCCTTAACCCCACGGAAAGAAGGACAGACGGAGACAAAAACTTGAGAAAGAATGATGGTAGAAGTGCAGGGTAAAAGGGAGGACTCCGAGAAAACCTGCACAGCACGGATAGTCCACCACCACGAAACCCACATGAGAATCGAACCTCGATACTCAGAATGCCAACAAGGCCAACCGTGCGATTTACCTTTAGAACTATAAAACACGAAAGAGAAACATGGAAATCTAATCTAGATATTTATCACAGATCCAGTGGAAGAGATCATGGGGTTAATTAGCCAGCATCAATCTTCGGCCAACATTTAATTAGCAAAAGAGAAACAGACATCAGTTAGTTAAATCATTATGAGATTTTTATTATTTATTAAAAATAATCAATTATTTGAAGGGGTCATTAATATCAAAGCATTTACGACTTTCTTATAAATCATATAAGTCTTACTATTCCTGAGAATTAAGAGTCAGCGAAATACGTCATTTTTTTTTTTTCATTTCCTTGGAATTTATTCACCATTACTGATGTTTAGGATAATCATGATATAGTTTGCAGTTTGGAATATAAATATCTTTACTGTAAAAGATGAGAGAAATGCCTGCTATAAAGCAATGGGCTGGCAAACTTTATATTCTACAAAATGAGCAATGTGACCTAGACAATAACAGGTATACGAATTATTTTACAGAAATTAACTTTTTTCCCCTGCTAATTAAACAGAATCAGAAAATGTGTTTATAAGTAAGCAACAAGATCAAGTTCTGATCGCAATATGAATTACGGATTCGGCTTTGGTACTTAACGTTATGATGCAAGTTCCAAAAATTATCCTGTAATGAAATATGAGTGAGAAAACTTAATTCGCTTCTCATCAGAACATACAGAAAAATTACAAATGATGAGTGAATATTCTATTTTTTTTTTTTTATTTATTATAGTTTTCACTATCTGATTCAGGTCTATTTTTTTCTTTCTTTTTATTAACGTGTTTCATTGAACCTGAAACTTCCATTGAAGGAATTAAATTAAAACTACTGTTTGTTGGTTTTGGAGATATCGAAACTACTTATTAAAATTGTTCTAATCGTTCATCATTTTTAATTAAAAAAAAAAAATAATATTATCCTTTAAGTGGAGTTAGTGCGGGAGCAAGTGACATCAAAATATAAGATAAATTCGTTCCCTTGTTTTTTGTAATATTATATTTAATAATCATTCTTTTTTAAAAAAAATCCTCATGTCCATGATGGATTACCTCTCAGCTTATTTCCCAGTCTAAGAACCGTCAGAAGCTTGATTGCAAAGCCTCTCTCGTTCGGTACCAAGATGACACTTAAGGAATTGAGGCTCCACTAAATTAAGAAAAACTGACTGATATTTTTTTGTATGCGTGCGTTTTCTCAAATGCCTAGTTCCCGGAAACAACTTTCTGAATATAGAAGATTTAACCACATCCTTATAAATATTAATAAGTAAAAAGATCGAAAATATACTGCATCATTTATTCTGTTATAATACTTTAAAATTAGTAGTAGAATCAATACTAATTTTAGAATAGTATCTTATAACAAAATTATTGATGACATACATTTGATTTAAATACCGATTTTCGTTCTATACTTTGTTTCGCTAAGGACAAAGGAAATTCTTATTTTTTATAATAGAAATAATTCAAACTTACAACTGACCTGTTATCCGTAGTTTATAGCATCCTCAGTGTTTTGTTTGTATTTTTATCAATCAATGAATATCAATCTATTTTCTTTTTTTTTTTAATTATATAATAACATTTTTAATTTGCTTCCGCCAATCACAGACAGGAAATCTTAAAACAGTGAAAGTTCGAAGGCGGAACTTTATGTGGACTGTGGGATAAGCCGTTGCGAAACTATGCACTGTACTAATCTTTAGGCTACTTAATTCCATTATATTAGTTCACTTATCTATTTATTTTATTTATTTGTTTAGCTTTCTGTTGAATTTAAAAAAAAAAATCGATTCAGAAAAAAACAAGTAACAAACTGATTTTGTTAAACAAGTTATAAGTGTTTTTAGTTTCAGAATTCAGAAACAAATTATTGTTCAAGAATTTCGCTTTAGGAGGTAATCTTTTAATACTTTATAACTATTTAGTTTTGTATATAACTAAAGTCAAAATCTAGTCGTACATAAGTTAATCTGGTAGTCAAATCTTTGTAATATTCTAAATATATGAAATCATGTTATGTCGAAAATAAAATAAAATAAAAAAAAGTAATACATTTATTAGTCAGAAAAAAGAAAAAAAATTGTAATTCTTAAATTTCTATGAATGTTTTAGAGGTACAATTTTTAATAAGATTATTAACTATATATTAATTTACTATTTTACAATTTCGTGTGGAAAGAACTTATTTAGCTTTAGTCTTTATATTCTTTTTGATGACTATAAATGAAAATAATAAATAGCATAGATCAGTTGCAATAGTTTTTATCTTGGATTTAATTCTCCTATTGTTAAGTCCATTATATTCTTTATTTTCTTATTAAAGACATACTAATATTGTATTATTATAATATTGTATGTCTTAACATACAAAAATTAAAACTAATATTTATTTAGTCTTTTTTTGTATACAAAGCAAAATAACAATGAAATAATTAGCAGAATAACTGTTAAAGAGTATTAATACATTAATCCACAACTAATGAGCCAGTTGTTAAGAAGCACATAAGAAAAGCTTTAAAATGAAGTGAATCACATTGAAACACAAGTCTCTGCAATTTGAAAAGTGGTTTTAATAGCTCTCACATCTTCAAAAAGGAATGATTGTCTCCTCTTAGTAAATACAGTATCGGGCAATACAAACAGTAGTGAATCATTCCACATTCCACAATACGGCTTGTCTGAACGTCACTGTTTATTAGAATGTAAGCTGTGTAGCAACTAGTATTAGATTTTGAATCAGTCGAGGCAATAATAGTAAGAATCACTTTAGTGACAGTGTGATTCTTAGCGTTATCTAAAAATTCCAAAGGACAGGTAGTGTCCTAACACAGGGTAAAGGGTACACGGGACGACCATGAACCGCAACAACATAAGAGAATCCCGGCCATGAAAATTAACCAATGAAAATTTATTGCTCCCACTCCTGATTTCTGTCTTTAATTATTGTTTGTTTTGCCCATTACTGTATATATCCAATCTATATAAAATAGTTGTAGCTTCATTAATGTTTTTATTATATTACTTAAAAAAAAATCACTCCTTTTATTTTTTAGGGAAACTATGTTTCTTGTTTTCGAAACTTCTATTAAGAATTCTTGACTTAGTAGTAAAAGAAAACAGTTCTTGATCTTATTTTTTTTTCTATTGATATCATTATCTATTGTATTGGTTAACAATAATTTTGCTAAGAATTCCTTAAAAAAACAAAACAGAAAAGGCAGAAAGACTTTTTGCTGATCTTTGCAAATTTAATCCACAAATCTAATGACGAGTTCCCCAGACAAAAATAGCCAAAAATATTATTATGTATGTGCCATTTTCGCTAAAGTAAAGGAATAATAAAATAAAATTTAAAATTAATCACTAAAATTAGATTTCTTACAGAAGAAAGCTTGCTAAATAAAAAAGTGTGTCAATATTACATAATGATTATATGAAAAATGTTAAATAATTTAACGTAAGAAGTAAAATATTAATATTCACATTTCAAAATTACTACCAAAGTGTAAGAATACCGCTTGGTATCTTTGCAAGATAGTTATAGTAGTTATAAAATTGATTATTAGTTACTGGTGATACACTGACTATATCCTTATACAGTACTTTACATAATTAGTCGATATTACTAAGTACACGCTCAGCTCTCCATCGCCTAGTTGGGATTATGCTACAGTGATGAGGAGGAGGATAATTTTGATGGATGAGACCAAAAATACTTGTCCTTTTATTTTAAATAGAAACATAAGTAATCATTGTCCGAATTTTATGGAAATCAGTCCAGCATTCATTATCTTCAGTTTTTGGGAATGGGGAGCAGGAATGGAGACCAAAATAAATCGTACTGATATTTTTAAGTTGAATCCTAAATAAACAACGTAGCTAATTTTAAGGAAATCCGTTCAGCCTTTTTCAACATGATACCAACAAAGGAGAAAAATGCTTCAAGTGGTATAATGAGACTTCGCACGATCAGCCAAAAATGACATTTCAGTTAGTAAGTTAAAATGACTCAAGCAACATTAAATGACTCAAAATAGGGCCAAATAATATTGCCATCTACAACACAGAGAAAAGTGATATTTCGTTTTGACCAAAGACCCAATAACTTATTCATATATTTTTGTTAAATAAATAAATATATATTGCAGTTAAATAAAATAATGACAGTTATTGATTTGAAAGAACCTCAAAAAAGCTGCAAGTTGAACTGGAAAAAGAACTGGCCTCTTGTTCAGCGATGGGAAAAAGTTCAATCATAGAAGTCACTATAGAAACAGCTCTTTTCTGAATATCATCTCGATAAAGGGTCTGTTCTGGTCTAGGCGACATATGAGATTCAATATTGCTTTTTTTCGAGTGGTTGAATAAAATGCCAAAGAGTATAAAGTGTGAATGCCTCGAAGTCATCTGTTGCCATTTTGTGAAAGGATCTGTGAATATTTCCAGTATTTTTACAAGACTATTTTTACAAGACTATATCCAAGTTCAATAGAACTTTAAAGAAGTCGTAAATAATATCAATCAAGTTACTGAGTAGACATTAAGTCTATTCAGTTGTGAAATGCCCCGCATCTTCGCTATAAGAACAGAGTTCTAAATAACGCAACCGTTTAAGTAGTGAAAATAAACAAATGAAGAAACACTTCAAACAAAATACGTCGAATCAAAATAAATAAATAATAAAAAAGTAAAAAAACAATAAAAAAACTTAGAAGAAGAAAGATTTTCTCACTGAGTTTCAAACGGGAATTATTTGAAAGTTCCGGGTTTTCTTTTTTTTTTCTATTTATTTGTTTTTACGAGAGAAAGGAGAGAAACTTGTAGGCATTTAACAAAAATAAAATTATTACTGATGTGTTACCTTTCGAATACTCGAAACATTGTTGTTCAAAACAGAGTGATAGTTGAAACAACAACAATAAGCATTTTGCTTTTTCAGATAAAGTAATCTGATGATGTAATCTAAAAATCATAGGTTTTTTTTTTTTGTTTTTTTTTTTTCATTCTAAGGTTCTCAATATGTCTAATTTATTCGAAAATCCATAGATATGAATCATGACAATCGTCTACTAGCAAACTTTTTTAAGTATTTTTTTTAAGCTTGATTGTCGATTTAATGTAAAATCAATAAAGATTTCATTTTTTTTATAGCTTAAACCTACAACTGAAGATTCAAATTTCTAAAAATATTTATTTTTATTGTAGACTGATCTGCACATTTTTTTATTTTAAAATTGTATTTCAAGTTCAAAATCTCACTTCGCAAAAGTGTATAAGAATATCTCTAAACGAACTAATTTCGTCAATTAATTCAATATCATCATTTCACAAACCGACATTAATTACTGTTCATTATGTAAGTTGTAATGTAGATCTCACTCAAAATCGTTTTTAGTTTTCCTTGGTTTTTAGTTGAAATGCTGCAGACAAATACTACTTGCCGCCATAGACAAATAGTCACTTTTTTTTTTCAAGTGTTTTAAAGTTCAGCACAAGTCGTAACGCTGTTTCTTCGGGTGTGGACAAAATAGGACTTACGAAAACATCTGAAAAATGTTGCAATTTTGTCGGCAAAGAATGTCAGTTCAGTACAGACACAGATTTCACTTCTGTCTCGGTGTTGGCTTGTCTTGAAAAAGTTGAAATATTGTCATATTACCTTCTTTCAAGTTTGCCGATATATCTGGAGCAGGAATTATCTATAAAACTAGTTGTTGCTTTTTTTTTTCCTGGCAAAATATAATATTTCCATCATCTTATCACTGAAATTGTTAAACTAAATACAATAATTATTTTCAAAACTTAAAGGTACTCTATAATTAATAATAATAAAATAAAATAAATAAAAAATAACTGTGTGTCCCACAATAAAAAATGGTCTTTGAAATTATGATTCAGTGACATACAGATCAGTCATTTCTTGAATTCAACAAATACACAGATTATTTTTTTAATTATAAAATTAAATAAACAAATAACACAACAAATGCAAATAACAAACAAATAACATATGTTTTACTTTTTTTCATACATTTTTTTTGCACTGCATTAAAGATGGTCTATTCTTCTGATAATGCTTATAATATTTACAGCATTAAGTTTATAAATGTGGATTGTTATTTCTATCAAAATGTATTGTTACCAAAATAAGCAACATCCACGGACAAATGCTGAAGAAGGATTCACTTATCTTCGGCCCTTGAGGACTCATCGGCCCATGGTGATACTAAATATACTTTGATGCCTTACAAACCATTTTAATTTTTTTCTTAATGCAGCTTTGAAGTTTACAATTGAAAAATTAGAAATATTTCAATTATCCGTCATATTTAATTTTGAGATGTCTAGTATGTGAAATTCTGTATGAACATAACTGTTACTGAAGACTGTCTTTATTATATTGATCTAGTTCTTGAATATTATACAGCATGGCTGTTAAATAATAATACTTATTTTTTCCCCCTGAATGCGTTTCAATTGTTGTATTAAGACAGAATATGTTCTTTGTTAATACTTTCTCTTTACTTTCTCTTTAGTATCTCTGGAGTTACGTTGTTGAAAGGAAACTTTGTAAGCATTGCGTCCAAAATTTGAAGATGGAAGAAGACTTAAATAATCAAATTAAGCTGAATAGTGGTCATGTGTGTTGTACTGGCTTGTGCATTTCCTGACGGCCATGACTCAATAAACAACAATTCCAGCACCGGAAAAAATTCATCAGATTGAACATTCTTCTTCTTACCAATTTGATACCAATTGACTGTTCGTCTTAATTCTTAATTTAGAGTGCAACACTCGGGGTTTGTTTGTTTTTTTAACAATTAAAAAGAATGCTAAATGGATAAGGTTTGGACGACATTAAGACCATCCAGAAGAGAGTAACACAATAAAGGAAGGACATTATATTGGAATAGTTTCAATAGCTTCAAGGACTTCATCCTTGATCCTTTTGAGCGTTTTATGTAATACAATCAAATGGACATTATTTTGAACATTCATTATCTGTTGCTGGATTTAATAGTTATTATTGATTCTATAAATTTCATCTCGTTATTTAATAACCACAATGTCGCTTGTTCTCTCCAAATGAATATCTATTCAGAATTACCACAATTCATCAATACAAATAAAATTTGGGATTTTCAGCAAAGCATTCGATTAAATGTTGTTATTGCAATTCCATTTATTGAACATAACAAATAGTAATAAATATTTCTACATATTGTTTTGATTTCTCTACAATGTTTAATATTTCTTTTTTAAATTTCAGTTTGCCAGAAACATCCCTCCCTACAGCTGCGCAGGTTCCCACAACAAATTGGTAAGACATTAAGATTCCTGATTTGACTTTCTCTCTAATTCAGAGGTCCCTTTAATTGTCTGCCAACTTGGAAACCTGGATTCAGTTGAATTTTCAATTTGAGCTGCTCTCATTCAGATAAATTTACAAGATATCATTGAAAGTAACATACGGCTCAGGATTTCAAAGAAATTTCGATATTAAGAAAGTAGATTTAAATTTCAATTTAACTAGGGCTAAAATAAAGTACAGTTCCTGAAATCTTTTAATACACGGATGCAAGTAAATGCTGTCGAAACAGAAGCTAAATATCAGGAGAACTATTAAAATATATTACAAAATTATCGTACTATTTAATTCACTCTTTTTATATTTTTTCACTACTTCAGTAGATCGACTTGATTTTAATATCTGGAGAACGGCAGTTATCGTAAATAAGCTTTTCTTTGATTCTCGGGAGACCAAAACAAACCACAAAAAAAAAAAAAAAAATTACGACTGCAGAACGAGGATTATTGCCGCCTCTTCGATATTAAGAAGACAGACTGACTCCTGATCCGGATTTCAATTAAGAGAAAAGAGAGAAATGAAGCTCAACACATCTCTAATTGTAGTTTGGGTTTAATTTATCCACTGATGCAATCTATCACAGTGTTGAAAATTCAACACTTCCATGTAAACATTATACATTCCATGTTATTATAACTTTTTCTTTCTGTTTTTGTTTTCGCTACAAATACTATATTTCCAAATTTAAAGAACAAACCACTGAAACTTAAAAACAAGAAAGCTTGTTTTCACATTGTGAAATACATCTTGACAATGCTCTGATTAGCTGAAGAAAGTTCGTATTCTTGTATCGTACAACAGAGTGATGAGTTCTGGAAGTTTTGGTATCGAAATATAAATATTCATTTGGACCGTCAGAAAAAGAAAAAAGAAAAACAGCAAATTACATCACCGAACTAAAGAAATCACTATTTTTATGCTGATAATTCTTCTTTCTTCCTGCCTTAGTTCCTTTTCGTTTTTTGTTTTTGTTTTTGCGAATGAATGAAAAAGTTAATCTCATTACCTTCCCCCCCATCACACACATACACACTTTCTCATCAGTAATTCGTCGCAATGATTAATCTCCTCCAAGCTATCGATGTGCTACTCTTCAACAATTTGCTACTCTTGTGCTGTGATTCTACTAGAGCTTTTTTATCGATAAAGCAACACTAAAAATCGATCTAATAAAAAGTAAACCTAAACAGATCAACTTCACGACACATGAAAGCATGAAAAGTTATTTTCGCGTCTGAACAGCGGAACACATTTCCATAGCGTTTGATTGGTCCTGTAAAGCTCACTCGCTCTTCCCCTAATGGCAAGGAATTTTGATATGAATTCTATTTTGAACCTTCCAATCAAAAAAAAAAATAGAGGCATACATCCTCCAACCAGAAGAAAAAAAGTAAAAAAAAGTGTGATTTTTATGCCTATGATTTATTACTTGCTTTTATCCCGTCCTTCTTTCCGCTCCCCATCCCCGCAACCCATTCTTTTTCTTTCTTTTCAAGTTTTTTTGCCGTCAGAATGTTGAAGATGTTAGAACTCTTTTATCAACTTCGTTGGCGCATCAGTGATCCTCCTAGAACCAGTTGCTCCATATAATTAATTTGTTGCCATGATCGCCTACTCCCAGTCGTTGATGTGTTCATCGATGTCCTTCACAAACACCTATAAACATATTAGAAGACATGTTTATAGATCTTCCTCGATTTGTCCACTACAAGGTTACAGAGAAAATATTCGATTGGTGCGGATTTAAGAAAACAAAAACAATTTCAAAGAGGTATTTTTATTTTAAAAATAAATTTTTAAAAATAATTTTTAAAAATAAATTTGTGCAAAAAAATAAACCAGGATCAGAACACTCTACTACTCTGCATTAAGTAAAACATGACAAACAGTTCAAACTACTGAAGTGAATAAACGAAGGAGATGTAAAAGGAAATCGGTGCGTTTCCGGACCCATGTTCCTTAACATAAAGTGTTCCAATCGTGTATAACCTAGAATTTGTTGCATGCATTCATTTAAACCATAGATATATTTAATCTTCTCGTAAAATTTAACGGTAATATACAATTAGATATGATATACAATCCTGTGCACTTAGTTAAAATCAAAGGACGCATCAAAGGTTAAATAGACCGTTTTATTTCAAAATGAATCTCTCACATTATTAACTGATCTCAGGGACTATCTGCAAAATTTGACTACGGATATCAGTGGTAACAGATTAAAATTTTGTAAATGAGAAGATTTGTATAAGATTTTTGAATCGTCTTCGTATAGGAGCTTAAAAAACGTTAATAAGAATTTAATTTGATTTTAACATCAATTAATGAAAGCTGTGGAATGAGAAAACCCCGTAATCTAACAGTAGCAACTCAATATTTGATGGTTAAAGAACTTATAAAGTTTTCTTTAATAAAAATATTAAGAAAATCTTTAAAAATACGCTTCTGTTTATTGGTTGAAATGAAGTATTTGGATTATACTCTGATAAGTTAATAATACTAAGCCATCTAGGAATCAGCAATTTCTAAATAATGTTTATGGGTTTCAACTTTTTTATTTCACTTTACTTGTTCAAATTTGTAAAAAGTGAATTTCCTTCAATGTTAATATATTGTCTTGCATTGCAACCACAAATACAACGCATGGTACTTTGCCAACCAATCAAAACGCAATAAAAAGAGCATAATGCACAATGAAACGGTGTTTTTTTAGTTAACACTGGCTTCAATGCACCGAAATCTAAGACATTTAACCCTTAGCCTTTCTGATGTTTCACAGAATATGCCGGCAAGGGACTGCGCTAGAAACCGGTGAAAAGAAGTTCTTTTGATGTGAGGTTCGTCTGCTAAGAAGAGGAAGAAAGGAGGAAATTTGCCCAGCGAGCGGAACGTCAAAGTGCACTGGAGCATTTAAGTGTTTGATGATTTTTTTTCCTTCCTCCTCCTTTCTGGCAAATGGTGTTCGCTTTCTCTTACCGAAGCGGTTTCCTACGACAAAACCGCTTAACAGCCAACGGTAGGATTTTCTGTTGCATCACAGATCGGAAAGAGTGGAATTTTCAAAAAATGGTAGATGACGAAAGTGAAGGGGAAGGGGGGAAACCGTAAGAGTTATATAAAAGAGTGCACTAAACAAACCGGAAAGAGTGAGCTCAATAAGGCGGAAATGACGCAGTGGTTTGGAAAGCCGAGAATTGATCAACAAACTAAGTAAACAACAGCAGAAACCACTGCATGACTAAGTAAAAAATTCAAAGTGATTTTCAATGTTTTGAAGCGTAATGCCAAAGTGCACAATATGAGGAGGTCTGTAAACAAAAAAAAAAGAAAAAAGACATTAATATTTCAAAGTTAACATTCTTTACTATTGTGTTGGAAATGTTTTAAGACAATATAAAGGATCTATTAATAATTACTTTTGTTTTAAATCAACACAGTTGTTTTAAGGGTTTCATTAATATTCTGTTCATAAATTATATTATTTTTTTTTCTTGTTCAATTGATATAATTTGCTCTCGAAGTGTATATGAGCATTTAACAATACTTCGTTTTCTTACTCCAAATATCAAGTAACTGTTTCACAAAGAATTACTGAAAGACAAAAGTTTTGTTAATTTTATGATTTTTCAAAATTTAGAATTAAAAGACTAGTGTATCAGGAATTCATGTTTCAGAACGCTAGTTGTAATCTCCATGATACATTCATAAAAACTATTGTATTGACAGATACCCTCAGTCTCCCCCCCCTCCCCCACATCAAATTCAGGGCTCAGATACCAAATGCAGTAACGGGCCCCTCCCACAGAATAGCTCTATGGGCAAAATAATATATTCTTAGCCAAAAAAAAATTGTGAAAACACCAGACAATTTCATACTTCTCCTTTTGACAGCCTGGCCCCGGTGTTGAGGGACCAGGATCAGAAGGATCCCTTTCTGAAACAATGTCTTGATTTTAAGTAGTCACTTCTTGAATTATCTCGTTCGGCTGTTATCGTAGAAGCCTGTCACTCCTGTGTTAAATACCAATGTTCGGGGATGCGGATATGATACTTTAACTTTTGACTTAAAAATTCAGAATTAATTTGTAAATATAATAAAAGTTTAAGCTGAACATTTCCTTATAAGATTTCTAGTTACTGAATGTAATAATTTTTAAAGATGCTGATAGAGGAAGTAGTGGTTTAATGATGTAGTATGATTGCTATTATTCGACTAGATTGAAGACAAACGTATTTAACATCTTCGGAAAAGATGATATGTACTGTTCTTTCTTTCTTTCTTGAGAAATTGTTTTTATTATTCTGGAATATTAATTTGCTGTTCTTTTTATAATAAATGACTTACACCATCTTAGATAACTAGCCATAGTTTTGAAATTTGTTTTAGATGTCTTGCATGTGGCTTTACGATGGCTTTGATTATTTCATTGATTATTTCTATAACATTTTGCAGAATTTGGAATCTTTGTAGTTTAAAACCTCAGATTTTGGAATTGAAATCGACTCTTCAAGGCTGGCTTTAGTGTCGAAAAATTAATAGTGTTCTTGTTTTGCAGCTGCTGCATCTGACAACAACACTCGGAGGACTTCATTCAGGCTTTATAGTATTCCATTTCAATATAAAAGTGAGCAATTTTGAGTAGGATATCAAGATAATGTCAAGTCACAATCTTTTCAATTACAATTTTGCGAAAAATAATTTAGTTTACTGAGGCGTTTTTTTTTTTGTTTTTTTTTTTTTATTTTGAAGCTACTTCGTTTCATAACAGCAACTGCTCTACAATAGTTAATACCATGCGTTCCTCCTATTATTGATGCCATAGTTTTGATGAAACCTTTGATGTCTTTTGAATAAAGAGCTCCAAATCGCGTAACTTCAATTAAATTATTTAGATTTAGAAGAACATTAAAAGATGTGACTTTAGAAATAAATTTAGAAATCAACACATCACACTAGTATTTAAAAGGTTTATTAAATACTGAAGACAAATTTTCAGGAATTGTACACATTCCCTTTATCAAGCCATGAAGCAAAAATTAGAATAAATTAACAAAAAAAAAACGGGTAGAATAACATAACAAAATTCAAAGGCATGAAACATCAACAAATTCAATTGTTGTTACAATAATAAGTTAACGCAAATAAATGTCAGTTGTATCAATAATACAGGTTTTTTTTTCTGTTTTCGCTTCAAATTTTTGTTTTTCTTAGCTGCTTTAGTGTCTTGAGAATGATGGGCAAGTACAGTGTGAGCCAAAACAAATATGATACTGCAATATTTGTGTACAAAAAAACATTTATGTGGCATACATAATACAAATAGTAGGGGAAGCTTAAGGTACTTGGTCATAGATATTTGACTAAGATTCATTTTTAAGAATGTTCGCCGGAGGCTTTCTTTAGGCCACATAACATCTGCTCGAGGAGCTTCCTGGATTCGCATTTGTTGTCACTGTAACTGGATGTCCGGTGCAGCCTTTGCGCTGTGTCAGAACCTGCCTATCGAACAAAATTTTTTAATGATGGCTAACATAGCTATGTTTATGGTTGGTGGTTTTTGAAATCGTTCTCGAAATGCATTTTTAACGTACAGCAAACTTGGTCCATTTGAACGTCCAACTCCATAAGACCGAAAATAAATCTCCACAATAAAAAAAATTTCCTCCGTTGTTAGCATTATTTGAACATCTATCAAGATTTAATTACTTAATCCAACTCAAATTTCTATCAAACCTAAAATGATTATTTTCAACATCTCTGGAACTCCACTGATAAATATTAAAAAGTCATATCATTTTTTATTAATTTTTTTTATCAACAAACACATAAATTTTATCTGCTACCTTTACTTTGTAAGAAACTATCATTTGATTCCAATTGTAAATTGATTCCACAGCTAAGTAAACAGCTTCTTTAGAAGCTACTGTCATAAAAACTGATTCCTCAAGTGAATACCTTTTTAAGAAGAAAAGCATAGCTAGTATCATCAAAATTGATGTCATATCTAAATATGAACTTTTCAGAATAAAAGCGGTATAAATTGACTGATTGAGTATGTAATGTCTTACTTTTCAAGAGAACATTTCTTGTACATGTGTGTGTTTATATACAGTTGCATCGTGCTAAAAAGGTCGGAATAACACTTTTTTTTAATGCTTGATACCATTCGGATTTATGGACAAACTTAAAAGATGATTAAGTACTATTGCTTTGATTTTCAAATATCCTGTCATTCTTCAAAAAAACAACAACCTGATGATGTTCATACGCTTGTGTTAAAGATATTGTAAACTCAGCTGTGTGCGAATAGGGGCATACAGGGATGGATACAAAAGTTAAGTTACAATTTTGATAGGGAAAAAAAAAACCCAACAGAGCTAACACTTGAGCTAAACTAAGTCGTATTTAAGTTGTTAATTATATTAAAATTCTGTTATTTTCATTTACTTCTTTTAAAAAAAAGTCGTTGTTTATTTAGTATTTAAATATTTTAATGTTTAATGATATAGTTCGAAATAAGTTCTATTTTAATACCATGGCGCTTAATTTGGAGGTTGTACTCCTAACTTCCAGTAGCTTAATCTCCCTTAATTGAGATACTTTGCAGTAAATAGGAATTTATAAATACCCTTAATTCTAATAGCGTCGTGAGATTAACCAACTGAAAAATTAGTTGGTGGAACTCCCAGTCGCTTAATCAGTTGATAAATATAATTGGGTTAAATATAGTCAACGATAAAAGTAGATGAGTTTCCAAATCATTTGAAGCTTAATTCACCTGACTGCTGACGAAACCTTCAGGCAATATTGTCCTGGGATACTTAAAAGATTTAAAATTATATTCTTCTGGGAAGAGGAAAAATCTAAGAAAATTCCTTATTTACTGAAATATATTTACTGTCAATTACTAAGCGCACGCACCTGGTAAATTTATAATTAACATAATTTAATTCACAACTAAAAATACATTCACTACTAGTTTCCACCCCCAGAGGAGTCATTCTCAAGCGGTACAATTCACAGTAATGTCTGGAAATTTATAGGTAACATTTAAAAAATTATTTAAAAAATTAATCAATCACAAGTCAGTGTTGGTGTAGTCCATTTCTTATGCAAATTCTTGCTTCATTATATTAATATATTTCATTGAAAGAAAATTATGTAACAGAAATAATTTCTAGTTTATTTTTGAAAATTATTACAGCCTGTAAAGTAATCTAAATTGCTATGTAATCTACTTTGTGTCTTGGCTCTGCATCGGTTTTTCGGAAGATCATGTGCTTTGGACTCCGCCGTCACATCGATTATGGACAAAGCTCTCTGCATGATTTCAAAGGTCCTAGGATTCAGAAGATTTGAGAGTTTCTGATCTCGTAATACGACGTGGAATTTGGATTGTACGAACATCAGCCGAATGCCGCTGAAAGCCTAACAAAGTCTTGCAGCTTCGATTATTTGGAGCCTGTCAGTACATTACAGCTTACTTCAAGAGTCGGTTTAGTAGGATTTCACTGACAAAATGCTGACGCTCTTTCTACATTTCCATGAAAGAATCTTTTGTATCGTATTTTCACGATATTCACGTAGGAGATTCACGTAAGTTTGAATCGCCAATTTGTTGCCAATTTACTTACATTCATTAAATGTATCTATAGTACTTTCTTTCGTAGAAATTAATAGATGTTAAGCTGGATTCACCAGATGTCAATCTGTTAATGTGTCCAGACACACTGTAATTATTCTGGACTTTCCAGTTCGAAGCTTCATTTTACCTCGTGGTGTTTATTTGAAATATTATATTAGAGCTAGTTAATTCTGTAAAGATTATCCTTCCGTTAGATTTCCTTCCAGATTCATAAATCCCTGCATTATTATGATGATTTATAGATGTAAAATTAAGCATATTAAAAAACAAAAAGATATGGAACTCTTTTTATAGAAGAAAGCTTAACTAGGGATAAGAAATAATAAAAATTTAAGTAAGCTACTTTATAAAATGAGATCAATTGCTAAAGCGCTTATCGTCGACAAGAAATTCTGAGGTTTGTCTCGGCTTCTTTTCCAGCATTAACATAGGGAAAATTGCAAGCACTTCTACAAAGAAAAATTACATCATAAATAAATAGCTTTATTGCAAAATCAAAATGTCCGAGATTCAGTGGATAAAAAGTATTTATTCTAGATATAGTTTTTCAAGATTTTTACATCATTTACGCTTAAAAACTGAAGAATTATGAATTAGCCAAAATAGAATCGGAAGTAGTAAATAAACTTCAAAAATTTAGTGAAATTTAATGAAAGCAGAGGGTCTTAGAAGCTACTTTTTTTTAATTCTGTAAAAACTCACCGTAATTCCTAAAGTATGATATAGAGAACAGAAGATCTATAAAGGATCGCTAACTTAAGTGCAGTTGGTCTTCAACATTCCCACAATCTCCTGTTTTTCTTTCTCTCCGCTTCTTTGTTCGGAAACTCCTCTGCTGTCAATTATCCAGTCGGATTAGCTCTGGAAATGGTCGTGTTTTAATTGGCAATTAGATGCTGTGCTACATACTCGAAGGCATCACAGACCCCTGATCACAAACTCATTTAATTGGCGACTGGTAATTGGTCCAAATTGCTAATGTAACGACTCAATGGATGATTGTGGAACTTTTGTTCTTGAAATAGATGGAAAAAGACGATTTATGAGGGTGACAATAAAATAAGAAAAAGTTATTCGTAAAGAACTGCTTACATTGGTGAGACTTAAGAACAAGAGAACTATCAATCAACTAATCATCCAAATAGCCGAATGTAAATAGCCGAATGTATGAATGTAAATTTTCAAAATTGAAATGCTATTAAAAAGAATCATGGAAATTTAAACCAAGCAGAAGGATCTACTATTGACTAATTTTGATCCCAAATTAAAACAATGTTTCTGCTTTGCCAAGCCCAATTATAAATCGATTATTTTGAAAATACCTAAACTCAAAATAAGAGTTTCTTGAAAGATAGAAGAGAGGATATTCAAAAGTAAACATCTGGCTCGGATCTATTCAACGAACGTTGACTCAGCTTATCGAGTCATAAATTATTAACTAGGTTGGGAGTTTTTTTTGTTGCACAGTGGTCGTCTCAGAAGAAACAACTGTTTAGGAGGAGGTGGATTTGCTGGTACCGGGATAGTGAGGGAATTTTACTTTTTTTTCCCTTGCATTTACAAAAGTAAAAAATTATTACTAACGGAATAAACTAAGCCTGTGAAACACTGTTTGTAACTACTTTTATGTAATTACAATGCTTATTCAGCACTTATATTAAAATTACAATTCATAATTTACCATAGTCCTTTTTTTTAGGACCCGTATATAAAAATATTAAAGCTCTAGAACCCTTCCAGAAGGAAACGCCATCCAATTTGATTCACGATTGCTCTTAAAAGGGCTTGCTGTTAATAGTAATATTTTTCTTTTTGAAATAATAAATCCTCGATTATTTTTGTCAATCATTAAGATGTTTAATTTAACACTGAGTTATTAATCGTCTAAATAATATTAGATCTGAATTAAATATACCGTTACAATCTTTACAATCTCAATGATATTATAGCTTGTTACATCTTTGTTGTGTTGTGATTGCAATTAAAAGGAATAAAAAGGACGACTGTTTTTGATCTTTACAATTATGATTTTCTCAAGAAAGAAGACTATATTTTTGTATTTCCTACAGAAGTAAAAAAACAGAAAAGTGTAAAATTTTGTGAAGTAAACAAGTTGAACAATTAAATCTGTTCCTATAATGATAGTCTGAAAGAGCCTTATACAATTGAAATACGACTTGATTTTCAAATTACTAGTAAGGTAAGTTCTTTTAATGGCATAGTTAAAGAAAAAAATTAGGCTGCTTTTTGAATCAATCAAAACATTGAAAGAAAAAAAAAAAAAAACTAAACACAGGCATTGAAATTCATGACTTAATTCCATTTAATATGTGTATGGTAAGAGTAGCTATCAAAAGTAGCAGATTTGTAATTAAAAAGGTTTAACATTCATATATAAAGTTTTCCTATTCTGTTTGTGTATCCCTCTGTGTGTAACGCAACAGATCAGAAAGGGGTCGTCCATTAATTACGTGAGGTCAAAAGGGGGGGGGGGCAAAGACGCAACAAGGGGGGGGGGGGGGTCAACGAAAATCTCACGTAAACTTTTTCATTCAGAGAAAATATATATTATAGCAAGATTTCCGTTTTTTTTTTTTTTGGTTTTTAAAATTTTTTAAATTCTCACCAAGGGGGAGGGGGGGTCCGCCAAAATTTCACCAAATCTCACCAAGGGGGAGGGGGGGGTCCAAAATTTTTAAAAAAACACCTCACGTAATTAATGGACGGCCCCAAAGCCTCCCATCTACTGTAGCGCAGATGTAGTGGTGTCGGATGATCCAAGTGATGAACGAAACTATCCTTCAGAGTTTCTTCACACTCTCGCATTTTCCGGCCACCTCATCAGCTTAGCGTAAAGAAAGAATCAATTGTGATGTCCTTTATAATCTCAATCCAAAGAAAGGTCTCTGTAATGACGCACAATTGATCGTAAGGAATGTCATCGCAATTTAATCACGGTAGAAGTTCTTTCGTAAACCAACAGATATCGTCACTATTCCCAGGATCGATTTTCAACCGAATGATGTCAGTTTGCCATTCAAGTTAAAGCGCTATCAGTTACCAGTAATGCCTGCGTTAAGCTTCCAATAAACACATTCATTTATGTTCCTAGCAATGCATTCATTTTAACTTTCTATCCGTCATAATTATATGACGATCTCTTAATATTCATCAAAAATTTAAAAAAAAATACAGTTAAATAATAATACTTAAAATAATAATCATTAAATAACAATACTTAAAAAAGTAAAAAAAAAAAATACTTCTTTATCAACTACTGTATATCAAAACACAAATTCAGTGATACAAAAATATGCTGGCTCAAACTAGAATCTTTAACAATTGTTCTACTGCAACTAATTAAACAATTCGTATTTATTTGGATTCTGATTTTGCTGATGTCACTGTCCGAATACCAATAAAACTAAAATTCAGATAAACTTACAGCATTATAATAGCTAAGTGATCCAACCACTATACAGAAAGTCGATTGATTTATTACCAAACTAGAGTCATGAATGACAATCCATGCATTCTATGTAGAAATTTCATGAAACTTTCTGCATTTATCGCCATTTTTTAATAATGCTTAATCAGAGACATTAAATATTTGAATTTTTTAATTAATACCCTTGTTTTATTAATTTTTTTAATATTGATTCAATAAAAAATGAACCCTTACGACCCTAAAGAATACAACTTTAAATAACTAAGCATTCATAAGTTAAAACCTGGATTATTTAGACTAAAATCATGAAAAATTTACAACTATTTTTTAAATACAACTTACTTTTGAATTTTATAGATTTTTATTTATTTATTTATTTTTTTTTTTTTTTAGAGAAAACAAGGAATAAAAGTAATGTTCCTAGTGTATATGAAACCAAAGCGACTTGTCTCATTTTTGGCCACTTTCTCCGAGACAGACAAATAATGATTAAACAATATAAAATGTAATGAAGAAAAAAATAGCATAAAAAAAATCTAAATAAGATAAAAACAAAAACAAAAATAAAAAAACGGAAGAATAGGCCCTCATAATAATAATATATACTCTTTGTTAAGTATTATACAGGGTGTTTCAAAAATACACGGCATAATTTCAGGTATGT
>JAFIDM010009631.1:110679435-110693175 GCA_023159025.1 Thereuonema tuberculata
ATACATACCTGAAATTATGCCGTGTATTTTTGAAACACCCTGTATATTACCGGAACAGGAAGTGACCACTGACCGAAACTCGTATTTTTCCCCACCTCTACAATTCGTAATGTTTCCAAAAAAGGTATGATTCGTGTCTGTCCGGCTTGTAGTTTGAGTTGTAGAGGTGGTGACAGACGACATAAAAGCTCTTTCCTCTCCATTACGCTATTGTATACGGGGTAGTTAAAAAGATAAATCTATTATAAAATTTTAGTTCAAATTTAATTTTCTTGTAATTTTTTAGCTCCAGGCTTTTATAAGAAGCCTAGAAAACTTCTTTGGTCACTCTTAACCCTCAGAGGAGATATTTTTTTTCAAGACATCTTCACTTTTTCACTATCTTAATGCCATCCAAGTTCTTCATCTGAATCAAATTGAAAATCAAACTTAAAAACGCAAAAAGTATTTTCTCGTGTTGCGTCAATGTTCTAATATTTTCGCCAGTGTCTTCGTAAAACAATGTCTAATATAGTCAATCAATACAATGGACGATATTGATATTGTTAGGCTGCGTCATTTCAGTTCTATTAATAATGTTGTAAGTCTTTACATTTAATTCACAAAATAAAAATTGTATTAATACAGTATTATTAGTGTGTTTGGAATTATTAAAAATAAGTGCTTAGTTAAGGATTGTTTTTTGAGATGCAAAGACAAAACGAAAACGCATTCCTAACTGTTATAGCGATATAATGCTAAGTATTCATGAACAACTATGATAAAATAATTACTCTGCTAAATAAATTAATGATCGTTATTATTGAAAACTTTTCTATCAGCTATAACTTTTTTTTTCCTATTTTCACATTTTTTTCTTTTGCTAACAGTCTACTATAAATGAATTTATTAACAATTGAGTATAATTATTGAGAATTGCATTAAGTTAGTAATGTAAATAATAACGAATTTTATTGAGACCATCAATAATAACTTAGCAATTTATTTTTCAAAAATTTCATTGGATGATGCTAATTTACTGGTTCTAAAAAAATACATCTTCAATACCAAGATATTTTTAACTGAAGGATGAAAAATTTAAATCCAGTATCTTTTTATGAAAGCTGGATATTTTCTTTTTTAATACATTTCAAACTGAATCTTTGACCAATTAGGTTTTTTACATTAATAATAATCTATATTACTAAAATCTTTTATTTCTCTGTCCGGCGCAATTTCCTGTGAGAATGGAAAATATAAGTAATTTTTACTATGAAACGACGGGAATCGAACCTGCAACCTTCTGATCCGAAGTCAGACGTCTTATACATTAGGCCAAAGAAAGTATAAGGAATATATACTTTATATATCCTTATACTTTCTTTGATTAGGCCACCGGGACTACAACTCACTTTATTTTGTTTTTTTGACTTATGTGTCCTTCCCATTCGCCCCATTAAATAATGAATGTATTCAACCTGTTTTTTGAATCTCAAGATTGTTTATTTATTTTCGATCCGTCTATTTATTTGTAATTCGAAAATGACAATTAAAACTATAATTGCCGAAACGTTGCAATATTTTAAATATAATATTCTTAATTAACCAAATCTATGTGATATAGAAAAACAAGCGCATGTACACGGGAGATGGCCTAGTTTGATATTAAAAATTGTAAAGTTACTTCATTACATTCATCAATTTCTTATTCTACAGTAAATTTCATTTTACCTTTTGAATATTCCAAGGATTTTTTTTGTTTATATATATATTGTATCAACTGTATTAAATTTTAATGACTAAAATATCATCTACAATTTCTGTACAATAACCTCGAGTTCAAATTTCATTTTTACCACTTTTACTAAACATAAAAAGGTTAATTGAAACGATACATTCTGTCTTCTTGATATTTTGTCCACAGGAAAAAAGAAATCCCATTTTAGAAATAATAGACTAAAGAACAAATTACAAAAAAAAAAATAATAGTTAATATGAAGATGAAATCCAAAAGCAAAAATGATCGCATTCCTAATTATTTCTAGTAATTACTGTTAGATTACTGTTGTAAATGATTAAAATGACTGTTTGTACCAAGTTTATGAAAGTGACTTATAAAAAAAATACTAACTTTTACATTTTTGTCATTAGCGAAATCGCTAAAGCTACGCATGTTTTCTTCTGTTCTATGTGAAGACTTGTAATGATTAATTTTGGGAACTGCAGATGCACCTGAGCTCAGTTATTCCATTTATCACTGGTAATCATTAACCGGTAATTACTAATAATGGAATTTAGTTGTCCTATACTAACGTTACTGAAACTTAAGTTTATTGGTGATAATACAATGAAAGAATTAACTGAAAAAACTGTAGAGATCTACATCACCGACCCATGTTCCGTTAGGCCACCAAATCTTAATTAATCCTAACTGTATTCTCTAAATTGCTGAACTACTGCAAGATTAATTGCAACACCTTAATTAGTGCAAAGCTTTTAGGCTGAAAGAACGTATTTCGAAGGCTTTTATTCACAAACTAGCAGAGGACCGCAAATCTTTCAGCCATAAGATTTTATAATTACAGCGATACTTTTTATTTATTTATTGATTTATTCATTCCTTAGGATAGTAGAAACATTCAAATCTTTGCTTGGCACTTTTAAATCAATATACAACTCATTAAATGATAAAAACAACTTTTTTAAAAAGCTCAAAATAGCTTTTGTTATTTTTACAATTTCAGTTATCATTTCTTGAATCATATCAAATATGAATATATTCTTACAAAAACAAAAACAAAAATCAGGTACTGTGTAATTTAAAATTTTATTATATATATGTTTTGTAGGGTATTAAAATCATTCCAATTATCAAATGATATTGTGTAGAACATTGCTAATAATCGATAGAAAACACAGAAACCAGATTAACAGAGAATGCTAGACTCTGTGTATCATGGTTTAAATTGCACTTCTATGAAATACAGTACTTTAAAAAAACAGTATTGAGCAAAACAAACAGTAGTGAAAGACAGAAACCAGGAGTGAGAGCAGTAAATAAAGTTAAATATCAGTTACGTAGTACAGAAATACCCTAACTTAGTATTATCCATCCAAGATGTGTACAATTTATTCAATATGTTCGCCATTATGCCGGACATACAGTTCATACCGTTCCTGTAAATTTTCTACCAGATCTCCGAATAACGGCTGTCTGATCGTATGACAGTAATGTGTAGCCCTCTCCTTGAGATCCTGAATAGTGTTCGGTAGGTTAGAGTGGAATATCCACTGCTTCAACATCTCCCCAAAGATATGCGTCAGGGAAGATCGGAGAATGGGAAGGATTCGGAAATTCTGTGAACCACGAGATGACACGGCCAGGAAAGTTTTCTTGAAGAAACTGTCGGCACGCCACAGATGTGTACTAGGTAAGCACCTGTTCCAAGAGACGGCCGTGATTCTCGTCTGTTGTTCGTAGCCGCCCTGTGTACCCTTTACCCTGTGTCAGCCAGTGATGTAGCGTGGCGGGGGCGACGCTCACTCTAGCGACTGGCAACACCGTCTGCACTAACCGAAATTGACGAACAGGACTTCAAGCTCGAACGAGTTCGACTACGGGCTTTCATAGCTGCCGTATGTGGTAAATTTGGCCTACGCCCCGGGCGGCTGAAACCCACGCTACGCCACTGGTGTCAGCACACTACCTGTCGGTCGGAATTTTTGGATGACACCAAGAATAAAACTGTCACTTGGGGTGTGTTTCCGAAACATAAGCTGAAACCACTCCTTCATAAATGTAAGGCTCCGTCCGTCTTTTTGTCCTAGACCGTAAGAACGGTTATAATAATCTAATCGACTAAAAATTTTCTTCTGTACTCAGAAGAAAACCTAATACCAGTTACTATAGTTTATATTCAAATAAACTGTGACGTTCGGACATGTCCTATTATCGAGTGGGGATGTGGAATGTTTGACTACTGTTTGATTTGCCCTACACTGTATTTATGTTGGGACCTGATTAAAGTCCCAATTTCGAGATATTTCATGGTATTTTATTCGGATCTCTTCCATTAAAATGCCTATGTAATCCTTAATTTAAATAAAGGTATGCACTAATGGTTTCATACCCCTTGGCCCATGGGTTGGCTGACTTCCTGTTGGCTAACTTTTATTTATTTATTTATTAATTTTTCTTCATTATCTTTCTTTGTAATCACTATTTTATTGTGGGTCTGATTTATAGAATTAATATTTGAATCGAAAAATGAAATTTTACTAGACATGTAAAAATAATGTTTCTTTTAATTTTAAAGAGTAATTTAAAAAAATATTAAAGAGAATATACAGTGTTGAAAATTAGTGTTTTTAATTTTAAAATTACATACATGATACCATTAATACGCATCTCATTTTTTTTCTGGTTCAAATATTAATACTCTAAATTAAAATCACAATAAAAGAAACTATATTACCGTAATTCCTGTTAATTATTATTTAATAATTTACATTTTTTAAATTAAAAGGAAAACCATTTGCATGTCAATTACTGAGTTCAAATATTAGTAGTACAAATCAAACCTCTAATAAAGAACCTACAGTGGTACCTCGACTTATGAGTGTCCCAACTAACGAGTTTTTTGAGATACGAGCCCGTCGCTCGGCCGATATTTTGCTTTGAGTTGAGAGCTAAATTCGGGTTACGAGCCAGCTTCAGATACTCCACCGCTAGTTGGCGCAGCGAACGCCACAACGTCCGCTTAGCATCCTTGTGTCTCACTCGTTCACGGTTAGCTTGCAGTGGAAGCATCAGTGTTGTGCTCGCATTTGTACTTGCAGTTATTTTGTGAAACTTCGTTTTTCCAACCATGCATCCGAAGAAAGTGTGTGCGAAGGACAGTGCTGAGAAGAAGAAGCGGATGATGTGCATTGAAGTAAAGAAAGAAATTATCGAAAAATATGACCGAGGTGTGCGTGTAGTCGACTTGGCGAAGCAGTACGAGCGTAGCACTTTTATGATCAGCACCGTACTGGAGCAGAAGGAGTCGATAAAGCTTATAACACCAGCCAAGGGCGTTAAAATAATTTCTAAACAGTGGACATCTGTCCATGAAAATATAGAGAAGCTGCTGATGGTGTGGTCGACGGAGAAGCAGCTCGCAGGAGATACTGTGACGGAGGCTAAAATCAGCGAGAAGGCATGAGTTATTTACGCTGATTTGATGCAGCAGATCCCAGGCACTTCGACGGACGAGGCATCGGGCGAACTGTTTAAGACAGTCTGGTTCGAGAATTTTAAAAATAGGACAGCGTTCACTCCGTTGTCAGGCATGGTGAAGCAGCGAACGTGGATATGAAGGCAGCTGAGGATTACCTCAAAACTTTTGCTGGAATTATAACAGCCGAAGGATACATCCCCAGCAAGTCTTCAGCTGTGAATAGAGAGGACTCTTCTGGTAGAAAATACGAAGGACTTACCTAGCGGCAGAGGAGAAAAGGATGCCAGGCCACAAACCCATGAAGGATAGGCTAACTCTCGCACTGTGAACAAAATGCGAGCGGCGACTGCAAAATTAAGCCGCTGCTCGTTTATCATTCGGAAAACCCAAGAGCCTTTAAGTCACATAAGATTCTGAAAGAAAAACTGCAGGTTATGTGGAGGATAAACCCGAGGGCGTGGGTGACCAGGCAGTTCTTTGTGGAGTGGGTGAATTTGGTCTTTGCTCCTGACGTTTAGAAATATCTCCGGGAAAATACGAGGGTGAATCAAAAAGTAACCTTAATATGGCCATAAAAATTCAAAATCTCGTAGTAGAAGATTGTAATACATATATGTTATGTCTTGCCACTTGAGGAACTTGCGGGCGTATACTTTTACCTAAACCCACAATCAAGTTAAAATGTCGCGGTTTGCTCCGTTTTGGTGTGCTGTTGCAGTAGGATAATGGACATATCGCTCGTGCGATGGTAGAAAAACTAACAGATCTGCATTTCGAGTGTCTTCCACGTCCTCCATATTCACCAGACCTTGCACCAAGTAATTACGTTGTGTTTGGATCCCTCAAGGAGGCACTAAGTTTCGCACGGATGATGAGATGAAAGAGGCGGTGCAAACTCGGCTTCACAGTCAACCAAAAGATTTTTTTTCTCGCTGAATCCAGATTCTGCTGAAATGCTGGTGCACCTCTATTGAACGTAATGGGGACTATATTAAAAAGTGATGAAGTGTTTTTGTTTGTATGTGTGTATATTTTGTCAATAAAAAATCATTAAGGTTACTTTTTGACTCGCCCTCGTAACCTACCCCTGCAAGCCTTCTCGTCCTGGACAATGCACCTGCTCACTCACCTAATCTCGAAGATTCAAGTTTATAAAGGCTATCTACATTCCACCCAACACCACCCCTATCCTGCAGCCCACGGACCAGCAGGTGATTTCTAATTTCAAGAAGCTCTTCACCAAGCACCTGTTCCGCCGCTGCTTTGAGGTGACGGAGAACACAAACTCACCCTTAGAGAGTTCTGAAAGGACCACTCTAACATCGTGATATGCCTCAGAATTATCGATATGGCCTGACAGGGTGTTACAAAGAGGATCTTGACCTCTGAATGGAAGAAGCTGTGGCCTGAGGTTGTGTCTGAAACGGACTTTGAAAGACTCGAATCCGAAACGGCAGTGGTGGAGCAAATTGTATGGCAATTCCATGGTCTTGGACATAAAGAAGGCGACATCCATCGAGGACAGCTCATCGAGAAACACTCTGAGGAACTAAAGGAGTACAGATGCAGCTGCACACGGAGGTTTTGCAGGAAATAGGTGAGGCGGAGGAGGTTATCTCTACAAGTGAGATAAAGGAAATGTGGGAGAAACTTTCAGGATTTATTCAAAAGAAACACCCAGAAAAAGTTGCAACTGGACGTGCGACAGTGCTATTTAATGACACTTTCAGAAGCATTCTGAAAGGGAGAATGAAACAGATTTCATTGGACAGGTTTTTATCGAAAACTCCTGCAGATGAAAGTCAGGAAAGCGTGGCGAAAAGGGCAAAAATCAGCGAATAAGATTCAGTTATTCAGTTCAGCCTTTCTCCTCCACCTCCGTCAGTATCTTCAAGTCGTCTGATCTCCAAGATAAATGCTGTACATTATACTTAATAAAACCAGTTTATTGCAGTACATTCTATTGTATTGTGTTTTATACAATATTCGTTATTTATAAGCACTTTTTTTCTTATTTAAAATCATGTAACAAAAAATTGGTGTTTTAGGGGGGTCCGAAACGGATTAATAGTATTTCAATTTATTTCAATGGGGAAAATTGATTTGACATACGAGTAATTTAAGTTACGAGCTCCGTCACGGAACGAATTAAACTCGTAAGTCAAGGCACCACTGTATTATTAGAAGAAAGAAGAAGGGAGGAAAGGCAACTTAACAATATCGAATTGAAAAGCCGGCAATAAAACACTGGACTTTATTTTAGCAGTATAGCGGTAAACAATTGAAGAAAATTCAATCAAAACAACGTAAAAATATATTAAAGTTGGGAAGATAATGGTCCTTAACCTATATATTTGTTTCTCCCTTTAATTCATTGAACAAAAGGGCGAAATCCGTGATTCACAGAAGGTACATCTTCTTAAAAGATAGCACAAACAATAAGAATGAAGAAAAGGCTTTTAAAGCTTTGCTAAAACAATTTCGTTATAAACGAACAAGGTTGAATTAGTTCTAATTCTTTGAAAATGACACTGCCCAATGACTAATGTTTTCGTTATTAAAAGATATAATTAATATGCTTATTCCTCTAAAATTCTGTAGTTAGTTTCTTTAGAAGATAAGAGTTTCTTAAACATCAAGTCAATTATTATTCATAAATAGCTATAATCTAAACTATTATGGATGTAAAGTTTTTTGTTTATGTCCCGAAGTTGGCGATATAAGCATTTCTTCAATGGTCGTCGGATCGATCCATAGGTGACGGGAATTTTCCGAAACGTCTACTTCCCTTCCATTGCAGCCTCAGGGGTCACCCAACTCTGTCAAAAAGCGAACTAGAGTCTTTCCTGGGATTAGGAAGGTAAAAGGTAGTGTCGACTCCCACTGTTTTGTAACTGCTATGCTGATCTAACAACACAAAGAAATCCTAATTCTTTAAATCTCTTGAGCTATTAAAAAAACTGAAGCTTTAAACCAGCATCTTCTCTGACATTGAATACATACAAATTCTACAGCCAGCTCACATGATTTTATACTACAAAATACTGGCTATTATCAGTTAAGCTTCAAATTTTAATTTAATGCGAAAACAAGAGCACAAAGCACATATTTCGTATATAAATTTGGGATAGAATTAAATTTCATTACATCTTGGCATCCTAATTATCCGAGAGCCAAAATTACATTCCCTTCCTTTTTGATGTCGGAATTTAAGTCTAAAAAAAAGCTTTGCACCTTTGTGTCATTTTCCAACGAAGACAAGTTCTGTTTCGATGTAGATCACAAAATACAAAATACCACATTGTTATTTTCTTTATTCTTTTTCATGTGAATGTTTTCTCAAAGTCAGATGATCATAAACATAAGATAGCTACAGTCTTCTTTTATAACCATTCAGCAAAAATTCCATTTAAAATTCACCGGATAGCATTTAAAATGGTGCATTTAAATTTTAATTTCCTAATTTAGTGTTTGCGTAACTCAAGTACTTCTTTACTTTGTAAATGTAATTTTGAGTAAAACAACTTTATAAAATGCTTAAAATTTACCTTTGCTTTTCGAGCATTAAATAATAAACTCAAAGCTCATCTGCATAACGTAAGTTCGCAAATATTTCTTATTATATTATCGTTTCCCAGGCCAGATCCAGAACCGGACGTCATGTTATAACTGTAATAAAAAAATTCAAATGTGTTTACTGCAAAACGGATTATTAGACAATCCTAGTCAATGCCACGCTTTCCTTATTTGCAATAAATTAATTTATCAGACTAAGAGCATCTTGTCAAGTATCTTTACGAATTACCTTTATTCAGCACCGTGGATCTTAGCTAATGTAATATTAATGGCAACGAAGCCTTTTAACCTTCTGAAAAAGAAAAGATCCATAAACTTCCACTAAAATATTAAGAGAAAGCCAGGGAAAGTTGTAATTCAAAGGTAAGTAAAAAATAAATTTCAATAACAAACTGCAGATGAACAAATAAATTTATCTCCACTAGTTTCCCAGACTTAAGAAACATGTTGATTTTTTTTTAAACTATCTCGAAAACTAGATCTTATGGACAAATTTAATAAGAATATACATTTTAAGAAAACAGCAAATAAGAGATTAATTTTCCAGCAAAATGTTTAATTTTTTAGAATGATTAAAAGTGATATTCAAATTGAAAGAATCTATTGTTATGGCATTTAAATACAATGTATGATGCCCTAACAACAAAATTCAGAGAATTCAGGAGGTATGTGGTTATTAAAATTTATGCTTCTGTAAATCCATAGTCGTGAAGGGTTTGGGAAAGGTAGGAACTAATATATCCAAGTTGATTCCAATCTGTACCTACACGACTGAATGGAGAATGAGTTTCTGCTTCATGAGATACAGTCATTTGAAAATATGGTCCAACCAGTCAAAATCGATGACAACTACAGCATTTAGGAACAAAATGATTTTAATTTCTGTAGATGTAAGTAGTCATGGAAAAGGACAGAAGAAGCCTCATCTAAAAATATGTCTTCAAATCGTAATATTAACATCATAGTTTTCCTTTCAATTTCAATTTCAGGAATGATGAGTCAAAAAACATCTTCAAACATCAAGAACACTAACCATCATTGATCCTAAGCTGAGACAACATGGCGTCTGCTAAAATTCACACGTTATCTGTTATGATAGCTGGTTTATACAATATGCACATGTCAAGTAGCGTAAATAATAACAAAATGATGAATGAATCTAATTAAGATCAATCTGCAGTTATTGATGAATGGAATGTAACAACATCTGATAAATTAGAAAAAATATCGAATCTTAAATACTAGCTTTAAAAAACTTCGCCCTTGATAAGTAACACGTGAATAACATTTTGAGGAGTGTCTTTAGAATTAGAGAAGGTAAAAGAAAGTTTCAAAAAACAAATATTTCATTCATTCAATATATTTTGCTACAGGTCATTTCTGCAACTGTCCCATCGCAGTACTACATTTAAAAAAAATTCAAAAAGTGAGCAGTATTAAAAAGAATACTTTTGTATTTTTCCTAAGGAAAAAAGGAAACAAAAAAAGTAGAAATCGCAAGAACGGAAGTTTGAGATTGCAAGGTTAATAGAGAGCAAGTTATATTGCAAGGAAAGTAGATGTCATTGGCTGTCATGAATCAGATGCCCAGATAATTAGAAAAGTAATTTAAAAAATACTTCTGCAAGTGAAATTTCAGTAATGCAAATTATTTAGTCAATCTAAAATCTAAAACAAAACAATTTAGAAACATTACAAATTTCAATTACAGTTTTATTTTTAAATCTGTAGAAAATTGTTTTGATTAAAAGGAACTTTCAGCGAATACAACACCACGACGGCGGGAACAAGATTTATCTGCAACTCTAATTGAAACTGGATCAGATACAAGAGACGCTCACAACATGAATTCGAGGGAAACTCAGACGACGAATATTGTTTGACTATAGAAAGGACTGTGCCATTATTTAAAGTTAATCCTTCGAAATTTATAGTTTAAGCAGTTAGTTATCAAGTTTAATCTAGCACAACAAAATTTCTGAATATGGTCCATACATTTTATTACAGAAACGATGCAGGTAAATAATTAAAACTAAACAAAGAAATTATTAGCCAACGATGTCTTTTAAAAGTTGATAGTTTTGTAAGTAATTCAATTTATGGCAAATTCTGGAGTCTTTTTTAAAGCTTTTTACTATTTACAGCAGTTAATAAGAAATGTAGATACACTGTCCGGGACTTTATTAGGTACACCTACCTAGTAGCGTGTTGGGCCTCCTTTATCCCTCAAAACAGCCTGAATTCCTCGAGGCATGGATTCCACAAGATGCTGAAACGTTGTACCATGCAGAAATGAGTGTGTAAAGCAGTTCCTGAAGATTTGATGGAGATGTAGGCCTGGAGCGAACAGCCCGTTCCAGCTCATCCCACAAATTTTCAATGGGGCTGAGATTCGGTGACTAAGCGGGCCACTGTAGCATGGAAAAGTCAGTCATGTTCCTCAAACCATCCCATCGTGATGTGGGCTTTGTGCACCGGCGCATTATTCTGCTGGAAGTAGCCATCTGCATGAGGATAAACTGTTAACATGTAGGGTTGCACTTGGTCAGCTACGATGTTTAGCTACGCTCTAGCATCCTGACGTGCCTCATTGATCACGTTGGATCAATGGACCCAACGTGTGCCAGGAAAACATCCCCCACCGGCTTGAAGAGTTGTGAGACACAGCATTTGTGCGCACAGCAGGGGTGTACTAATAAAGTGGCCGGACAGAGTAGATCACGATATAATATGATAAATTATAATTTTTAAAATATTGTCGAGCTGCGATATTGTAAATTAATAAATTCATATTCTAATTGCCTACATTCCAGAAAGATTTTTTTTCCATTTCTAATTGTTTTTGAAGGTTAACATTCTCGTAAAAATCCATTATGTTATATCATAAAAATACGACACAGCTTCATTTGCAATTTTTTTACATTTTGATAAAGTACAGGTAAAAAAATCATCGATTAAAGGTAAAGTTATCTTTTAAATTTGAACTGATTAAATTTGAACCAATTTGTTGAAAAGCAGTTATATTTTAATGTGTTCAACTCAGAAGTGAGAGAAAAAAATCCAAAGAACCAAACAAACAAAACAAAAAGCGTTTTAGTAAATTAAAAAAAAAAAGGAACCAAGAAATATAAAAACAATATGGTTTGTTTTTATAGTTAATATTATTAATAACATTATTCTTAGTAATTATTAATAATATTCTTAGTAAATAAAAACATATTTCAGTTGTTTAATAAATAAAATTAATAAATAAATAATAAATAAATCTTTAATATTAACATAATTAAAAATGCCAGTTATTTCACGCATTCATTGGTTTTTGTAATATTTAAATATTTTATTAGATATGTTTTGATACGAAATCGTTGAATATTTGCTCTTTTCTAGACTTGAAAACATTTAACCATTTTTCACAGTTGGCTCAATTCATTTTTCTCCTGATGTAATTTCCACAACTGTTCATAACTATCAGTGTGGTGCAAGACACAGCTTGTGCAAACAGAAAGGCTCCAGCGGTGGCAGGAATTACATATCAACAAAACACAACTTTTAAATATTTAAAGACAGTATCTGATTATATTGATGTATAAAAAAATTATTCGAAAATGGATTTGTTAATATTTCTAGCAAAAAAAATTATAATTTTTTTATCTAATTTATGCTAATGATTCTTATAAATTTATTTCTTTAAAAACTCTTTTCATTTAATCTGCTATTTGACCTTCATTTTAAGTCTAGTTGCAATTTCAATTTGTGAGACTTATCAGAACAAAAAAAAAAAGAAATATTTATGTGCAATATGGAGTTCATTATGCACTAACATGATGCAAAGTTACTCAATAATTCTGTGGCTTTAGGTTTCTTGTTGTTTTTTTTTTTTTTTTTTTTTCTTAATAAATGATGATAAAATGAATTAATGTATTAGCGAGGTATGAAACTTTTTATTAATTATTTATTTATTTTTATTTTATTACTTTGTCATGAGTCCTACAAGATTGTGTTTTCCAATATGAATGCAGGTGATGAGTTACATTAAACTTTTTAATTTAGAGAAAAACAAAAAAAAAGTCATTACATTGTTATTGATTCTTTAATAAATAATAATTCTTAAAGATAGTTGAATAATATTTAGCACTTATAAACTAGATAGACTGTACAGTTTCTCAACTTTAAGCACTTGCCTTTTAAAATTAAGAGTAGGGCAGAGGCGGATTGGGCCGTCGGGACACAGTAAAATCCCAGTAGGCCGGTGATTTTGGACCATAATCGGTTTAGTGTTAAAATTAATGGGCGGAGTGTGGACTTTTGGTTCATGCTCTCATTCCATCTGTGAATAGGAAACTTCTACTCTCTACTTTTCGCTGCAATAATTCCCGAAGTTAATTTTACATAAAATCTGTGATCACGCTGTAAAATTTATTAGACCTATTAGTTATTTCATTTTAATTCATGCCTCTCTATTCAAAGATTTCTCTTACAAGACAGGGTTTTCAAAAATTTTCGAAGTGTAATAAGAGAGATAGAAAAATCAAGTCTTTTCATTTTTGCCCGATAGCTTGATTCTTTACAAAATTCAATTAATGACATTTAAAAATAAGGAACTTTAGAAAATATAACGTACAAATAAATAATAATATAAAATAAACATAAATAAGTGGCCCTTCGAGTCGTGGCAGGTAAGGCTCACCGCGTTTCCTGACTAACAGTATTAACTTCAAATAGGGTGGTCCGCCCAACGCCCGACCGCCGGCCCCACGAAAGTAAGGTGCTGGGTGCACCTTAGGACTCGTCTGGAGAAGAATTCAGCGTGGAAAAATCCCCGACCTCCGCTGGGGTTTGAATCCGGTTCTTCCAGCCCGCATTCCAGCACCTTACCATTGTCTACCGTGTCCCACAGTGAAATTAAGGACTGCAGTTATTAACTAATACTCATAACGAACTACAAAACTTAAAGGCAATATTTCGT
>JAFIDM010009631.1:110698175-110721371 GCA_023159025.1 Thereuonema tuberculata
ATATTAAAATTTTAAAGTCTTTTCCTGATATTACTCAAGCTTTTTTTAATTAATTCCTCTGTAACAAAAATTGTTTGTTTTTCAGCTGGATAGTGGCATTTTAAAATAAGATATTTTATTATTTTTTAGTTTCTTATTTAGAAAAATCAATAAATATCTAATAGCTCAACTTCTTCCACGATCTGTACAAAACAGATTTTTTTAAATAATGTATTCAAATAATTAATGGAAAACTATTCATAAAATTATACTTGCAAACTTCCATCACAATATTACAAGCACTTTACTAGGTATAGTACGAGTATTTCCTATCCATTATTATAGCCTCACAAGCACGTTTCAGGGAAATGTCAGTAGCTTATTTTTAATTCAATTCCTTTATTCAATTCATTTATTTTAAAAAAATAAAAAATAAATAAAAAATAAAAATTATAACGATTCATTCACATAGATTCATTTACTAAAGAATATAACAACGGGACTCAATGTTCTTCCTTTGGCACAGGGGTGCATAACTCGCCGCCCACATGTATATTTGCTAATATACCGGCAGTTTGGCCCGGCAGTGTCAATTTTAAAATTAAAGTTTGAGCCTTTACATTGCTGCCAACATATATATTGAAAAATGTCATAACTTGCAATAGAACTAACTGTCTCAGAATTTACTATTGGAATGTAGAAATGAAACACAACTAGCCCATTATTTGATAGTTAGAAGTTTAGGTAAATTTCATTTATTATTAATTATTATTATAAAGGAAACTGTCAAATTATTAATTAGTAAGACATTTATGGAAATTACATGTATTATTAATTATTATCAATGGCATTATAAAATCATTAATATTTTCGTCGAAGAGTTGGGGGAGGGGGGATTGGAGGATGGGACGCTGCGGCCCTCCATCAGAACTATTATAAAAATATTGGTCCTCCTGACTTCCAAGGTTGTGCACCCCTGGTTTAGCAGTAATGGAACGACACGATAATGAATTACACACTATATCTGAAGAGTAAATGCAAAAACAGCTATTTACTTTTAAAAGTTTATTTTCGCAATTTTATTAATTTTTAATTAACTTAATGCAACTGCTTCGTATTTTTTTTCATCTTTGTGAATACTTAACATATTTGGTTCAAATTACGACTT
Source organism: Thereuonema tuberculata (assembly GCA_023159025.1). Taxonomy (NCBI): domain Eukaryota; kingdom Metazoa; phylum Arthropoda; class Chilopoda; order Scutigeromorpha; family Scutigeridae; genus Thereuonema; species Thereuonema tuberculata. The sequence continues at coordinate 110,699,323 of JAFIDM010009631.1, forward strand.
CGCGTAGAAATCCTTTTCTTATCAGTATTAAAATCCTGACGGTTCAATACTCCTAGATTTCTTTGCTACAAATGTTGAGTGGAGGTGGAATAAGTTTACAAGCGCTTCAGTTAGAAGCACTGTAATTTCAAATAAGCTAATAGTAGCTGACGAGTGATAAATTACGAATCTGTTCTGAAATGCTCAAAACGAATGAAATTGAGGCTTTTTGATAAACAACGTATTTTTAATTTGGCTAAAGTCTAGTATCCGGCACCCCTCGTACGGCCTTCGAAACAACTTTGCTGATGAGGTCCGAAGGACCGAAGCGTTTATTCCAATTAGCTGTAGGTTAGGTCAATTTAGGTCTGCTTAGCTGCAGGATGTATGTATTGGTAAATTTGGAAACAATTTTAGCCCTTTCAAAATTTTTTCCCATTCATTAGCCTTCCAAACAGATTTCATCCGATCAACTTCCGGTCAACCGGGGTGCCATTAATTAGACTTTTACCTTTAATTGATTAAGAAATATCTTAATTTTTATTTAAATATATTGATATCTGAAATGAATTAAGATATTTCATTATTTACATGCTTCAAGGTCGTTAAATTGTTCAAACTTGTATAATTTGTATAGAAGATGACTAGAGATTAACTAATTATGATAACATAAAACATTCATTTCCACACTATTAAGATCGATAAAATTAAACATATGTAAAAATAAAATGATAAAATACGTTTCTTGCGAGTTCCAGGCTAGCTATCTTCAACTGTGAATTAATAATGAAACTGTCACAGTCGGTCAAGTCTACTTCCCATCGGGGATGGTAGCTAACTGGAAGAAAAGAGCACAGACAGTGCCTGAATATTAGTGACAGACAATTATTAAAAAATGCCATCTTCGATTATCATTTGCTAGTGAAACTAAAATCTCTGAGTTTATACAATAGCAACTGGATAGCTTCCATTAACTCATTAGAAGTCAAATAATAAAAAGTTAAAAAGTTAAATACATTGTTTTGGATATTGAAAGCAAAAACAACCTTTGAAATTAGTTTAACACGCAAGTAGCTTTATTGTTAGCCGGTCGTTCAACGACCTTTGGGACAAATTCGTTAATTTAAAAATACGCAGTGATTTAATAATTTGAAACTCAAGATGGAGAACATGTTATGCCATTTGTATTTTTGTTTATGTTAGTAATGTATCACACCTAAAACTATTAGCAGTCGAACAAATATTAGAAATGGAACAGTGTTGAATACATATTACTGGTTTCATTTATAAACTGGGGTATTTTTCTGAATTCGTTTACATTCACTTTAACAGCCACTCAGTAGACAAGCGAATAATATGCTGATCATTTGGGCTAACACGCTCAGATTAAATTCCCGGAGCCGGTTTGGGTCTATCATGGCCCTAAAATTATTTGAATTCATATTAAATAAATAACTATTTTTTGAAAAGGTGACTGAGCAAATACTAAACTAAAACTGTAAGCAATTTTACTACAGAAAGAAACAATGAAAAATGATTTTTTTTTTTAAATGTCGTAATTAAAAATAAAAGGAAAATTGCATCCCTAAAATTGTCACTAAAAAAAATTGTCACTGACAAATAATTAACAAAATTAAAATGCATTACTGATTTTTCGTCTGCAAGTAAATACATATGTAAATATATAGGGTAGGCATAAAGAATAGTGGCGCTTTAAAGACATGTATTTTCTTTACTGCTTAACGTATACAGTCATGACATTTCTCAGTTGGAAATGTAAATATCCAAGTTGGATGTGCGTCACTCAAAGTCCCTCAACATGCGCAACTTTCGTCACCCGGCACACATCCAAGCGGTAATCTAATTTCTGCCAGACTAGATGAAGCATGGTTGATGTAATGGCCTCCACAACATGAGTGATCGTTCTTTGATATCAATGATAGAGCTTGGCACTGGGGGTCTTTCACGTATCCCCATGGGAAGAAGTCACGTGGTGTTAGATCCGGGGATCGTGGTGGCCATCTCAGGACTGTCCGCATCTGCAGCATGTCCAATCCAGCGATTGAAGAACACGATTGAAGAGGCCGTCGTACATCATGATGGAAATGTGGGGAGCGTCATCCTGTTGGAAAATGTAGTCGTTGTAATCACTATCCAAGATTAGAAACAAACAATTTTTCAACATGTCCTGGTAGGTGGAACTAGTTACTGATGCTTGGGCAAAGAAAAAAGGCTCGTACATTTTCAAGTGCCATGCAGCACTTGAAAGACGTTGACGTTAGGGGAATCAATCTGGTACTTAAATACTGCAAAACAACCTAATACCATATCTTCTTCCATGGGGTCTATGCAGTGATGGATTTCAACATCTTGCGGCCTTAGACAGTTCTTAGCCGGAGGCTCTCCTCTCCTGGACAGAAGAGCAACCCCCTCCACACTGCTCCTCTACTTGTTCTCTCCGGACTCCCATTCTTCAGTAAATAATTAATATTAAGCACATAAGAATGTAATCATTCACACAACTAAGATATAGAATTAAAACCTAAAGGACAGTAAAACAAAGGGAACTTTTTATACTGCCTCCTGAAAGGAATCCTCATTTGTATCCTCTTTGGCGGAGCTGCTTTTCGGATTCTTATATTATTATAAGTAATGAAATTAATTAAGATATTTTGTAAACCCTAGAGTAATATGCTATCAATATGCAATTGATGTTCATTTCAAACATGTTTTGTTTTTGTTTTTGTTTTTTCCAAATTGCAATTTAATTTGTTTACAATTATGAATCGCAAATATTAGTTGCGGTTTCTAATACTTCCGATGCTGCTGTGGAAAAGCAGAGGCAATAACCAGAGCCACTTTTGTTTGTGCTTGACATTCGTTTTCATTCTGTTGATCTTTTCATTGTTGTTGTCATGTTTTGTTGGAACAACAAATGCCTGTCGTTTTCCCATTGAAACAAGGCGACGGTCAATCGTCGCTGAGACCAACAACAGCGTCAGCACCACCATATCACCCAATAAAAGGAAACCACCACAACGAGAAACAAAGATCGAAGTTCAGCATGTTTGGAATAGACGACGAGTTGGCAAAAGTTGCTACAAAAGTCAGCATACACAAGAACATTTTCTCGGATATTATCAGCAATCAGTGCTTCACAAGATCAAAGGTCAGATACGATTGAATGACATTTTTCTTTGGATTATTACGTCAGGCAGCTCAAAACTCCAACTACAATATACGACTTAAATTACGAAAGCTTAATGCGAAAGCAAATTTCCAAATGTCCTAGCCAACCAAAATTCCAAATCATTTCAGTGTCCTTTTTCCGACGAATTAACGACGTTTTTTCTGACGTTTCCGATGTTTTGGTTAAATGTATTATAAAATAAAAAAGAAAAAATCATCTTCCGATTTATGTTAATTTTATTTTTGTTTCCATTCAATTTTCATATATATAATATGTTTTGTATTAGTATATAAAATCATTTCAATTGAATATTACTTTATGTCATAAGTGGCATCTAAATAAAAACTGGTAATGGCAGAGGATTGGCAATGGCAAAGGAGGAATGTTCGGGTCAATCCTCCATGATTCCAACGTAACTGATTATTTAAAATCATTACTGAATAAAAATTAAAAAATATGCAATAATTTATAATTTGTTCACAATTAAAATTTTCCTATAATCTATTTCAGTTTTTGTAATTATTGTTATTTACACATTTAACCCTATCTCCGTCATATTCTGGATACGACTTCTTGAAGACTCAATTGGTTTTTGAAGTAAATTGAAGGATTTAGATAAGCCCATTTTTTTGGTCAAAAGTAAAGTAAGTTGTAAAATATGAATTACCCCTGAGTATGCAATGTTTGGAACTATTATTGTAGATGTACGAAGTTATAGTAAAAAAAACGATCAATTTTAAAGACAATAGTTAATAAGAACCAGATTTTTCAGATATTTAGCTTATTTTTTTGACTCAACAGAAGAAGACGAAATTGAGAGCAAGAATAATTATAATAAATGATGTTGGTTTTACTTTTGCTTATCGACAAAATTTACGACAAAAATTGCCGTTAATAGATATATTTTAAATTTAATGTAATATTCCTGTGATGATTGCAAGTATTCCTATAGTAAAAAAGGGAATAAATCTGAATAGAAAAAAGGGAACTGTAACTTTTGATCTTACTATGTTCTTAACATACCGATCCATACATAAAATTATTTCAAAATGAAGTGGATTCCTATTTGAAAAAAACATGTAGTAAGATCAAATTTGTTATTTGAAAGAAATAACATTATTTTCAAGAAACTAACACAATATAAAACAGAACTTCTAATATTTTTTCACACTTTAGCATATAACTCGAGTTAGAACATAATTCAATGTTTTCCTAGAAACGTTTCGTACTTATGTTTAACTATTTACAGACTTTTATACAGTGTGAAGACAGATTGCTATTACAAATGCCAATTATTTAGTTGTAATAAAACTTCTAACAAGTAAACTACGTACAAGCTTATATATATAAAAAAAGCAAAGATGTAGCAACTCAGATATGAAAATTACAGATACAGAAAATAATCATATAGCATAGATATGGAGTTTAAAAGAGATATGTCCCCTTAACAGGAAAAAGGATGAAGCGGAGCAAATATAATGAAATAAAAACGCTCTCTCCTTATTTTATAAAAAATATTTACAAAGCTAACTCCATATTTAAACACTGTAAAAAATTGTTTAAACTAATCTAAAAATATGATTCGTTAATAATTGAGCAAATTCAATAATTTTAATCAAATGGTTGAAAAAAGTTTGGTAATTCTAAACTTTTTTAAAATAGTTAAGTAAGGATTATTGCTTTTTTAAATATTTTTTTAAAGAAATACTTCGTATGCGAAGGGTTAAATTACGATCCATCAATGTACAAAAGAAAAAAAATGTGACTGTATCTTAGTGACAGATAGTAAATAGAAAATATTAAAATCTGTCATATTTGCTAAAGTTGCAACCGATGTCAAAATCGAAATAACAAGTCCTTGGAAGAAACCAACTTTTCTTAAAATCTTACTTTTTTTTTTTTTAACTTTAAAATATCTGTTGAATACAAGCAGTAAAATTTTTCCATTTTCTGAAATCATTAAATAATTCCGCAAATATTTACTTAAGTTGTCTGAATCCAATTAATTTTAATCATATATAAGCTCGCGCAGATTTTAAGAGGATTAATAAGCTGATTAATATCTTTTCTTTGACATCGATAGTAATCCATTGTTTTGCTTCCAATGCTTTTCTATAGGAACTTTTGTGACCTTCTCGCTAGTTTTTCGATAAGGCCACACAGAAAAAAATTAAAATATATAAGTTATATCAGTGATATCAACCTAGGGTACGAGAAGACATCTAAGAGCGTGGGAAAAAAATCTGATTGAATCAGATTAATTAATAGTTGATAAAATATTTGATAGGTTATTTTTGATTTGTTAACTTTTTTTTTCAATGAAAAGCAAATTTAACGTCCGTAATAATTCATAAACAGAGAGAAAAAATCACAACCGGACAACAAATATACCTTCGCACACTGAGCCAACCTCAACGGGAATTCTGAACAGCTGTTTCATCCTTATTAGGAATCATCAGTAGAATTTACCCTTGATGTTTGGCTCAGTTGCGCGAAAGCTTTAAGTAAAAGCATTCTCGATCCCGAGAATGGGCCGCCGAGATAAAAAATAATCAAATAAAAAAAATCCTGTGAAATCCACAGTATTAATCCCTTGTCCATTCACTGAAAGGCACTAAGGAATTTAATTACAAAAAGGCAACATCATAAATTCAATGAAAAGCAAATTTAACGTCCGTAATAATTCATAAATAGAGAGAAAAAATCACAACCGGGATCGAGAATGCTTTTACATAAAGCAACTGAGCCAAACATCAAGGGTAAATTCTGCTGATGATTCTTAATAAGGATGAAACAGCCGTTCAGAATTCCCGTTTATGTTGGCTCAATGTGCGAAGGCATATTTGTTGTCCGGTTATAACTTTTTTTTTTCATTTAATAAATTTTTATACGATAGGAAACAAGTAATATGTATTTGTAAAATTAAAATTAATTGTTTAATTGTTAAAAAATATTAAACTTTAAATGTAGGCTATTAAGTGTTAATATATTATACTGGATTAAATTATGCTTGCCCTATGACCTAGAATTTCATTTATCTATAAGTAAATTGAATACTTTTAAGTTTGTACCAATAATCTTGGGATACGTAATTAAAGATAAATTATGTCTGAGGGTATGCGAACAAAGAAAAGGTTGAAAATGTTTTAATAGCACTGAGTTAAATCGTCTCTTGCGCATAGAAGTTTCATGAAGACTCATCCAGAGGTTCAAAAGTTATTAGGGAACACATACATACACATTCATAGACTGATTAATTTGATAAGCCTCACAAATAAAGCGGGTTAAATATTCATATCATTTAATAAGTGTAGGAAAGTGAGTTAAAAATGGCAAGAGTTTGGAAAGTTTTAAAACTCGATTGTAATTTGTCTACATAGTACATTGTATTGTGTTTGAAAATATATTACAATACTCATGCTAGTAAAATGCTACGGAAATACCTAATGCAGTAGCAGTGTTATTTAATGACTTCCAAAGGTAGGTTGATGAATTGCAGAAAACTGATCAATCTATGATTCCACCTCTTAATTATGGTTGTAAGAATTCAAAAATCGTCTCCGAGCCACGTCATATCAAGATCATAGGACTAGTCTGCACAAACTTCAGAGAGTAAATAACACAAAAGCAGTCATTACAGTAATACTAGGATGTACTAGTACACTCGAGATTAGGAGTGTACTAATCTTGATTCAACAAGTCTCCGTTTATATTGGGAACAGCTGTGGACGCTACATTTTTTGAAAAATAAAAGTAACTGAATTACTCTATTGTGCATCTATGAATGTATTATAGTAGTTGAATAAATGGTATTTGGTAAGATATATTATAAATTTCCATTCACCAATGGACATCTCGGAAGGGAATTATGAACTTCTAACCAATGTTAACACTATTCTCAGATCTGTCAAACAGTCAATGTTTGTTTGTTTGTTTGTACCTGCCGACATACTGCAAACATCCAAGGCCTGTCCTTCTGGGATAAGGATATTCCTCTCTGGTCTGAATTCGCAGATTGACCCAGTAAATGTTAAGATAGCTGACTGCTGTCTTTCACTTGCTTCCAACAGAAACCGTGATTCTTTTACGAGACCATCATATACATTTTATTTGATTATGTCTCAAGTTGAAAGCAGTTCTACTGAAATAGACGTAACGCCGCTTCCTCTATAATCTTCGAGAGATTTGGCTACTTTAATCCGTATGTCGTTGTAGCATTAAATCCCATTCATTTGATCTGAAACTTACAAATTTGAAATCCTATCTATCTCATAATATGCATCATTTCGAAGACTACACTCCTCCTCAATAGAAACATTTCATGAACTTTTCATGTATATTTATTAATCAGTTCTGCATGTGTAAAAACGACTGTGTAGTTTCTCGTTCTTGCCTTAAATTCTTATTTAATATAAAGCTGTATTTATTAAGCTTTTTTTTTTTTTTTTTTGGTTAATCTATTCAATTACTTATTTATTCATTCATTATGTTCTGTTGTGATCTTACACACCGAAACACTGTACCATTATTTGCGATTTACTAAAACTAATATTTTTAATGAAATAATCTACATCTTTCACATAAAAAATGTTGAAACTATTTGGAGAATAAAACCAAAAAAAATTAAATCTGGCCTTTTTTTTTAAAAGAAATATGAGTTTTGGAACTTTTTTATTAAAAAAAACAACACTCTACGTAAATATTTTCCGAATGGTAAAACTCTTACTTGTTAGTCTGCTCTACGAGGTTTTCATGACTGCAATTTAGTCTATTGCAATGTAAAAATTAATTACTATTAATTAATTAGTTTAACTATAATTAGTCTAGACAATAAATTAGTTCTCATACGATAATAAAATTAGAATTAAAAACCTGGTTTGGAATTGAACATTTTTAAAATCTTTTTTTTTATCCAGCTTATTTAAAAACCTAACATATACAAAGCACATACAATGAACGTATGCATAAACATATATACACTAGCTGCAATTCTGAGACAAAAGGGGGAAAACTCCAAATGATACATATCAATTAAAGAAGAGCAGTAGAACATGCAAATGAGTAGAATTGGCACCATTAAGCATTCTATGAAGCAAACCAGCGCTACTTACAGTGCTCGCTAGGTGATTCTCATTCAATAGGAAATTGTAGCTGCAGGTGTCTTTCAGCTGAACAATGCTGCAGCAACGCGATTTACTAGGATTTAGAGAATAATCGAAACGCCAAACACAAGAAATTGACTAAACACAAGAGATAGTGTAAGAAGCGGTTAATTGCCAAAAGTAGCCTGAAAACATTTTCACGACCGGGTCGGCCAACAACAGTAACAGAACAAATGAACAGTATTTGAGTTTAGTAGCCAGTAAAAATCCCTGCTGAATACAACTGAACTACAATGGATGTGTACTGCGACCTTAAGAGCTGCATATCCACTCACCATAAGCTAGTGCTTTTACTGAAGAGCTCGATGAGCAATGATGTGCTTGTCCCTTTTTTACATCACCGGAAAGCTTGTGTGCCGAAAATTATCCTACTGTAACCGTGAATAATGGCGTTCCTTTCTTTTTCTCCAATGAGTCATGGCATAACCTGATGGTCAATAATTGTACCGTCTTTCTTCAATGTGAGCAATAACCACGGAATAATCCATCTTTAATGCAGGAAAGAGATGCTTCAGATGGTGGTGGAATTCTCGTGTAGACATCACACACGATGCAAATCTCGTTAATATTGGGAACGGTACAAATAGAATTCCTGATGGCAATCAGATATCGACGTGAGATCTTGTGACTTGTGCTGTGTGTAATATCGTTGGGAATATGTCCCTCTTCATCAATGTTAAGGCACGCAAGCATTGAACCACCTGGCGGAAAACATGCTTCGAGAAGAGGTCAAGAAGAGGTACGGAGTACCCTCACATTCTGAGAAACTCAACCATGCAAATAGGTGCGGGATGAAGTAAGCAAATATGCCTACAACTCACCCATCACATGAAGCTTCAGCAATAGGAGCATGCTCTAAACAAACAGTGACAGGGAATCTTCAAGAACTGCTATACAATTTCTTTCTTTCCAAACCTCATCAATGTGCTAGTAGTCTAGTAGTAATCAATGTCTTACTGGAGTTTAGTTACACATCCATTTGCTGATGTGTAACTTTACTATAGAATGTTGCTGTCTACTACAATATTGCCTTCAATTTGTTCAAATATATTGTGTGTCATCTGTTTTGTCATGTTACATGCTGCGACTATTCATGTTTTCAAACCTATCATATTTTTCTGTCCAGGCACGGTCGTTATCACATTTCTGTTTCATTCTTTTACATTTTTTATTTTTATTTTTTTAACTTTACATTTTAAGTTTCTAATTGAATTTTACGAAGCCTTGTCTGCTTACATAGAAAATCTAAATAGTTTGCTGGCACATACTAGTACCTATGTTCATTTACATCCATTGGTACATTTACGTCCATTGATATTTACGCTCTACTGCTATCTACAGATGTAGTAAGAAAAACGATACCTTCTCGTATAGTACTGATATATATTTTCTCTCCATAAGTAACCATTCTTTTCAAATTGCTGACACTACACAGAAATATTTCTCCTATCGTAAGAAGCTTTTAAGAAGTACTGGAATACAAACGATGCATAATTAGTCTTGATTAACTAGATAAATATAAACGCTTGGATTTTCCTCAGTAGCGATACTTTCGTGAACTGAATCAATAAAAAAAAATGTTTTCTCTATCCAGTGCTAGTAATATTAAATCTGCAAGAGCATCAGGTATACTTACAATATTTTTTTAAAAGTTTGGATACTTTTATACAAAGCTACAATTTACAGCATAAACGTAGTTGAACTATAGATCTGAATACGAGTGGAAAGGGTCTTCTGGTATTCAATATACCAGTTCTCCGCTCGCCAGTTCTCCACTACACAATCCAAACATTTTAGCAATTCCTAAACCTTACCCATCATTCGTTTAATCTTAGTTTTAATTTAACTATTTGTAACTTTATAATTAAATTATTTATTTTTCTGAATACAATTTAGAATTCTTTTGGCTTTTCTGTTTTCAAGTAACAGAAAAGTGCGAATTTTATTTTAATACAATTAACAGATTTCTTTTCAAACATCAGATTAATTTTTTAAAATGAACATTTAGGTATAGATGAAAATTCGGGAAAATTCCGAAACAAGAATATTTTGGTAACGACAGCCCTTTAAAATTCTTACAAAATAATAATAATAATAAGGATTATAGAAAATAAACATCATTCAACATTAATAAAACGGCAAAATTACGGCATTGGCAAGATGCGTAAAGCCCATTTTACCGAAACTGAGATAATATACCATTAATTTTCGAAATGATATAGTTCCTGAAATTACCCATTAAATTAAGAGAAATTAAGATATTGCTTTTCATTTCCAAATTAATAATTCAATATGCACAAATTTTTGTTTGTTTATATTATTCTGTTTGTTTCTATTTTGCCTTGTAATTAAGCCTGAAGAAGCAGAAAAAGCAGCTTTCTGCGAAATATAGCAATGTTTACTGAAGAACTTATGATTCCTGTGTTTTCTATATTATATGATGATGATTATTATTATTAGTAGTAGTAGCAGTAGTAGTAGTAGTAGTCGAAGTATTTATTTATTTATTTATTTTTGGCGAATAGATTTAAAAAATTATCATTTCAGCAATCAATTCTTTAAACTTCTAAAGAGAACTTTTCAGATATTAATAAATACTTCTGTATTTCTCTAAGTATTGTAATTCATTAACAAGAAGCAGAAGAACGAAAATCGAAATTCAAAAATTCCTTCTTCCTGTGGATGAAGACCTCACATTTTGCTGTCAGTAATGCAGAACGGGCAATACGTTTCAAATTCTTCATTCGCTTCAGAACAATTGAAAGCATTATCTGCTTTACTTCGAGGTTTAAAATATCTCATTTCTTGCTGGCATTTATTTCGTTAAACATCTAACGGATATAAACGAATGAGACAAGCTATTCTGAGATCGTGGTTGCTCAAAATAAATTACATCTGTTTCAGTAGCATAACGAAATCTTTTTGTCTAAAGTTGAAGACATCTTTGTTAGGACACTTTAATCTCTAATAATAATTACAAAAATAGAAAGAAGGAAAAGAAAAGAAAAGTTTCGCAGCGGCTTTAAGCTTTTGAAATTTATTATCAAGAGATTCTTTGAAAAACCAATTAGAATATCTAAAAAATAAATAAATAAGTTACAAAGATAGCAATTTAGTACTATATATTTAAATTTTTGAATTTTATTTTCAACTTATTGACCTACTTAGGTTATTTTAGAAGACTAAAAGTTAAATGTAACTGCCTTTATTAACAGTGTAGAATTGCAGAAAATTAATAAACTTTCTATAAATATTACGATATTAATTAAAAAGAGGAAGTCAATATTTGCCGACCTATTATTAATGAAATAGTCGATGATGACCCCAGTAAGCTGTACCGCTTCAAATCAACGATAAACCCACATCATTAGACTGTTGATAGCAACCTCTAACTGCTTCACAGGAAGATAATGACGATTATAAGCTTACCGACAACCTTTTAATGTTTATTTTTTAAATTTATTTTTAAAATCCTATAATATTAACTAATACAGTAATGTATTATTTATTAACAATTTGCTGTCGAAATTGAAGAGATATTCAGAATCTTTTTATTAAGACAAACAGTGAATAAAAAAACAAAAAACAAATAAAAACCGCAATTAATGATTTTACCATGCACTGTAAACAATAGTAATTCTTCATAATCATTCCTATTACTGATGTTTTGTTACTGTATAAAAAAATTAGATACTCACTCTGATACGTTGTCAGTTTCAACTACAATAAGCAATAAAAAAGTGCACGATATTATTGTTATCTTAGCATTCGTATGACGAAATATAGAAATTCAATGTATTAATAATTATTTCTGAAGATGTGGAAATAAGAACACAAAGAAATAGCACAGGGACTAGAATAAGTCTTACTGTTAAATGTTGACTTACCGTTTGAAATTTTCATGCTTGCTTCGTTTTAAGAATTTTTTATCACAGATCAGAGATTTAATTTCAGTTGGAAAGGTCTCCAACACCGTTCTGATGCCTCGGGCAACCCTATCACGTACTTCCTGATTCCTCACAGCAGCTTTGAAGGTTGCTATTTTTTGCTCGATCAGATTTCTCTTTCGAATCTTGCTAAATCAAAAAAATGTTTTTCAATTTCGACATTTGAAATGTCAATATTAGAGCGTTAATAATTAATTACTAAAACGCTTCTTCAAAACATTTTTTTTTAATATTGCTTTAAAGCAGATAAAGTAGTACCTGAACGCCAACATCCAAAAATAAATTACATTTTGACTAAACAATTCATATGTAATTAAAATAGGTGTAATGAATAAAACCGATATGTTCTATTCAATGCAACGCTAAATCATATTCTGTATTTCCTCGCGTAATTTGCCCAACTTTTTTTTTTTTAAAAAAATATAATTTGTAAACTCCAAATTAGAGGATACAATTTCGCGGATCATTAAGTAAATCTGTAATAACAATTTTTTTTTTTTTTTAAGTTTAACAAAAAAATTGTCTTAGGGCCTACTCTACGCTCTTTCTTTTAAAAGAAAGAAAGTATTTATAAGAAAGAATTTTAATCTTTTATTCGTCATAATGACGCTTAAGGACTACAGTAGAGACTGCAATAACACTGATCTGACATTGTCATGATAAGAGGGTCAATTATAAAACTGAAAAATTATTTCAAAATATGATAACAGAATTAAGCATCAATCTGTTAAGAGGAGTAGGTTCAACATGGATATCAATTGTATTGCCGTGATCCGCATTAAGAAATGAAATGTCACTGCTCTTCATTTCTTAATTAACTGCAAAAATATAGATCTTATTTTATTTTTATTTTTTTAGTGTAAAAAATAAAATATGTCTGAAACAAATAACTGAATTATGTCAGTTTGATTAAAAATGAATAATCAACTATTTCTGGCTCCATATGATTATTACGAGGATATTTTATTTTGTGCAAATATTATTTGGGCACTGATTTTTAAATAACTGTTCGGACAAAATATATTTTCTTATATTGATATAATGTAAACATTTTAAGGTTAAATTGATGAATCGTATGTTTTAAGGTTGTAATACGTTTGCACCACTTTAATCTATTTTCTAAAAAGCTGTATATATATATATATATATATATATATATATATATATATATATTATCCGAACAGGTATTTACTACAATTACGACAAACATATAATTATGTCCTACAATTACTACAAGGTACTGTAGACCTTGATGGACTTTCGCCTCTTTGACGGTTCTTACTGTATTTAACATTCTTTTCTATTTTTACTTTTCTCTTCCAGCTTTGGATATCTATTTGTTTCAAATCTTCTTGTACATAGGCTAACCATAAATATCTCTATCTCTCCTGTCTGTAGGTCTTCCAGAAAACCCTTTGCAATTACTAAATCTTCGTTCATTCCTTTAATATGACCAAGTCATCTTTCTTTATTCCAGTATTAGATTTAACTCATGGTGTAATGATACTAACTCTCAGTTTTTGCGGATTCTCCGTCTTCTATCCTTATGAACATCCTCAAAATCTTTCTTCTAACTTTCCATCCAAAATCTCCAGCATTTTGTCATTAACTTTGATAAATTTTTGTCCTCAACCAAGTTCTTAGTTTGGTAAACGTTTGTATCATTGTTTGATAAACTTTGAGCTTCAGGTCTCTTGAAAGTAGCGATGATCAAAGCAGTGGTTGGAATGCACAATGAATCTGCTGACATATTTTAAAGCAATGATATACTGTATCATTCTGTAAAGCATGCAGTATGTACCGGTATGTTCTCTAAAAACATTTTAAAGTCATTTACAAATTTTATTTAATCTGCATTTTTTTCAGAAAACACTTGCTTTTTTTTTCTTTCTTTCGTACTTTTGCTGAACTACATAGGCTAAAAGTCAGGTTATAATTAAAATTTATAATAAAGTTTCCCACTCCTGTATAGCATGATGAAGAATATTGTTATGAGTTACATGCCAACGAAATCATCTCATTTTTCCTATAAACAAGAACATATTTTTTTCAAGAAATTATTGAGAAAACTGTAGTCTACATTGATTGTCTGCAATAGTTTACATTCCATAAAAGCTCAGATTACAAAATTCCAAGGACTTCCATAGTTAATAGGGAGAAAAACAAAAGTAAAATGTGCCGATCTCAGCTCATTGTATGGAATCGGTCAAAAAGTGATGATCATGAAGTTTAGAGGATCGGTGGTGGTTTACATTAAGAAAAGTACTAATTAAAAAAAAATCCCTCCTTGAAGGTTACATCTTTTCTATATTTAATTAACAGGTCTATTCCTCCTTTAGATCCAAGTGAAGAAAAGAAGTTTCTATTGCTCATCAGCTTATTTGTCAGCTGGGTTTAATGAAATATTTGATTTTTATCACAACTGCACGGTCGAAATTCTCTGAGCCATGGGATGTTATTCAGGACACTGTACTTTAAATGACAACAAAGAACTCAGTTACTATTATAGAGATTCAAATACGCCTTGTCAAAATATCATAAATATTATTTTTTTATCCTTTTTTTTAGTGCTGAGTATAGATATCTTTTCTTATTAACTCAACATGGGAAGGCCGTAGTGTTTTATAGATTTAGCGTATTAAGATTCGTGAATATTTGTTATTTTTACATTGAATACCTTTATATATTTTAATTTTAAAAATTGATTTTATTTTATGACGCTTAAATAGTTTAAATTCAAATTTCAGTTTGTGGAGTTGGTGATGGTGTTAATTTTAGACATTAATAGACAATAAACTGTAATTTCTTCATTAACAATGAAGTGTCCTGATGACTCCAAGAAAATGATTTCCATCCTAAAGCTTTTTTTAATCATTCTTAAAAACCGAGGATTAAGATAATAATAAAAATTGATGAAGTTAAAAAAAAAAGTTCAGATTGATTGAGAGAAGGTTAAAGTAATTAGTAAAGGAAGAAGAAGAGTAATTTCTACATCAAAAATTATGAAAATAGTTGAGATTCGTGTTAGATTAGATTAATTGAAAGTGGGTGGCATGATTGCCGAGCACGTTGACCTGAAAGATCTTTTGCACTATCCCACGGAAAGAAGAACAGACGGAGAGAAAGACTGAGAAAGGATGGTGTGAGAAATGCAGGGGTAACGGGAGAACCCCGGGAAAACCTGCCCAGCGCGGATCCCACCATCAACGAAACCTACATGAGAACTGAACCCGGGACTCAGAGGTGAGAGGCCAGTGTCGTAGCGACATCGCCAACCGCGCGGCTTTAAAGATTCGTGTTTACTGTCAATTTATATTAAAATAACAAGCACAAATAATTTTATTTAAGAATGTGTTTCAGAAAAAAAAAGTGTGATATTTACAATAATAAGAAAAAAATCGTAAAGAAAAAAGTATTCATGAAGAATTTTTAGGACCAAATATCAGCATTTATTATAAATATATATCATCTTTAAGAAAGATATCAGATCTACTTGTCTGCTTGATGATTGGACCCATTATGACTATGACGAGTTTCAGCCTAATATATATAAATTTTGAGAAATGTCTATCTTGGATATCTTTTTCTTAACTTCAACTCGTTACATTTCAACGATTTATGTAGTTACGCCAGATGAAAAACCTTGCATGTTTTGTATTACACTAGGACGACGATCTACTAGTTGCCTTTGGTCGATGGAAAGCAGCCAAGAAAGAAGCTTAAATCTCGAGATAAGTTTAGGGTGATTGGCAGGACTGATGAGATAATCCTTGTCAAACGCAGCACATGTCACTAAAAGCGTTGTCAATCACAAAAAAAAAAGTCATTATAAAATAAAATTCCTGAATCTGTACTTCCGGAGCAAATTAATAAAATAATAATAAAACTCAACTAAAAATTTTAATAAAAAACAGCGCACAAAAATTTTTTAAAAGAGATTTATAGAAACATTTAAAAAATAGTTAGAAGCCTTTCAAGTTCTTTATATGTTACAACAAAGCAAGAAGATAAGAAGCTAATAGAGAGAAGATAGCTTTAATGACATAGAGAGAAGAAAGCTTTAGTAATATGTGCAAAATTTATTTTTTATCTTTGAGAAATTTGGTTACGTTAAGTCAATGATAGAAAAGCTTTGAATACATGTAAAGCAAACATCTTCTCACTAATGTTCCAGTTTTTCAGCGCATTTTAATGTCTCCACGTTAAAATAATTATAATAAACTTTAAATCGAAGAAGTTTCACTTTCGAATTTTATAGGAGTCATTAGGACACTTCATTGTTAATGAAGAAATTACAGTTTATTGTAATTTATCGTAATCTGTCAATCGCTTTTGGTGTGCTTACATCATTTAGGCTATTATAAACAATCATTATTTTGCAGTAGAATTAATTGGCTTCTTCATTCATTCATTTGCTCATATGGTTATCTTTGATTCTTGATAAAAATCTTCGAACCAACATCACTGTTTCACTGTAATCATTGAATTGAAGGAATAAAAATCCTTAAACAGTAAAACTTATCGAGCCTTGATAATCCTCTAAATTGCTCTACTCACGACTGCTAATGCGGAATTAAATTATTGAATGGAATTGCTATTAATGGTATGCGAGCAAGCAACAGTTTTTGTAAGTGTAACAACTTATCAACTTTTCAAAGGTCTTGGATTTCACTATAATTTTCTGGAAGTAATTGTTAGATAAATTAACAACTCTAACTAAAAATTTAGTCAAATTTTTCGATCAGCTATCAGAATTTTGATATTAATATACGATTTCTTCATGGAAGGGTTTCATGAAGAAGTCATTTCCTGGACAAATTACCTCATTCACTTTTCCTCAAATTCTTTTTTTACGAAAGACTGTAGTGTGGAAGAGAAAGGGTGCAATCTTTCAAACAAGTGAATCTTGATTTTAATCCTTTCGACGTATGATTTTTTTTTTAAAGAAGATCACTGGATCTTCTCCGCTGCCGGACAATTCCTTAATTCAATTGGAAAGATTACTCTTTTCTGCTTCCTCAACCTATAGTTTTCCATTTCGTAGTCTGTTCTTAAAAAAAGGCAAAAAAAAAAAAAAAAATTGCTTATCGAATTCGCCACTGTCTTTAACTTGTAAGATCAAGCAAACTGGTTAAACACGCTGAAAAATATTTCCTGTATTGGTGAAAGCTTTTTTTTTTTTTTTTAAGAATGGTAATAGAGAATTATCTTATTAATTTCAATGACTTGGAGTAGACTCTCGTGATCTTGCTGAATCAACAAGATCAAGTTTATCAACTTAGCGAGATGCTCAGGATTAATGATGTAGAAGACTATGAAAGCTACAATCATTCAGCTGTTGATTTTCCGTAGAATCAGCATCTGATAATGATTTTTAGGTATTCTTCTTTATTTCGTCCGGTGATTTTAACAGATGTCTAGTTGCTCTAGAATGCAAAATGTAAGATCTTTCGTCTTTAATACAGCACAAGCTGTAGGATCCTTCTGTAGATCCTTCTGTACTTTCAACTTTGGCTGTAAAGAAGTCCTATGATAACAGTTGGCCTTTATTGTTCATCAACCATATTCTTGAATTTTACTTAAAATGGAAGCCAGGTTACCAAATTTAGGCTTGCTGAACTAGTGACTCAACCTTTAGGATTTAGTTGTTCGGCCATTAATGATTTCCTCGGGGACTGATCCGGATGAACGGTAGAAGGTCGCAATGCCTGATTTATGATCAGTACAGTTCGTATTTGAGATGTTGGATAAATCACTCTATGGTGGTTTTCTTTTTCTTGCTTTTCTTATGAAATTTACTGAAGGTAAAAGTCTTGAATCAAAGTATAATTTATTTATCGTAATTAATGATTAAGTTGAGAATTGGACAAACTGATTTACTAAGCAATTTTATCAATATTTATAATTTAAGTTAAATGATCCCGAATTCTCAACATGTTTTAAAATACTGACATGTTTATAATATTTACAACTTAATCTGTTTATTATTAATCTGTATAAAAAGCTAAAGGATCGTATTTTGTAGGCCACTTCCGGACTTTGGTGGGTGTAGCTCCCAACAATTCGGGACCATCAGAATGAAGTTGGGTGGTCAGTTCGACGCCTTTTATCTTTAACCTTATGAAAGAAACCAGGTTCTCATTTTACAGAGGGCTGGTGAAACAAAGGTCCCAACTAATGGAGAACACCCCGGAAAAAACTCTGATCTCGGCAGGGAATTGAAGCCAGCAGAAAGCCCACCAGACCACTATTGATCTGATTATTTACATTTTAGTAAATATAAAAATATACGTTGTTTTATCAAAATAAGCTTCTTAAAACTTAAATTGAACATGCAAAGTGATTATTACGAAAGGGAAATAATAAATATTATTTAAACTTTTGATAATGAATGAGTTATAAATTACAGACCAATATCATCAATAAGTGTAGGAGAAGTTTCTAGAATGAAAGCTATTCTCAATGTGAATTTGTCATTAGTTCGGAAAATTAAATTCATTATCCATAAATTTCTGTTTTCATTGGAATTTGTTGTGAAAAAAATGTAGAAGTCTAAAGTAAATATTACAGGAAAGCTAAATAAAACAATAACCAACTAAAACAAGTGTGTATTTAAGCTGGCTGTTAACTGTACAAAAAGAAATTTATTCACAATGAAAATGAAAAAGCTGTAAATATTAAAAATAGTTCTTTAACGTGATTTTTAGAAATTATTAAATTTAACTGCCACCATATTTTGAATTGGGTAAAATATTTTTTAACATTATAATAATGTTATTTTTTGAAAAAAAACAACAAAACTATATGTACAGTACATAATAAATACACTACATAATAAACCCATAAAAGTTTATTATATTCGAAGAATAATACTAAAAACTTTTTCTTCTGAGAATTCTAGTTCCTCTAATAGGACACCTTTAACTGCACTTCACTAATCATCGTTTTACGACATTGTCATTATTTATTTATTTTTTAATTTCCCACTCTAATCTGGAGGACAGCAGAGATTTCAAAAAACGAAAACGAAAAATAAACAAACAACATAGTCAAGACTGTTGTGTTACTGCTACTGTTTTATTATCGATAACTATAAATTTATTATTGAATTAATTAAACAGCTGAAATATTTATCCTATTAAACGTATAAGTAAGTACACATAATTAATTAACCAATTTGAAACTAACATACAAGGAAATTATCTCGATTTTAAGCTAAAATACGAAACAATGATTGAAAAACATTGATGAAAAAAAAATGAAGGGGAAATATGAAGAATTACTTCAGCTTTGCTTAAACAATTTCTCTAGTGTTTCATTGGTGGATCAGGCACTTTCTTCAGGAAGATCGCATGGGATTCTGGGTAAACAACAGAATTATCGATTAATCATGTCAGGTCGGGTAATAACAGGGAATTCCCTTCTGACAGCTCTCAAAGCCGTAAAGGCCACGGCGCCAAGGGAAATTGGAAGCTTCATCAGATTGTTTACTACGTCAACACTGATCAAGTCTTAGTACTATTCTTTTATTTTGATAAATACTCAATGTGAATAATAATTCTGTGGAAATATATTCGTTTATTTAACGCTCGTTTCCAAAACAACTACAAAACTAAGGATTTCCACATAATAAAAGAACATAAACTCGTAAAAAGGTTTCATTTTCATATTAAAACTTAGGTAAAAAACTCGAAAATTATTGGGAAATTAAATTTTAATCGAAATTTAAACAGTGATTTCCTGTCTATCTCAGTATGACAATTTTAACAGAATTTCTTTTTGGTTATTTAGATCTGCTTCTAATAGAGCATTAATGATATTCTTTTTTTTTAACATCAATCTTTCAACATCTAACAGTGAATAATTTTTTTCTTATAAAGTTAGTTAGGCAAACTACAATAAAAACTTATATTAGAAACAACTGCTTTTGGTCTTATAGACAAAAAGAAAAAGCATCAAGTTTTGTTATATGGAGAAATATTACTATATTTCAATCCTCAAGTGAAAAGTAAGTTTTCACATTGCATGTATTTCCTTTGGAGATTTTTCTTGTATTCCTTACAGATAAAAGACTGTCCTCGTTTCAAGTTAAAACTACTGTGCATTGCTGTGAAGTCTATTCAAAAGTTTGTGGGTTGCTTTCCTACAGATGGAAATGGACCTAAGATTGGTCTTTAAGATATTAATAACATATAGATCTGCTATCTTGGATTGTGAAATTGTTCAAGTGAAAAACGTGGTTATTTGCTTAAAATCAAGACATTCTTAAAGAACTTAAAGTTTACTTTCTTTAAAATGTTGTTCCTTAAAAGTTCTTTCTTTAAATCGTGAAAATGACATAAACGAAATAGCACCGTTTAATTTGTAATATTACTTTATAAATGACAATGTCTATTTGATTAATCTTTCTTTAACGTGCGGAGTGAACTAACTAAGAACACAAATTGACACGCACAATTAATGTCTATTTGATTCAAACAACAGAAGTTTTCCATTTAAAAAGAAATAATAATTAAATCCCCATTATTTACTTAAGCTGATTAAATCCGATTACTTTAATTATATCAAAGCGCGCAAATTTGTAATCATTCATTTGCTTTCCAATGTTAATATCTTTTGCTGAATAACACTGTTTCGTTTCGAATGCTTTTCTAATAAATTCTTTGCCATCTTTCTCGTGCTAATTTCTTGGTAACAAAATCAGCAAGAGAATAATGCCAAAATTTCCAATGTAAAAGTTAGATAGACTCTTTGTGTTAAAATATGCGAGCGAAATTTCAAGAAGACACACACACTGACTGAGTGCTTCCATTTTTCAGAATAAGTTGATAATTAAATAATTGATAATTGCTGCTATTTTTAGCTTGATTTAGATGAATCAACAGATGTACGCTATAATCTCGAACTGCAGAGTATGTTAAACTCTCTAACTAAGACATAAGTTATTTTATGTAGACAAAACATTTTCGCATCATAAAGAAAGATATTCGCCTTAATACAGTTGCTAAATAGGCAAATAGTCTAATTGATAGGTGCTTCTGAGATATGAATCTCATATTAATCCACGAGGCGATTTATTTCAGATCAAAAATAGCGCATCCGGTGACCTGCAAAAGCAATATCTGAGGACTTAGTTTCTTTCCTTTTCGGTAAACAGGGATTCGAACTAAAAATTATTACCTTCTTTTTTCATCTCTAGGCTGATAGAGCTTAAGCTTAAAGTAAAATGCTGTTCAAAATAACGGGACCTATCAATACACTTACCCAATTCCATCGTTGATTACATCGTTAATTTCCCAAGTAAATCATGAATTCTATAAACTAAAATTTCATAAAACAATAATTTATTTAGTCTAAAATCTGTTTATTAAAAAACCTATTCCATTAATGCATTAGAAATATTTGTTAGTTGACCGAATGAGAAGCCTTAAACAACTGAGTGTTTTATTTACAATTTTGTTCGAATTTCGATAACAAACTTTTCATAAGTTACACATTACGCTTCAAAATATGAATTTCAAAAGTAGATATAAATATTTATCAGATTCAAAGTATTGAGAATTTAACACAGAAATAAGAGACAAATTCGACTTGGATCTTTATTTTCACTCGCTTACAAGCTGAGGCATTCACTTTATCTTCCTTTCTTCCTTTGTTTAAGATTATAATTCAATTTCTGCAGTGAAAAGAATTTTTTTACCAACGCAAAGAAAGATTGCAGATGTACGCATTCCCTCATCCAGAAAAATCTCAAATATTTGACAAAAAAAT
>JAFIDM010009631.1:110721771-110740272 GCA_023159025.1 Thereuonema tuberculata
TTTTGACTTTAAACTCGGTAATATGTTCGCTTTGTCTTATTCTTCAAGATAGAAACTATGTTAAACTATCCAAAGAGAATTCCCTCATTTTCTGATTAGTGAAATAAATCAAAAATAATGCTATTAATTTCATTAGGCATAATTCAAATTTTGCAGGCACTAAATTTTGGCAGATAGATCAGTTTAATAAAACTTTCAGAAAAAAAAAATCCATTTTAACTTTATTTAAAAACATTATTTTATCTGAAGCAAATATAAAATCGTAACTTAAGGCACTGTTAATAGCCTTTTGGCAGAGACTAAACGAAGAAAGGGCATATTAGATTTAGGAAATACTGTTATGTAATTACAAACGTATTTT
The DNA here is from genome assembly GCA_023159025.1 of Thereuonema tuberculata. Classification (NCBI taxonomy): domain Eukaryota; kingdom Metazoa; phylum Arthropoda; class Chilopoda; order Scutigeromorpha; family Scutigeridae; genus Thereuonema; species Thereuonema tuberculata. The sequence continues at coordinate 110,722,133 of JAFIDM010009631.1, forward strand.
TCGTATTGATAGGAAATAGAAAAAATGAGGTAACAATAGAAAAAGAGAAAGCCGAAATGTTTTGGAAAGGATATGGAAATTATATCTCCATCTATTCTCTTCCATTCCATCTTCTTACTAGTAAATCCGTGATAACTAATCAACAAATTACATAAAACTCCTTTAAAGTTTAATTTTAAGCCGAGTTTCATAAGTGCTTTGCTTTCTACTGTTTAGACTTGCTTCTGCTGCTGACGGACACCCCACAAATAAAGCCAGAACGACCGAGACAATAGCTTTGAACTATAATTAACGTGCAGGTTGTTTAATATCCTGCAATATACAGTTTCCAAGATGAACTGCGCTACTGAACTTGTCTGTTAGAGAACCCAATGCTACCGTCTGCCAATAACAAACGCTTAGATGACACTAGATCCAAGGGATCGTTTAATAGAGGCATCCTATTAGGAGCTGGTCGCAAAATTCTTGGAATTCCATTACTTAAATGATGAGCTTGCGGGGTTTTATTAGATCCAGAAAATGCTTCGAGGCCACTGAGGCGGATATTCGTTTCGAGGTTTAGGCTGGATAACGCTATGACGTTAACGGTGTTGGGAATGGTCAGAAAGGAATGTGCTCTGTGAATACAGAACGAAGGCAGTCATGACTTAAAATGAACTGACAACGAGACAATACTACTAATGGTGAGACTCAGCGAAGGAGGTGAGATCTGACTGACTGTGAAATTTAGCTTTTGTTCTTAGTGCACTGACTAACCTGGTTTAATTGATGACTATGGGGCTGACACTGGTTGTTTCATTTAAATGCAGAGAGAAGTGGATGGAAGCGATACGATAAAATTAAATAGCGCTGTTTTTACCGAAAGAAAATAAAGATTGGTTTTCACAAAATCCCCATTTCTTGTAAAACAAATTATCATACACAAGTCATATATTCTTATATATGCTCATCGGCCAATATACAGTACTAGAAAACTTTACATAAAAAAATAGCAATTGCAATTAGCTATCAAACTAGAAAGAATTTAATAATGTTGAATTTAATAATTTTAATATTCTGAACAATAAAATGAGTAAATAAAAATAAATATTAGAAAAAGCCCAAGTTTAAGATTGAAAAAAACAAAACCTTAACCGATTCATATCCGAGCCACCAGATTGGCCGAATGGCTAATACGAAAACGGCATGACATTGGAATCATCGATTCTGGTATTATGTAATGAGACTATAGATGTAAAGTGGTTAGCAGTATTAACCCATATTCAAGGCTTTCAAGGAAAAGTTTGCGTCTCCTTATGAGCCAGTGAATTGCGACATCTGGCAAGAATGGCAACTGAGAAGGGTGAGGTTATCAGAAGGTTGCACGACTGGATCTACCTGTGCCAATTTTTTCAATCTAATTTTTTTTTATTTGACTTACGTCAGCTTGTCCGGTTTTTTTATTATTATTATAATATAAACAACCGATATTTTGTTTTGTATTACAATGTGTTTATATCGATTCACGAAAACAGAAATAAAAATGGATTTCTCTCAATACCGGGGAAAATATTTCAATTTTTATAATCTACATAAGTTAGATTCTTTCTTTAATCTTCTTCCTTCCATTCTACAATGCTACATTTTAAATTGTGCAACAGCGAGAGCAACAAAAGTTAAAGTTGAACCTGCATATTTTTATCATGACAATCTCGCAGAATTAACAACATTAAAGATAATATAAAAATAAATAAAAACATAGAACATAAAAAAAAAAGTTAAAAATATTTTTTTAAGGCTAAATCAAATCTTGATAACAATATGAATGAATTAAAATTATAAAAACCTAAATCCATTTTTAAAAAAACTTACGACAAAAATAGATTCGAGGTTGTTTCATATCGTTAGTGTTATAATTGATAGATTGAAATAAAAACATCAATCTCAAACTTCTTATATTTAAAGTAATAGAAGATTTTTAACTGTTATCCTTATTTATTTATTTATTTATTTATTGTCTACTTGTTTTATGTAGATTCGTTTAGATATCAAATTTCCAGACTTATGTTAAGAGTAAGGCTGTTATAAATATTGATATAACATTTGAAAATTTGATGCTAAATGATACCTAAAATTGAATTGTAATTTCAAAGGTTTGTTTAAAAAAACAAAAAAAAACAAAAAAAACACAAATAATCTTTAATTTTTGAATCATTAAAAATGCTTGGAATTTATCAATTAGATTTTTCATTCATGATAAATTTCACGCCCAATATTAACAAAAACTATTTCAATGTATTTTTCTTTTTAATTAAATTTGCTTTTCTTAATTATATAACAATCTAAATTTGTAAACGAATCAACCTTTTTCTCAAGGCTTTTGAAATAAAAAAAAAATAATTGTTTTATGACACAATTGTTTCGTGAAGAAGTAATATCTGTTGCCAGAAACCTCTAATTGCAAATTTAAAATTCAATTTCTCAGAGATGAACTTGTTGATTAGTCTAAGGCAGTGCTTCTCAACCTTTTATCTTCACGGAACACTTTTAGATTTGCATAAATCCTGCGCCACACCAAACCTTGTTCCTAAAATCCCGCGGCATAGCAAATTTTTTCGTTGCTTTTATTGTTATTTAGAATCCTTTGATTCAAAACAGAAATGGATTACTGGAGGAGATCGGTCAGAACATCGAGATTGGAGAGAAAAACGAATATTGAAATAAGAAATCAGTTAAATGTGAAAACAGATGTTACAAAAAAAGACAGACGAGAGAAGACTAAGATGGTTTGGACACGTGACAAGAATGGGAGGCAACAGATTACCTAAGACACTGATGGACTGGCAACCAGAAGGTAGAAACAGAAGAGGAAGACCGAAAAAACGTTGGAGAGATAACTTTGAGTGAAAATCTGGACAGATATGGACTAGCGGCAGTGGATGCAGAGTACAGAGACAAATGGCAAGAAATTATGAGGACGACTTTCAATTGAGGAAAACCTCAGAAATGGGGAAAATCATATAGAAGAAGAAGAATCCTTTGAAAAACATCTATGATTTACCAATAAATATTACATGGATATAACAGTCTATTTTAAGCATTTAAAGATATCTGAAATATATCATTAAGATTAGAACGCAACAGAATGTAATTCTTATTTTTGTTTGCTCAGGTTATTTGATGTGTAGGTTTTAAATACCAATATCACTTGATCAAATATTTTCGGAAAACACTCAAAACTACAATAATTACTCCAGTTCTAAAACTTTTTGATTATATGAATTCAAAAAGTTTTTGAATCTTCAACATAGATTAGAATTCATTCATGAATATTTCTATACAAAAATGACAAAGTTTCAAATCACAGAATTTCACTGATGAAAATAATTTATCTTCACTGAAAGAAGTCCGGGATTCGAGTGACATAATTTTAAACGAATCTTAATAAATAAAGTATGTTTGAAGCTAAAATCAATGTGACGAAATGTTGATTAAGTTTTCAAAATTTAAATAGCACAAAAGAAAATTAACAAGTTTTATTTGTTTGGTGTTTTTCCCTGTTTTTAAATTCATAATCAAAAATGTATTAATGAATACTTAACAGTTGCAAGCAGCCTCAAAGGCTACTTTTTATAACTACAGATTTAAATATCAACGTTGACTGCAGTGAATTCAACATCCGTTTCTTCATCTCAGCTAGATAGATGAGTTTTATCACAAAGAACACTTTTCATAGGATAGATGGCAAAACAATTCCTACTGTCATTAAAAGATATCCGTGAATATAAGAGAAGTAGATATTTGAAAGATAAACAAATCATTTTAAAGCAACTTTTTAGTACTTAAAACTGTTGATTTAATTAAGTAATATCAGAATTCACGTGCCTCATCTTAACAAAAAAATCCCATTACGGAATCGTTATGAATGTAAATAAATGAGCTCGGCTGAATAAATGGGTAGCATTTTTGATTTATTTTGAGGCCCTTACAGCACTACTAAATAAACACTACGTCATTTTCAACATGACAAAAGACATGTGGTTTTAAAACGTTCTATTCTTCTTCTTTTCGCTGCTCAACATCTCTAATACGTCTAAGGATACCCTCTACTATCTCTGAATGTCACCCCCTAAGACAGGTCATTGACATGAAAGAAAACACATCACGAACCCACAAAATGGGACAGCACTTGGCAGGACGCCTGCGACAAGCATCTCGGCGCTATTAACCAACCGGCATTAAGGTTCTCATTGGAAGATCCGTCGCACATTATAGACAATAACAGGGATTTATAATCCAAGAATTCTGCTGAAGTTATAAACAAATGATACGAATGAAAGATTGCTTCGGGAAAAAGGATAAAAAAGAGGAAAACAAATTATAAAAATAACAAAATGAATTGATGGTCAAAAGAGAAAGGAATTATTTGCTATTACATTCACTCCGAAATTATATTTTTAATCAATTTGATGCTGCAAAGAAATGCAAAGGCATTTTAATTCAAATTTGTTTTTTTTTTTATCAACTTCCATCAAATTAAAAAGGGTAATTCTTTTATAAATAGTGATTAAAAATATTTTTAAAAAAATAGTTATGGAACTTAGATAATATTATACTGTTATCTATTAAACTATTAAACTAGAAGAGCTGGTAATAGAAAATAAGAACTCCAGTCAATTTGTTCTTTACTAAAAACTGAATTATCGTAGCTAACTTTTTGTACTTGAGATGATTAGAAGATTTCATTTTCTTACATTTTTAAAATGTAAGGACCCAATATTAGTACATACATGTATATATCATTACTTAATTGTAAAATATAATTGTGCAGTATTAAATAAATGTTTTAAAATCAAATGAAAATATATTACTACAAAATAGGAACTTCAAAAATGACAATAATACACTATCTTTTTTTCCTGCAAATTTTTTTTTTTCATTTTGATAATTATGTTCTGCAAGTAGTGTACGACTTTAAAATTTGGAAATAAATTTGCAACAATTAAGATTGTAAAAAATGATATGCCTGCTTAATAAACATTTAGCTGTGTTTTTAAAATATACTGAAACATTTGAGAAAATATTTTGTAAGATATAGCAAAAAACTTAACTAAGCTTCCAAAATAATTTCGAATTTTTAAAGCGTCAGGGAGTGTTAAAATGGTTTAATTTTTGTCTTAGTCACCTAATTGTTTTTAGGAAACCCGATAAAGATTCGATAGAGCATCCGTCTCTACTGTATTTTAACCGCTATACATTCTCACAAGCCTACGTTTCATTGTTAGGATCACAAATTAAGTGATTTAAGCAAAGTGACAATATTCAAGGATTTTAAGTAATTTAATATCACAAAATTTGAGTTTACTCTACTTCGTAAATTGAGACCCGTCAGTAAAGTAATCCTAAATTATCAGTATAAGATAAAATCTAATAGGTTTCAGCAATACGAATAAACTCTGTAATCTGAAATTACTTACATTTCCATATTCACAGATATACAGTGCTATTCACATACATGAGAAACTGCAATTTCACAGTTCTAAGCCTTTTGACGATTACAAGTTACATTAATGACAAGAAACACATACAGAAATGTAAAAAACAAGTGAATAGAATTTTGCGCTAAAGAATAAATTTAAGGGCGACCCATAGTAATAAAATTTTAAAATAATAATAACAAAAGGAAGTACATTAACGAAAGGAAAAATTAAAAAAAAGTTAGGAAAAAAATAAAAAGAAAACAAGAAAAAAAAATTCACGTGGACAGAGAGGAAAAAAGATTAACAAAAGAAAATAAAAAAAAAGTTGATACACGGATCCGAACCGACAACATTCAGCATCTGAATCCAAGAACTTACCGATTACGCTGTAGTTGACGATTGAAAGAAGATGGTTGCATATAGCGTAAATCCAATGAAAACAATGCCAAATATCTCGAACATGGGGGGGGGGCTCCTAAAAATACCATATTCCTACGTTGTTTGGGCCTCTGAACACGATGGTGAAATCCGTTTGTCGATCCGACCATCTAACAACTATCTAACAACTATACCGAACAGGGGTAGACAGACACGGACGGACAGGACAAACACAACAGCTATCGATTTTGGTCGCTATCACAACAGCTCCCAAATGGGTCGCTAAAGAAAGTTATTAATGGTAAAAGCATAACTAAACAATCACTTTGGCAGTTTCTCTCCAAATGTCCAAAATTGTAAAAAAAGGATTGTTATCAGTATGTTTAACTTCAAAAATTAATTAGACGTCCTCCTTTTGCTTTAGCTTATCATATCAGAAAAATAAATAAATAAGAAAATATCACCAGATGCAAACGGATATTTTTGTTGAATATCTCTTGATGTCGGAAGTAAATCGTCGAGGCATTGACCAAATCAAGTTCTGAATGTGGTCAAGCCGTAATTCGTGGTTCGAAATGCAGATTTATATGATGCCAATAGCTCTCTATAGAATTAAGATCAAGACTGTTCCCTGACCAGCTAAGAGTTGTAAAGGATCATATACCAGTTTTTCACTTATAACGAACGTAAAAGCATTACTATAGAACCGATGCTGTAGTAACTTGTAAAGTGTCTACTTAAAATTTTTGCCCTTTGACAAGGAGCAGAGTCACCTGAAAGATACAGCTATTTGTCAGTTTGAAATTATCGCTAATTGTTGGTAGCAATTTTCTTTCCAATACTACCTCATAATCCTTAGCATTTAAGGAATCTTTAATAAAATGCAGGCGATCTACTGCAGATTACGAAATGAATCCTCATATCATTTGCCTGGTAGGAAATTTCCCTGTAGCTATCATACAGTCTGATGATATTCTGCATTATGTCTTCGATGAATAGTGTGCCTACCATCATCGCCACACAGGTTTAATTTGTTTTTCTCCCAATGATCTAAATCCATTTATCATGATCATTGCAGCATTCCAATCGGACCTTTTCATTTTTGTTGTGAGGAGGAGCTTCTGCATTTACCTTTAAAATTGATATATTTCATCTGGTCTAAATTATCAATGTTCTAGTCAGTTGCTAAGGCTAGATTGGCGAATAGATTGTAAGATACAGCAAGTGGAATATCTCTCTCCCTTGAAGCGTCTTTCCCAGATTTATCTTAAGTAATTTCATTTTCTCCTGAAAGAAGGAAATAAAGAGCTCTTTCAGTCTTTGTAATTGAAATAATACCTACATTGAAAACATCACTCACTGAAATAAATGTCTAATGCTTTTTCATCGTTTATTAGTATATATCCTAAGCATCTACAAAAAAATATTAAAAAAAAAATAGTGGAAACTTGGCATGTACTTTGAGGAAAGTTAAGTTACAAACGTATAGTGATTTCACAAAATCTTAATTTCCCCAAAGGTTTCCTCCAGAGGTATTTTATCAAGTTTCAGTAGAAGGTCAACATCGGCTGCTGGAGCATCTGATCTAATTGCAGGGTTTCTTGCTTAGAAGATCCGAGCAACACCGGATGCTACTTGCCAGTGTCAAATAAGTCACAGAAACAGCCTTTGGGCTATGTGAATTTTTAAATAAATTAACTCCCTTCCATCCCTTCCTCAAAAATAGTTCAGTCAAAAAATTTATAAAACTTTTCTGGTTATTGCAGAATAAACGAATATATGATACATTTAGAGTTAGAATATTACAATTATTAACATCTGTAGAACCTGCTCGTTCAAGATTCACCTCCAGTTAGTTGAATATGATGATTCGGAAGGATACATAACATTATAAATTATTATATTTCATCTTCATTTGTTTAAATTAAAAACATGAAATGTTTCACTGTATATTTATTTTATTCTCTCAACAACTGATTTTATCATTAATAAAAAAATAGCAAAAAAAGTTCCTCTAAAGTTTTCAAAACTAAAATGAGTATATTTATATATAGATATTTCAATCGACACTACTTCATTTAATATCTTCTTTTGTACGATATTTCTTTTTCTTATACAGGAGACTTCTTCAGGTTAGTGAGGACAGGAAAAAAGTTTCCTCTTCCTCTCTCGAATTCGGAAATAATCTGAATATTATTTACGAATTCGAGAGAGGAAGAGGAAAAGTGTTCTCCTGTCCTCACTAACCTGAAGAAGTTTCCTGTATAAGAAAAAGAAATATCGTATAAAAGAAGATATTAAATGAAGTAGTGACGAAAGAAATGTCTATATAGCAATATATTATTAAGAATTATTATATTATAAAGTATTAAGAATATTATGGGAGTTATGAAGTAAAATGAGTAGCTTGACAATAGGGTCAAGTTTTCCGTTACTCAAATTTCAACAAAATGAGTTTGTCAAATGCGCTGAAAGTTGAAATAAAAACTAAAGTATTTTACATAGTTTAAATATTTGATTTTGTAAATACACTAGCTAAAAGCCGGGCTTTGAGTAGGCTAGCGGGTAGACTATAGGATGTTTCGATTTAAGTTAGTCAGAATTTGATATTTTTTTTATAAAAATCGTTTATTTTTATTAAAATATAAATCTCTGTTTTATTTGGATCTTTTCAACAAATGGTGTTATCCACACCCCTGCCTTTCAGTTGAACCTGCCTGACTTCAGATGGTAGTCACATGCCATCTCAGCTGGTTCTTTGGCTTTTATTCGCTGTCTTGTTATATTCAATCCGCTTGTCAAAGAAGTAAGACCGTTTCGAAAATCTTGTGAATAATTTAATGTGTATGTTTTATTTATCTTAGAGCAAATGTGTTGGCCTTTTTATTATTACTACGTTACACACGTTAATTTGTTAAAATTTTAAAATTATATTACAAAAAAGTTTCGAATTTGAGCTTCTGAGAAGTTAACAAATTTTTTATGTTTTTTTTTTTTTGGAATAAGTCGTTTATTTTTATTAAAATATAAATCTTAGTTTTACTTGGATCTGTTCTTATTAAAAAAAAAACCATGAAATACCATTTTAAAGTGCATTTTTATTGAAAAAAGAATATATCTGAAGATTACGACACTATTTGTGTTTCGCTTTCGAAAGATAAGTCGCTTCTGTTAAAGTATGTCCTAAGGGTTTTGTTCCACGTTGTTAAAAAACAAGGAAATATTAAAAAAAATTACAGTTTAAAAGATTGAAAATATGATTGTGCACTTCTATTTGGATTTGTACGAAAATTTCATATTTCTAGCTGATGTCGATTTTGAATAAAATGAATCACAAAATGTGTTTGAATGTGCAGTAAGATATACGAGCGAAGTGAGTTGCTAATGCTATTTCAATAAGAAGCAAGTTTAGAAGCAATGCCGTAAGAGATTCAAAGTTGCTATAAACCTATTGCAATAGGTTTATAGTTGAGAAAAGTTTGAAATTGGTTAACTTACTTTCACCCAAGAGCCAAAACGAAAATAAAGCAAATGAACGTTTAATAAAAAAGGTCTGTTTCCAAGTGTGAGTGATCTATTTCCAGTAATGGCAGTTATTTATCTTATTTAATCTTTATGACTTTGATTTTTTTTTTAAATATAAATTCTTTTTGTGTAATAAAAAAAGTGGCCGCATTCGGTGGTCCTTCAATGACCACAAGGTGTGGTTCAAATCTCAAGTAAGGAAAGGATGTTTCTTTTGTTCCCTTGTCCATGCGAAGTTTGGGAAATCAACTGGAGATTTTCTCCAGTCTTTGCTTCATTTCTTGCCCGTCCTTTCCGCTGTGTATGGCCCCTATGAAAGGCAACGGGAAATACCAAAGCCATCCTTATATGGTTGGCTACGGCTGTCGAGGTTATAGCACTTAAAGAATTAAAACATAAAAATACCAACAATGGAAATTACTAGATTACTTAATATAAGACACTTTTCCATTTTAATATTTTTTCTGAAATAAAAATTCTTATGGCGAAATAATTGTTTGTTACAATTTTAATTTAATATCCGAGGTAGCTTGAAGATGAGATAGTGTCTAGTGAATTTTTTTATCCCCTCTTTTATTTTTTTGTTGTCGGTAAAGCTTACAGCTAACAAATGCAGTCGTCAGTGACATTTTTTTAAAAAATATTATCTAAATATTTCAAACTTACTGGTTTTGTTATGCTCAAAATAATTATAAATTCGATAGAAAATAACTAAACATTCAGTCATAAAACGAAATGACACTATCGTTGCTAAATTAAGCTTAATTTAGTCTGTACGGATAAAAAAAAAGCAATTTATGTATAGAAAAATAATTTTATTGTTTTAAATCAATTTTATTTATGATCTTAGTTTGATTTGTGAATTTTAATCAATTATGGTTCATCCAATCGATTCATTCTTGTTTCCTACATTATAATTTTTTTAAAAAGTTTCAAGTACTAGAGGAATTTTTGGCTGAGCTTACGATCAAACCAATCGTTTCAGAACATTGACCTTTCAATGGCTCATCAGTCAAGTGAAAGTCTTCAATTGTTAAGAGAACGAAAGAATAGAAGGAAAAGAGAAGAAGAAAGGAAAAGCTATTTGGTCCATTCTTCCTGAATGCCGTACAAATTAAAAAGTAACGAGGATAGGTAATTCACAATGAAACCCTATTTCAAATACCCTTATTCCCATTTCGTAATGGTACCATCCATCTCCGGATTCCTACCAGTTTTTCACGCTGGGTTTCACCAACACCTCATCTGAAAAATTCTCGATTGTAATCCAATCTCTTGCTTTATTTTTCTGGAGGAAATTTTCTAAACACACAAACAACTCAACCAAAATAACTTTCAAGGAGAATATAAAACAAAATAATTATAATTTAACAAAACCTTATATTAATACCAAATTATATCGACAACTGAGTAATTGAATATTCGATTCATTCCATCGGCTTAGAAAAATTATCTTACTTACAGTTAGTACAAATATACTAAGTATTTAATGTCTACATCTGGAAATTAGTTGAATAGAACATATTTGACGTAATATTAAATATCTTATTTTTCTATCAATTTTTTCGAAAATAAATTTATAAAATTATAAGACCTTGGAACAAAAAGGGAATAAACCACATTCTCTATTTTTTTGTTTAAGGAAAATATTATTTGTTTCGTATAATGAAACAAAGGAATTCATAAGCCTGTATTTCTGTTGAATGAATGAGAAACTATCCTATGATGGGATAGAAAAATTCTTAGATGTTGTTATTATCCAGTCCACTAAATGGCAAGTATAGCCTCAATATTGGGATTAGCTTTTTTTTGCATTCAAAAATCTTAATTTCTGAAAGATATTCAACTACACATTGTGCAAAGATGTTCATTAATTGTAAAAATAGACACACGTTTTTACTTTCTTTTGCATTATAATACAATAGGTATTTGTTTATAAAAAAAAAAGTCCATACGATTATCTTTAGAATCAAATTGGATAAAAAAACAAAAACAAAAAAACGCAACTTCTGGGATAATTAATTAAAAATCTTTCTTTATTAACAGACAATAGAATATTGATGAACGAAGTATTGTTATGTAAATATCTTTCTCTTATGCTGATAGTAAACATTTACTGAAACTTTCCAATTTCATGCAATAATTTTGAACCTTTTATTAAATTATTTTGTCCTTCAATGTCCTGTTACTTAAATACAGAAATTGCATCAATTTCCTGCAAATTATGATTATCCACATCATTTAATATAAACTACGAATGGAAATGTAGATAATTCTTTACTTGATGGATTTTCTTTGAGAAGCGATATGAAGGCTGAGGACTTCCTGTGCCAATTAAATTTCAAGTAGTGATCTTAAAATTATATTTCTTCTTATGCTTCAAGTTTGATAATTATTTAATTTCAATAAAATTTCTGAAACATTTACGTAAATTACTTTAGATAATCATCTTGCTATAATTCTAGCACATACTAGTACTGTATTTACATTATTTTATGATTATTAAGTTTTTGAAAAGGCCTTTCATTAACATCTAAACAAACAAAACATGCACGACTGTGTCCGAGTGGATACTTATTTGATTATCCAATCTACCGTAGATTGTTTAAATCAAACATTGTGTACGTTACTGGACATGTATCACTCCAGTGACCCGAAGTGACATTTATTCAATGTTGTGTTAATGATTCATTATGTTCCAACCGCTCGAAATAGCACCTGTGAGATTTGTGGTAACAGATGAATTCCGTGTCCATTAGCTCTATTATCGACGAAACTATGATAGATCATTGATATTCATTCAAAGCATTCTGCAATCATCGACGATGAGGATATATTCTGTCATCAAATAACGGCCAATAAAATATCCAATTCCCGAAATGAATGGCAATACAGTCAATGTATTCAAAATAAGTATTAAAATAAAGAATTAGAAAAATTGTGGAGAAGATATAACTACATGGATTACTCTATAAAATCGGCAATAATATAAATTAATTTTTCACCAATTTAGTACTCCCTAGTTTTATTTCGATGATATAGAAGCTTAGAAGTCAGATGAGATGCAGTAGGCGTGTCAACTTTAATATTTCAATTATATAATTAATACTTAACCATCTTATTTTTTTGATATAGAAAATTTCTACTTTTATGCTATGAAATAAATAAAAAGAAATAAAGATAAAAAAATAAAAAAGTCAAATTACATTCAATTATAATTCATATCTGGTATTTTATTCAATTCGATTGACATTGGGCAATTTCGATGAAAGGACTTGAGGAAAGATAAGTTTTTGCATAAGATTACCGATTTACCATTTTAAATTACCTTGAATGGCCTATACGTGGTAAATTCTTAGTAAAATAATCCATCTTTAACAGTATTCTGATAATTACTATTCTATTTGCAATTTAAATCAAATAATACGTAAAAATATTTTGATAAAATACTGTATTTTTTAATTGAAATTTTTATGTCCTTTAGCTCCGTTCTCTTTTAATTTATAGAAAAATCCATGCATTAAGTAACTTAAATTATTAAAAAAAAATAAAAATCAAATTTAATGAACCAGTGCATGACAAATAAATCTTTTTTTCCTTTCTTATTTTTCAAACTGAAATAAACACGTCCCGATTATTAACATCGAGTCATTAAAACAGAGTGATTAAAACTCCATTGTTCGAGTAAATATATTAGCAGCGCTTTATTGGAAGGCTTTCGTAAGTTTCTCCACTTTAATTTCAAAACATTAAATAAATCAGTGATGAGGCAACCGTAATCAAAGATTGTTTATGAGTGTGTGTATGTAATTTTCTTGGAAAGGCATATACAGCTTTCCACCACTTGAAGGTCACAAAACGAAATTACAGCGGCGACGCCTAACGAGCAGAGAGAAATTATTAATTCGCCTGCCTCTCTCATGATTTTTATGGATGGAAAATTTCAAAGGATGGAAATTTAAGGTTCACACCTCTAATTATATAAAGGAATGACTTACGATTAATTAAGCGAAAATGTCAATAGCCAGGAATTAGATATGAAAAGCTCTATTTTATTAGGCTTATTATATATTCTCCATGAACACCAATTTAATTACAAAAGTAAACAAAACAAAAAAAATATATTTACACAATATAAAAAACAGATTATAATTTTTTCATTATATTGTAATTTAGCAGGTTTGACTGTTTTAATGTTTCTTAAAACCTCTTCAAATTAAGCCACTTGCAAAATAGCATAGTTTAAATTAAGTCTAGCTGATCTAAACTCATTTCTAAGTGGTTTCGGTGATGGTGAAAAATCAGCGCAGCAATTCTCCTTGTTTTTCCAGCAATCGTTCTATAATTTCTTCATCATCATCTCCATTCGCTCTTCATTCCTATTGAACAAAAGGTTCGATGATTGATGTCAGCACTGCCAGAATCCGCAAAATATCAGTTCCTCATGTTCCTTTTCCGACTGTAGGCGAACAAAAGCCATTGATATTTCAAACTGATTAATTTCTAATGACTCAATGGCGTCACTGTCTTATAAGAATCAATTTTAGTAAAAAAAAAAAAAAAAAAATCTTACTAATAAATAAGCTCATATGTTATGAAAAAGATTTATATAAAAGAAAGAGAACAGGTATTTTGATATCTTTTATTTCAGCTTTAATTTCTTTACATATTTGCGATCAAGTTCTATGAGAGTATTCAACGACCCGAACAATTTCAAAATTGTTCTGTGAGACCCACTCCAATTATCAACACAGATAATATTTTTAACAGCAAATATTTTTTTTTAATAAAGAATCGCCATCAATCAGCTTTTAAAGAGTCTGTCGACTCTTAATAGGCGTACATAAGTAACAGTACTTTATAAATAAGGTAGGTAAGACGATAAAAGAAAATGTGTCATCATTTAAAGGAACTGTTATATCCTTAAGTTGTGCTACTTATCCTCTATTATTCTGTCGCTCGGAAAGACAGGTCTTCTGCAAATATGGAGAAATCTTGAATTCGACCTGTGATAATATTTTCTGCACGTGAAAAGACTGAAACCAGCTGAAATTCATGGACAATGTCTTCTTCAATTATCACTTCAATTAAAAGAAAAAGAAAAAGGAAATAAGGAAAAGGTAAGCAAATTAAAAAAAAAAAGAAATGACAAAAGAACAAACATAAAAATAAATAAATAAAACATTAATAAAAATTATCTTACAAATATGCATAACAAAATGACAAAAAAAAATATTAAAGTAAAACACCAGGGGGAAAAAATATAAACAAACAGATGTAAAATAATAATGAAATAAAAATGCTGATTACAGTTTTACATTATGGAAGAACCTGAGTCGATTCACTTCTACTGATTGCAGATCTTCAACTAAAATCATAAGACGTCCTTTTCGTTAAGTTTAGGTCTAATTGCTATTTTCTGTATTAGTAGGTGCTTCTGTATTAATAAAAAATAAACAAAAACAAAAAAACAATAATGTCACAAATAAATTCCATCACTGAATTGTAATTAACTGCTATTATATTTGAATAATGGACAATACTAGAAGTAAGATTTGCAAAAAATAAAAAATGGATTAAAGGTTAACAAGATTAACATTTTTTCATCAAGTACATGATTATTCTCCTGCTATCGCTACAGGAAAATCTTGAAGTACGTAATGAAAAATATATTTAAAAAAAAATCATCGCTTTAAATTCACTTGTTCATGCAAAAAAAATACAACCGATTCGCCATTTTTCATTTCAGAATGGTTCGATTGAGTGACAGTTAGAATTTTTTTTTTTTGCTTAACCCATAGAATTTTCATGGGAAACATATTGAAGTGGTTTTCCGTTGCCTTCCTTAGGAAGCGATTATGGAATGGCTTGAGACCAGAAGAGAAAGTGAAAAAGAGGTCGACAAACACAGGAAAGGAAATTGAAACATCTCTGCCGGTGCCGGGATTCGAACCCAGGTTCCGACACGTGGGAGGCCGCCGTTTATGGAAGAATATTCTTTTTTCTCGTTGTAGGGCTGAGTGCAAAGTGTGAAGATATAAGTACATTCTGTTGATGTAAGATGGAAGAACTAGCAATTGTGATGGACTTCCGATTGAGTTAGCAGGAGCTGCTGCACTTTAAAGTACAGGAATAGTTTCTTACTTAAGATAACTGCCAGGTGAGATCAGATAAGGTGATAGACAAAAAGATATGACCACTCAATCATCAATTAATCCACTTCCGAATAGGGGAAATTATACCAGATAAATTAACTATTCGGATTGATGGAGGAAATTCAATAGAAGGAAAATATGGCATTTTAACTCTGTATATCAGACGATTTTATTGTGTGTGTCAGTTTATTTAATACGGAAAAAAAGACTAGTGAATAAATTCTGCTTTTTATTGTCAGTTATTTATTCTAAGGAAAGAGTCTGGCATAAGCTTTTATTTATCTACTTAGCTTATATAAAGTATTTTTGAAGTTAATAGAGTACATCTATATTGTAAATTAATCTTTACATTTTATAGAGATTTTTAAACAACTTTAAATTAATTATTTTATGTGACGAATGTGCTACAGCTGTAATCAGTGAAAAGCTAAAGCTATCATATCTGGCCTGCAATTGTTTATATTGGTTTGACGCATTAATCTTTATTTCCCATTAATACAATTTGAATAGCGGAGTTGCATAGTACTTATCTAATGAAAAACATTTAAAACACACACATTTTCTTAAAAATTATTTTAAATTATTTTGCTTCTTAAGTGATTTATTTATTTGAAAAAAAAAAGTAAATAAATTTAGAGCGAATGAGTTAAAATTCTATTTCTCTAATGGTAATTTGAACTGCTTTTTAATTTTTGTTATGGATTTTTTATTTTTAAATAAAAATCCTAAACAGTCCTGAATGACTCCCAATTTACTTTTTGTAAATTGACAATTGGTTAGACACCTTGTTAGGAAGCATCTACGATTTTATTAATTGTAACAAGTTTCTAACTACATACATTTATTGATAAATAAAATAATATTCAAACTTTGTTATTAATTAAATCAAAGAAATTATATAATCAGGAATCCTCCTAATTTGGACATGAGGTAAATCATCAGCTCTTAATTAAACCCAAATTGCAGATAACTATTTAAATATTTTTAAGGTCAGCGACATGATGCTGGCTGGAGTAATCAGTTCAGTCCACCAGTGGCTTCGTGATGCTATGCTCTTTGCATTAGCAATCTCACGATATCTGAAGTGGAAAAGGAAAAAGGTTTGCTGTGCACCCTTTTGATATGCAACCTCTGACATTTGGCAAGTTCCATTATTTCAAATGCTAAGAAGTCATAAAAGCTATTTTTTTTAGTATTATTGAGAAGGATGTCGATAAGTCAAGGCTAATACAATATTTCTGAAACATGAGGAAGCAAAGGTTTCAATGAGCCACTTAAGTAATAAAGCCTAGTTCATAGAGAATATCAAAGACTAAGAACATTTCATTTGAAAGAAAAGTTTCAAGATTCTAAATTTCTTTTTCAATAAAGCATCAGCGCGTTTGCGCTATCATTCTCTTAATCCCATACAACAAACGGTTATAAACTACAAGAATTTAAAGCAAAAACAATAAATAAATAAATAAATAAAAATTAAATGGTTTATTTCCTTTCATTTACAATTGAAACTTTAACATAAATTGTGTAATTATCTAACGCATTAAAAAGCATTATTCAATTTTATTTCTTGTTAAACAAATCAAAATAAAAACTTCTTTGACAATAACAAATACATATAATAGCCTACCACATACAAGGTAAAACTTATATATCACAATTTAAGGAGTGATTTCAATAAAATAAAAGTAATAAAACAAAGTTATGATTAATAAAACATAAATAAAATCAATCAAATAATTACCCAAAGAATTGTTAATATTACAAATTAACCAAAGAATTATTAATACTAAAAATTAACCAAAGAATTATTAATATTAAAAATTAACCAAAACAATAATGTCAAATAATACATAAAAAATAAAAGTAAGACATAAAATGGAGAAAATAGTCCCTGAAAAAAAAATAAACAATTAAAACAAAAATGGAATAATTTAAAACAAAAAAAAAAGGAAAAAAAAAAAAAAAAAAAGAAAATTTGCAAAATACGACAAAAACATGAAATAGCACAGAAAAGATAAATAACAGAAAATAAAATAAAAAATTTTATTAGCAACCTGAATAATACACTTAGCAACCTGAAAACTTAACAGAAATATGAAAATACACAAAACGTAAAATCAATATAAAAACGAACTTTGAAAAGAAAATAAAGAAAAAAAGAAATTATATTTTGTCAGTCTTCAAATTAGCTTTTTCGAACTAAAGCTGTAAGAAATTACATTCCTCTTTGTCTATAACAAGATTAGTCACAGATTTCCTTGCATTAAGCTATTTGTTTTTTTAATCCAAACAATTCCAAGCGCTTTCTCTTTCTTAAGAGTTTTTTTTTCTTAACTCGATCCTTTAATATTTGTTTGAATTAAACAATCATAAGTCAAGTCATACATCGAAAATTAAGATTTTATGTTACAAATAATTAAAAAGTTATCGAAAAAAGTTCGGTATTTGATGTTTGTTTATGTTTGTTTTGTTTTTATTCAATCTATTTTTAGTCTGATACAAATTTCTATCATATGACTATTTCACAATTACAATTTTTAAAAAAGTGATATTTCTTTTAAAATTTCAGCAAAGAACTTGGATTATCATGATTGATATATATATATATATCAATCAGAGTATA
>JAFIDM010009631.1:110742788-110752803 GCA_023159025.1 Thereuonema tuberculata
ATATATATATATATTTGGTTAGTTTTGTTTTAGATATCATGGAAGAAAACCATACAAAAGGAAAATCAGGACATGAATCAAGAAAAGAGAAAAAAGCTCTGCTGAGAGGAGAGGCTGCCCTTTCATGTACTAAAGTCACACCTTTCTGTGTGTCATAATCACAGAGTTCAAAAAGCATTGCTACAGCTCCACCTTCTCCACAAGATGACCAAATAATTAATGAAAGTGTTGAGATTGAGACTTTGGAACTCAACGTTGACAATCAATATCATAGGAAATACGATGATATTGTGCAGCAAATGGATGTAAATTTTGATAATGCAGGTGCAAGACGCAATGATTGAAACCCAAAGGGACCTGACTGGCTAGAAATAGGCTTGGTTGATAATTTTAAAAGCCTGCACGGAAGAACTTGTTTTTTTCTTTTCACCCAGTTCAATCCATGCAACAAAAGGATACACCTTCTCTCTCTCCCTTGCCATTGACGATAAAGTGTTTTATGTGAAACATGACAATGATCAAATTTATAAGCAAAGCTGGTTAAGTTACGATGTAAATAGCCAAAAGCTTTTGTGTAGTGTTTGTCTGGCTTTCACAGATGGGTCCTCAATATTTTTTTCAAAGCTTTGACAGATACAGGCATTTGAGCCAAGCAGTAGGAGAACATAAGAAATCGAATTCGCACTTGAAGTCAGTGAAAACGTATAATATTCACATACAAGGAAAGACGATTGAAAAAATACTGTTTAAAAACAATTTGAGAAAAGAAAAAAAAAGAAATTATGAAACGAAGACAAATTTCGTCAAGTGTAATCCAATTAATTGCTTTTCGAGGAAAAGATGAGGGTGCCTACAGCCTAAATGCCCCTTTTTTAAATCACGGAAACGTTTTAGAAATTTTTCTCTTGATTTCTAATTGTGATGAGAATTTAGCAAAGCATGTTAGGATTGTGACTGAGGAGAGTAAATCTGCATTCGAAGCAAATAGGAATTGTGAAAAAAAAAGGATAGAAACAGTCAGGTCACATTTCTTAGTAAAATGACTGTTACAAATGATAATAAATATTATCAAGTTTGAAATTCAGATTGAGATTGCAAACGAAATAAAACAAGCAAATCTTTTTCTATTCTAATGGACACAACCATCGACGTGTCAATTTATGACCAGTGTGTATAGTACTTAGATATCTATTGGTAAAAGATGTGGAAAGAAAGTTGTAGGGTTGAAAGTGTGTCCAGTTTACTACAGGAGAATGTTTGTTCAACACACTGATGGACATTTTAAATAGTACAGGACTTGCTGCAGAAAACTGCATAGTAAATGCCTTTGATGAGGCTGCAAACATGAGCGGAGGATGTAGAGGGGTCTCAACCAGACTGAAGGATATAATACGAAACCACTTTCATACCATGTGCTATGCACATGTGTTGAACCTTACAATGCCAGATACTGCTCACAAGTCAGTGTTTACCAGCTACTATATTATTTTTCGGATTACTACAGCAGGCACAGATGTTTCTCAAGGACTCGTATAAGAAATTAAATGTATTTACAACAGAATCCAAGAGTCTATCTAGCTGCCATTGGTGCAACTAGTTGGAGGTGAAGAAGTGATGCAACATCCAAAATGTTTAATGGTTTTTAATGGATGCTCCCATTACTGGTCCAACAGTGAAGTCAGAGATAACATATCGCAATCCGTACCTGTATATATAGAATTGATTGTGACTTAAACCACTCTTCATGGATCAAAATTAACATATGAAGCTCCCCTTTTATGGGCTCTAGGTTTTGTCTTCCTATTTACTGTTGGAGGCTTAACAGGAGTAGTACTAGCTAATTCATCAATTGACATTATAATACATGATATTAATTATGTTGTAGCTCACTTCCACTATGTTCTTTCTATAGGAGCAGTATTTGCAATTTTAGGAGGAATTACTCACTGATTTTCTCCTAAACTATAAAAACAAGACTTCGCTCCAATCTCACAAATGATACCCCCCTCCCCTCCCCTGGAAGCATTCCTTATAATGCAAACAGAGAGGAACAAGCTTGTTGCAATTGACAATGATACGATTATTGATAGCCTCTGTGAATAAATGAAACGATTTTTATCACAATAAAATATACAGTGTTTTAATAATTTTGTAAAGAGCAACGTTGTTTTCTTTTTAGCATCTGACTAATGCTTATTTTGACATTCAAAGCATTTATTCTTTCCGTAGTTTGAGTTGTTATTTTTATTATTAAAAAAATTAAGTTTATCTTAAATTAATACTTAAATGAGTATTTTTATTTGATAAATTCTATTCCACTAAACGCAAACCTGGAGCTTGCTGTTTAGATATTATTAAGTAAAAAATTCAATTCTTCTGGCGTTGATCTGCTTGTTCCGATTATTATGTATGAGTTGTATCGTATGTATGTCAAATACGTATACAAATTCAATATAATATCTTGTATAATTAAATAATCACATTTTTTTTTTGCATTTGCAATTTGGGAAATAAATCATTGTCTGTTTCAAAATCATTTAGCCCATGAATTTTTCTTTATTGGTAATGTAGATCAATATTTAAAAACAAAAACAATAATTTAAAGTAATACAAAATATCTCAAGGCTCATTAAAAAATGAAAACAATTACCAAATAGTAACCACTTGTATTAAATTACTATTTATAAATATTATTAGGTTCTAGTATCACATCTAGTTATTTTACAATACAACTGTATTATAAAAAACAATTATGTATGGTCATGTGGAATAAAAATAATTTATGAAACATAACTGTATTCTAAATGTAATGAGTTGACTTGTGATGTGAGGATATATCCTAGAAACCTTGAATAAGTACGGTAACCTTTTTGATTTTGTAAAAATCTTTTACGCCCTCTGTAAATCCAAGGTCTGCGCCCTTTTGGAGAAATAAAGTTATAAAATCTGACTAAACCGAATACTATTCAACACAGAGTCGTAATCAGAACCAGAAGTTAGTTATTTGTTTCGTAGATTGAGCACACATTTCAGCGTGCGATTTTTGATGGTAGAAGAGCAACAGAGGCTAAGCTGCGCCAGGAATCAGGTATGAAACTGAGAACAAGTCGTTGAAAGGACTTTTCCTTTCAATACATACATAACTAAGAAGGAAACATCCAAGCCCACGCCGGGATTCGAATTCGGGTTCGAGTGTATCAGTCACATGGCCATAGTCTTGATCACTCGGCTGCGACCGAATCACCAGAAAAACTGAATATAACAGTACAATGCAAAACACTGGAAGATACATTAATTCAAATACATTGAAATAAATTGAAGAAAAGAATTAAAACATACATATAAATCTTGCGTATTTTTATAAAAAAAATCTTGTAGAATATAAAAAATGTATATATAATCATATTTTCGTAAAATTTTATATTTATGTACAATTTATTATAGCATTATTATTATTGTGTTATTATCGAAATTAATTTATTTACATAATTAAATTCTTTTTATGATGCAAAATTTTAAATGTTTTATTCAATTCTTCAGATTTCAGTATCGCTACTGCTTTATTTATTATGAAACTGTACTTTTTGTAATAAAGATGTAGGCTAAGTATTGAAAGCGATATTCAAAACTAAGCTTTTTCGCAATAGAGGGTTTTCGATTTTTTTTTTTTTTTTTTCAGTAAAAAAAAATAAAAATGAGGTTTTAAGAAAATGCAAACATTTGAAATTTCTAGCCGCAAGACGAGGAATCACATAGCCGCTGTAGCTTCAATCTTCACAGCAATCTCATTAAAACCTCGATTCCATTACACAACTTTTAATTACAGATAATAGCAATGACAGTTGGCCTCGAAATATTAGAAGCCCTATATCCTTTGCCCAGTGCAGGCTATTAAAGGAACACCTTTAAGTTATAATAATCATCAGGTTCACGGTCGCGAGCCAAGAAATCTCTTTAAGTAAGCATGATGAAAGTCATTCTAATAGCAACTGCTTCCTTCCAGAATAAGATCTCTTAGCAAATGGGCTAAGTACTCAAGTGACGAGACGACTGCAGGTAATAATGTAGAATAATGGTTTCATCAAATTCTGTTTTTATGATACTGAAGGATGATCAACTAAGAAAAAATAAATCTAAGTTGGCTAATTAGACGCTATTGTAATAATATTTATTTTTAAATTCTAAACTACCCAAATCAATTTTCCAGAACAGATAACAGATTCCATCAGATTGCTCTCAGTGATCTCAATTTTTATTGATTAAAAAGAATGTCATTTGTGATTTGTGATTATTATTTTTGACGTGGATAGTGATCTTCTATTAGCTAAGAAGTGTCTAAGAGTATTTTAAAAATCAACCTTCTATTCAAAAGAAATTCGAATTTCGCTCTGCTTTCGTGTGCTGTTTGAGTATCTTTTCTTTGTCTCTTATCAGCATAATGAACAAATTTAAATCCAGCTTGGTTTTAAATTTATTCATTCAAAACTGTTGGTGTTTAATAAATAATGAATTTATTGTTACATATATTTAACATCAGATGTGACAGGACGTCAATACAAACAGGAGCACTTAACTTGGGATTCACACATCAGTGTAGACCGGAGTAAGGTGAGTTGTGAAGATTTAATATTTTACTGAAAGCAGACTAAGCTAGAGAGGCATGTTTAAGGTAAGCACATCATTTTCGTTGAAAAGATCAGTCTCTACAATAAATCAAATAATAACTGTTGAATTCTTCGACTAATAGAGCGAAAGTACAGGCTGCACAATAAACCACTATAGACTTTTTGTGACGTTGCTTCGTGTATTGCAAAAGTAATTACAAGGTCATTATTTCTGTAAATCTGTAATTCCCAAACAAGAGGCGCGCTATAATGGGGAAGCTTGAGGAAACTTCATAGGAGGCATAAGGATGTTTCGTTACTAGAAGAAAGAGAAATTAACAACCGAAAAACTAAATTTTCAAATATTCATATTAAGAAATACCAATGTGTCAGGAAATTTGATTATAGTATAAGCAATGTCATTTAGCAGCTACACTGAAATTCAGCACAAATAAATGCAAGCCATAATTTTCTCTTATTTTCTCTTAGTTAAATTTAGACATGATGGATTTATTTTTCTACTTAAATTTTTTTAATTCAAAGGCAATTTGCATTGTTTTTTTGTTCTGTTTTAAATAAATATAATGAAAATAGGTGGAAGAAGTTCTCTAAAATATCAAAACTTGAGGATTGGCGGAAGGTGAATACGGAAAGCTTGGTAGCCACTGCTTTAACATCATTACACTGTAATTATGTAGGAGCAGCCCATTGTTTGCTTGTTTTTTGGTAAGGTTTTCTCTAATGCATTTTTTTTTATTAATTTTTAATAAAATCTCATTAGCTGTTCTGATATAGTTGTTTAATGAAAATGATTCAGTACTCTTTTCAGTCCAAAGAACAGATTAATTCTTTTTTTTAATTTTCACCGATATAATCTCACTGTTCCTTCTAAATTATAATACCAATAGCAATATTGGTGAATCGAACATATAACTAACTATCAGCTGGCGATTCCCATCGTAAAATCCTGAGCTACATTCAATAAATATCTGCGTGTAATTTAATACCCAAAACAGAAATGCATTATGTCTTTTTTTACATTATTACGTTTCTCTTCCGGTTAAAATTATAAAAATAAAGTCAGACGTGAGAATAACAGTAAATGAAAAAACAATCGCATATAGATAAACATGTTCCGAGTTAAGGTGTTAAGAAATTTGACTCAAACTAAGTAAGTTTAAATTGAAGTAACAAGAGAAAGCTATTAAATTTCAATAATTAGATTGAAATTAAATCATTACGTAATGTCTTTCTTGCAGAGAAAGGTTTAAAGAACGAACGAATAGGAGGCAATGAATCCAGTTTATGATTCGACGTTTTGCATTTACGAATACACTGAAGGACAGAAGTTAAGTTAAAAACAGATAAAAGTATTTTTTAGTTTTTAAAACAACAACATTCATGAAAAATAACAGTCTTAAGTTCAATAACACTTCTGGAAGGAAGAATGAGAGCACCAATTCCTCATCGAAAAGCATCTCATGCTTATTCAATCGGATTGAGGTCAGGAGAATTGACTGTTCATTCTTTTCGGTCAATTCCCTGTTCATCTAAATATCCGTTCACAAGATGATGCCTATGCGAATGGCCTTTATCAAACATCAATATGAATCGCAGCACACACACAAGAAATGGAAGAATATATTTTGCAACAATCTCATCTTTATAACGCTTTCCATTCAAAGTCTTCCTTCAAAGATTTTGAGAAATATTGCGGTGACTAATAGTAATTTATGCCCACACCAATATATCTTCAATTCTAAAGTTATAAATTTCTCTAATGCTTAATGCCTTTTAAAAGTATATTGATAAAAGTTCCAAAAAAGTAAAGAGATCTCTGGCAGCAATTTGCCTCTTTTATAGCAACTTGCGATTTGCAACATGGTGATAAGTGTACGGCATCTTCAACGTTATTTGCATATGCAGTATGCTATATCCTGTTTCTAAAAATTTCAAGTTTTATTTTTAAATATTTAGAAAAAAAATAGGGAAAATGATTTATAACTTTGTCCTATAGTATATGTAAGGTAAAGTCTCCTAAGTTGTACCGGTCCCTAAATTGTACCGCTATGATATCCTGTAATAGATATGTCTTGTGGCGTCGCCACACGGCTAGTATCTTCACTGCGATGTCCTGGCACCACTCTAGCGCCACCTTTCTACGACCTGTTGTTTTATCACAGCCGACGCTTCCGTGTTCTCTCTGTTTCTGAAGTTATTTTGATAAGGAAAACCTAAGGTCCCATACAATACAAATTATGTACAAGAACTAATTTATACATAGTCTAAGATTCTTAACTTAGTTGGCATTAAAATAGCATGTTTGTAATAAAAATTAGATTCTTCAATAATGAAGGAATAGGTGTGGAGTTCAAGATGGCGACGTCTCCTAAATTGTACCAACCAAGTTATCTTAAATTGTACCGGTACAATTTAAGATAACATTTTCCAAAAAAAGTTAAAATTTATGTTTCCATTTGCACCAAGGCTTAAAAAATGCATTATATGTATTATGTTAAGGCTTAAAATTAAAATGTGTATTATGTTACTCAATACATTTTTTCAATTGTACATAGCTGATCGAATATAAATTTTAATTCGAATTCTTTAATAGGTTTTGAGTTAGGGTTGGAGTAGTTTTTTTAAGTAAGAAATATGAATATTACAGTTCAATAGAAAATAAATCTACATTTTAAAAGTATTTTATATGAGGAAATTATAACTGAAAAAATTAAATGGCCTTCTTAATTGTGATTCCAACTAACTTTACAATACGCTCAATTCTCATGTAATTTAAATAGCCTATTTTTTTATATTATTTTTTTAGATGCACATTTTTGTCCTTTCAACGTTTTTGTCCTTTCAAACATCAAATAGGAGCCATTGCCAGTCTTTTTGAGTCTTAAAAGTCTGAATAAATTGGAATAAATAAATAGTTTTTGGAAAAAAAAAAAAAAAATTAATCCCTCCCCCCGAAATTCCAGCTGTTTCTAATCAAGTACTACTTAAATGTTCTTGGCAAAATAATAATAATAAAACAATATTAATAAAACATAAACCATCTTTGTACAAAGATTTTACAGAAATTGTGTGCCTGGTACATTTTAGGGGAAGGGTGGTACAATTTAGGGAACGGTTTCCTAAATTGTACCAGTTGATATATTTTTTCTTTTTGTTGAAAACTATGTATTAAACATATTGAAATATTTGCTCAAATAAGCTTCAAAAATCCATTACTTTGCATTGTTTAAAGTCCAAAAAAGTTCTTGCCCAACCAATTAAGGAAAAATATGGAATTTAGTAAAAATGGTACAATTTATGAGACCTTACCTTAGACTATATAAGCTTGTGCTCAATATGTAAATCTATATTATGATATGATGTAAAGAGAACAAAGCTCTTATTAATTAAATCAGAATGTAACGGAGCTACGTCATCAGCTATCATAATAAATTTCAGCATCGAATCCTTATTTTTATTATTCAACATTTCAAATGTTTAATAATTTACATTCTCATAAAACTTTTAGAAAAGAAATCTGATCTTCCAAATCATTAGGTAAGTGATAGTTATAT
Source organism: Thereuonema tuberculata (assembly GCA_023159025.1). Taxonomy (NCBI): domain Eukaryota; kingdom Metazoa; phylum Arthropoda; class Chilopoda; order Scutigeromorpha; family Scutigeridae; genus Thereuonema; species Thereuonema tuberculata. The sequence goes on from JAFIDM010009631.1 coordinate 110,750,968, forward strand.
TACTATTGCTTATTGTTAATGTAGTAATCATAGTCGATACAATCACACTTGTTTAAACCCATATAAAAGGGCCCCGAGTTTTAATGTCAAGATAATCATTTCAACGATACAAATCTGGATGTGAGTTTTTAAGTTCGCAGCAGACAACATAAACGAAACGGTGCCAAGACTGACAGAATGAATTATAGAAAAGGCTTTGTTTAATCGATTTCTACTAAGCTCAGATGTCAAGATCTACGTTGCCTCGTTTACGAAGTTCTGATTGGTTGGTTGTTGTTTTTTGAGAGGGGGTTCCTTCTCTTTAGAGAAGGGATTCCAGAGAAATAAAGAGCTCTGTAAGCATTCACTGTACCAAAGAGCTTTTACTTGACAGTCATCTGAAATAGGCATTTTCAATAGGCATCTTAAGATTCTTTTCTGTGAATGAATAACTATGAATCAAGTGGTAAAATCTGACACTAAAAGTTTTATTCAGAATAAATTTTTATTTGGGGTAAGAGTAAGATAGATAGTGAGTGACATGAATACGTTTTAAAGCAATCGTTTTTCTAAAAGAGTTTGCAAGAATAATTTCTATTAGCCTGTATCTGAATGTGTGCGTTTAGCAAATCGATTATTACTGACTGAATTTTTGTAAAACTTGAGCGTTAACAAACTCCAAGTCATATTGCAATTAACAATTTCAAGAATTAACTAGTTCGGGGTTAACTATTTCTATTATTTTTGCCAAGTTTTCAATTCAACAATTTTCATAAAATGTCAGAAGATAGTAGAGAACCTTAAAACAGCAGAATCATCTTATTCGCCTCAATGTTGTGAAAAGAGCTTTTCAGGTGATTTTTATGTCCATATTATGTCCATGCGAAGGCGTCTCTTTAAGTGGCAATGTTTTATAACACTGTGTTTATTACTATTATCCGTTGATCTCTATTACAGTCAGTGGATAACAAATGTAAGTATGGGCCCACGTCCACAAATTTTGAGAGCTAAATAAAATCAAGCATTTTTTCCATCACGTATTGCTTTAGACACTGAAAGCTATCAAGCTGTCATTTTCACTTGCAGTTAAGCGATATATGCAACTATGGATATGTTAATCACTAAGCCTCAAAGTTCATTTTCAAAACATTTAAAGGATCGAAACCCATGAACAAACATTAGTAACATACTGATTATATTATAGCTCCTTATTTAAGTGGGCTAGAAGTACCGGATATATGAGAAATAAAAAAAAAAAAATTAAGATAACTATATAAATAATGAGTTCAAGCAATAAACTGCTTATTTATAAAAGAAAAGAAACAACTATGTCCTGCCGCTCCTTACCAACTTTCTATTGAACGATTTAGCTAGTGTTAGTGAGATTACTGAATGTGTTTCTCCTCAAAATAATATTTCTTCTTGCATAAAATTAAAATTACATTCTTGTCGCAATGAAACCCCTTTACTTTTAAGCCCTCCCCTCCTTCTTAATATCTGTTATCACAAAAACAATGAGATCTGAACATGTAGTAATGTCACATTTCATTCTGAGTCAGAGGAAACTGAGTTCTTTTTTTCTTTACATCATTATCTTTTACTTACATAGCATTTTAGTCATATCGATTACTATGGAATTTTTCAAGGGTATAGTCCAGTACGTAGGTAAGCCAAAGGCGACAATAGTTAAGATCTGATAAATTTTCATAATGTAATGTATAAGAGAAATATTCAAATTTGGGGGAAATACCAATTATACTATCACTAACATGGTGCTTTTACAATCTTAGCAAGAGAAAAAAATCCCATTATATATATATATATAATATAATTTTTTTGTCATATCGATTACTATGG
>JAFIDM010009631.1:110758222-110775612 GCA_023159025.1 Thereuonema tuberculata
TTTTTTTTTTTTTTTAGTTGGGGGGGGGGGGATTTCTTTTACTGGATTTGAAACTCAATGTTTCCGAAGACAAAACGATAGTTTAAGAACACAAAGAATATTAACTTTTGAGATCAAAAACATTAACAAAATTTTAAAGCAAGATACAATATCCATGTCGTAGCTACAAGTCTTAATTTTTAAAAAAAATATCGGAATAAGTGAAATGTTTAGGAACAAATAAGCACTAGATTGGCACTATTTCAGCTTTCTTGCATTTAAATATATTAAATGATTCGGTTAAATGATTTCTCTTCCATTTTAGTCCCTATACGGAATACTTAAAAGAATTACACTTTGCACTAGTTGGAAAATGACTAAAAATCTACATTTCCAATCGTTAAAAATATTCATCGATTGTAAAGATTTTCCAGATATTTGTCACATATGGAATTGTTTATTAATGGTTTTGTCTCTTTTGTTTAATGCTCCTCTGTTAATTAACTGCAATCCGTAATGAGTGTTCTCAGAGAAAAATAACCGTTTAATGCTAGTGTTTCATTGTTGACTTTAAAAGTCAAGTATCTTCACTATATTTGTTAATCCTTATTACAGTTTAATCAGTATCTCGGTCTCCTGTGTGAGTTTCGTATTCAGAGGAAACATTTAATCAATATTCCTCGACCTGTCTTTTTAACTAATCTTTTCAAATAATTTCCACCTCTTTCATTTAATATTCTTACAATTAACTTCAGTTATTAAGACACTTTTTTTGTTATAAATCTAACAAAAACATCTTTGAAAAGGACTCTATAATTTCGAAACCTGTTTCAGCTGGCAGACCCCTGCAATTACTAGTATTTTCTAAAAAAAAATAATTAAGATATCTTTAATGATTTCAAAAGCCCAGTTACTGTTATAAATACCCAATACTATCGCCATAATATCCAAAATTAAATTTAATAATTTTGTTACAAATATGATGATGAGGACAAACATCACAATGTAAACTAAGATCAATCACTTTTGGCCTTAAAATATTTTAACTCGCATTTTATTTTATTTTTTTCTTAGTGAGTTCAAAGAGTTAAACACATTTGAACAACAGAAGACACCTCAGACAAAACTGCAAATTGTAGATTAGCTTCTCAACGAGGATAAAAAAAAAAAAAAAAAAACCTTGACTGAAGAGAGGAAAACAAAACAAACAGATTACGACGTAATGCTATTACCACAGTCACTCTCATGATTGTTAATGAAACATTTAGTAGAAGAGTAAAGTTGAATTCAGGGACCTCGCTCTAAAGTAAAAGTCTCATTAGATCATCATTCAACATCATTTCAGAATGCGATTTCACTTCGTTATATAATATGCAGAAACAATCACTCTTAACAAATATTTCATGTATTTTAAATATTTACTTTAACCCCATTAATTAATTATATTCGTTATTACAGATTCGTTTCTTAATCTTAATAACAGAAACAGTAAAAGTAACTTTTCAATACAAAGATTCTCAATTTTTTTTATTAAAGTTTTTGTTTTTTGTTATCGAGTTACTTTAAATTTCATAAATCATTCCATTCAAACGGATTATAAAATTTACATTGACATCGAAATCAAAATTTACAGTTTGATCTTCGATAAATTTTCTATAAAAGACAATAACTTCAGCCAACATTAGGATACCATAAAAAAACATATTCTGCTTTCGGTATTTTTCTATTTTTATTCGAGCTGAAAGTACGTCTCGAAAAACAAATTTCACAACGCTAAAGAAGAAGATGAATCTGCATTGAGCTTGCACTTGAATGAATGCACTTTAAGTTCAATGTGCTTCAATGCTAAACTCAAGAAAATCAGAGATGACATTTCAGAAGGAAAGAAAACAATATAAATGAAAATTCACAAAGCAAACGACAACTTTCATTCATTGTGAAAACGCGAAAAGAATTCCCAACTAGTAAACACAGCTCAAAATAAAGAAAGATTTCCTTTCACCATCAAACCTTTCCGCTCCAATTTGTGACTTATAATGAAAGGACAAATTCAACTAAAACGAAGTATTCAGCAGATTTTTTTTTTAATATATAAATACTACATTAACCAGAATATACAGTTATTTCTCGAAATGCTTCTTCATTTGGCTCTTACTGACAAGTTATTAATAAGTTTTTGATTACTGGTGAAAAAGTCATTTGTTTGCATCATTCGCTAACAGTTCTTCAGCATCCTATCACATCTGTTGCATTAATTTCCTTTGAAAAATAAACCAACTGTTCGCGACAGCTTAACGAGACAGCAGTACATAAGTTACGAGCGCCTGTTTATGGTTGGCCACTGGGAGTCAGAAAATAATCCTAAGCACTTATTTTAAATACGTACTATCATACTTTATGTGTGAACACTATATGAATGTGACATTTATAATATCACCTTACATTTGAATGAATACTAAATATAGATTTCAAAAATGTCTAGAAACTATGGGTTGTAAGCATTTTATTTGTGAATAGACCGTGGCGTCTTTCCAACCGTCGCGGCTTCCTTGAGAGATAAACGGTTTTAAATTCATAGATTAAATGCCAATGTAGGAAAATTACATTGAATATTTATTGGAAAATTTAAACTAGTATACTTTAATGTCTATTCGTTCCGTAACGGAGTTTACAACTGAAATGGTCTTGCGGTTTTTGATTTCCGAATTGGGCCATGAATGTTGCTAGAAGACTGTTTCCGAGAAACCTACATGAATTATGTTTTGGAAACAACACTTCTATAGCCTCCAAATTCCTTCATGCATTAAATAACGTTACTCATTTGCCAAATACACTCGGAAACAGATCCAATTTAAAAATATAGGTCTCTTTTATTTGACTGATTGGGAAGATAATGTTTTCAGTGGCGAAGATATTTAAGAGCAATGAAGTGACATCGAAAACAAAGCTTAGGAAAGTGTAATTTAATAATGATCATGACGAATATCTCGATGGAATTAAGATAATAGGCTAGTCAAGATCTGTAAAAAAAAAAATCTTGTTATGACTAACAAAGAATGAGAGGAAGAGAATGAATTCGGTTTTCAAACTTTTTTTTTTCTGAAACTAGTACAAAGAGAGCTAGAAAAAACAGAAATTCAAATTAATTTTTTTACAGTATGTTCAAAGTTTCCTTCTATTTTTTTCTAAATTGCTGTAATAAGTAGAATCTGTCGTCGATTAACGTTCAAGCTCTTAGGAATAAAATAAAAATTACGAAAGGGTGATAAGAATTCAATTAAAAATATAGTTTAACGTGCGGCATAGTTTTGTTAAGATGGCAAGGATTCACACGCAACATAATTAAAAACTTAATTAAAAATACATTGAATACTAAAAACCACGATTAAGTTCGGTAACGTTCATTATCATTCTCAAGTGGCAATACAATAATAATAATTCAATTCATTAAAAAAAAAAATCCCATTTAATTAATTCAATTAATAATAAAATTCAATTCATTAATTAAAATTCAATTAATAATAATAAATAAAACAGTATTAAGTAAAAAATAAATAAACAACAAGCTTCTGTTGTTTGAAGCTTGATACATTAAAAAAAATGAATTAGAATATCAACTCTATATTATACATTTACAAAATTGTGGTACAGTATTTCAGCTATGACAAAATTAATTGTGCTGTATGCCAATGCATTCTATAGAAAATGTATAGATTTTCCTTATAAGACTAAAGATAAGCTTTTAACATTCCCTAATTTCGACGGCAGAAGTACACTGCTTTACTTTAGTATTTAGTTTACTAATACTATAAAATCAAAGTGATGCAAATGTTAAAGGGAAAGATGATCTTTTCCCTTTAAAAGCCTTTGAGTTTGGTATCATCCAATCATCTTCCAGTGATGTTCGTCCAATTTGATCACTCGACCGCGTGTAGGAGTGACACGTAAATATCTGTTCCTACACTGACAGTTTCCGCTAGAGGGAAGGAAATAAGGAATTAGATACCCTTACGCTGAAGTAGCTATGACTATCCAACACACAATGCTGTATGGGCTCTGCAACTGCAATCTACGCGGACACAGGTGCCATTCCATACTGAAAGTAAAACCATCTCAACCCAAGCCATCGTTTAATCTGAATTTCAGGCAATTGAAATCTCGTTTTCATTTGAATGCCATTTGATTATTAAAGCTACCATACTCCAGCCACTGATGTTACCTTAAAATCTATATTAAAATCAGTAAATTAGTCATTTGTTTTTAATCGCATAAGAATTAAAATTGACAGTGGATTATTATTTTACTGTTTATCTTATTATTTTATCAGTTTTTATAGAAAAAAAATTATTAAAAGTAGAGGTTAAAAATTAATACTTTTAATATTTCATCCGACAAACTCGTATAACAGCAACAGCATTCAATCTTTTATTAAATGTTATTTGCAAGCCGTGGAGTTTGTAATCTTATAGTTAATTTTATCTTTTCTTCTGCTTGTATATTCGTTTTTTGTTTTTTTTGTTTTTTTGATATTTTAAATTGTATGAAAAGATATGGAAGTTTTTACTGATTATATAATTTTATTTTTAAACTAACGGGAATAGCAACAAAAAAGAATCTCAAATAAATAAAAAAAATGTTTAAATATATTGTGGCTAATTGGATGAACATTTTTTTTTTAAATCGCAAGAAAAAGTACTCACAAGCAAAATCTGACGAATATCTTTCACATTACATATTCTTTCTCTATTTTTCTGTCTCTGTTAGAGATTGGGGTGACAGAATGGTGGGCGGATGTAAATCAATACAGATTTATCTTGCAATGAAAGGGCTTGGAGGGAGAGAAAAAGGTATCACTCAGTGGCAGGGGAAACCTGATAAGGATGAATGAAAATGCATTCTTCTTCTCTATTCATAATTTATTTATTTTATTGTTATCGAAAAGCCTTGTAGACGAAGTGTTATTTTATTGTTACAATAACAAGAAGGTTTTATTCTTTTATTATAATAATTATCAGAACTCTTTTCTGAAAAATATGAATCGAGAATGGCAAAGAAGCTTCGCTAAAATACGGAATAATACACTTATTGTAAGAAGATCTTTGGAGGATTGTAGTTACTATGATGAGCGTTTTGGATAGACAAATTGAAAACCTTAGCATTACTTAAAAGTTTAAATCACTAAATTTAACAAGCTGTTAAGAAACAAAAAAGTCCGGTTCGAAGAGAGTACATATTCACACACCCTCGAATTTCAAGTTAAAATTTATGATCAGGAAACAACAAGGAATAAGTAAGAACAATTTTACAGGTTCTACTTTCATTTCCTAAAACAGCCTATTTCTGAATCTCAGGAGCCACCAGTACAGATTTAATTGTTATATCTGAAGGTCAGTGTTCAAAATGCACAATGAATGACAAACTGTATACATTTGTTTTTAAATGATATGTGAATACGATCTGACATTTTAAATATCATCAAGGATATATTTGGAAAAACAGAATTCATAAGATATTAAGAAAACTGTAACTCGAAAACTCTTCAACAGGTGATGGACAACACAAAAGAAGGTTACATTTGAAGACTGGAGATAATGATTTTTTTCTGATCACGTCTAAATATTAATACTTCACTTGTCGTACTTTTTTCAAACAGCAACAAACAAATTTATGTGATCATTACCACATTTTACAGCTATAAGGTATGATCTTCTCTTTTTTAATGGATTGATAAACATGTTGAAAGTTTGAGAAGATAGTTCATTGGAGCCGGATGTGGAGAAAAGAGAAGAAGCGAAGGCGATACTGAACAATTTCTCTTATCAGCGGAGGGAAATGGGAGGAACACAGCACATCACTAAGGAACAAAAGTTGCTGAAGTTGCTGGAAGAATTTTAGGATAATACTCTTATAGGAGGAGATTGATGGATTTTCTAAGTCTTAAAACCACCTAATTTGCCAGTTTTTGTGATTTGTCTCATGTCCTTAGAAAAAAAGGAAGAAAAGTTGATTAATCAATAACGAAACCTTTGCCTGATAGTGTGTCAAGTCTCTTATAGTCTAAACAAGCAGAATCAAATGTTTAACACCTAAGTTTTTCCAAATTTACTTTTCGTTAATTAGACCTAATGTTAGGAGCGCAGATATAAAGATCTTCAAAAAAAAGGAACTTAAGTCAAATGTTTAAGTTTTTTTTAACAAAAAAACAAAAAAAACAACAACAGTTTGATAGTTATAGTTCTTTCAGTTTTCAACATTTATTTTTTCAAAATAAAAATAAATAAACATTCATAAATAGAAATAATTAATAATAGCTACATATTTGACAAATATCTGACAAAATATTTTGCATACAGCATAATGGTATATAAAATGTAAATGATTTACAAGTCTTAATATATAAAAATGAATGTTTCTTTGTTTGTTTGTCCCGTATGCGTTCCTATACCAATCATCAGAATGCGATGAAACTTTGCGATACGATGAATGCGTGAGTTGTTGTGCCCGCGAAGGTTTCTGAATTAGAAGAACCATTTTACAATATCTGGTGCGCGAGTCGTTTCAACAAATGTATGTATTTCCGGCTTCAACGTTTGCAGTTTCCGATGGGACTCGCATTTGCAATGACCATTAAAAAAGCACAGGGACAACACGTGGACAGCTGTGTGTGGCCTGCTCACGCGACGGAAAACCTTCTGATTTATTCCTGTATGCACCAGACGGAAAAACAAAAAATATTGTGTATCCAAAAGCATTTCAATAAACAGAATTAAAACACAAACACTTTCTTTCTTTGAGTGGCATTGCAACGCATGCCGGGTACAGCTAGTATTTTACATTTTAGTATTACCTACAGAATGCTGAACACAAGTAGGTAAACCATCATTCCTCGACTGCAGAACCCATTACATTTAAAAAAAATACTACAAAATTAAAAATGCTATTTAAGAAAGTAAATAAAGGAGGAGATAATGAAGGGTTTATCTAAGTTCGAAATTCAGTTTTTATTAGTATTGAAATTATTTCTGTCGATGAGAATCCACTTGAGATGGAGAAAAATCACAGCCAAACAAACCCGACTGACACTGATGGATTTGACCAACTGTCTTCGATCAACCCGAATATAAGTTATAGGGTTGGCCTACATTTCCCATCCTTCTCGAATAAGTGATGAATACAGCAGTTGGTGCCTCATGAAACGTCAGCTGTAGTGACTCCATAAAGAGGTTGAGAATACATCCTTCTTATTAGAAGTAAAAAAAAAAAAACTTTTGTTTCGGAAAAAAACATTTTTGATTTGGAAACCACAATGAACATTTTAGAAAGGGATTTTATCAGGATTTAAAAAAAATGAGATAGAATACATTCAATGTTTTAAACGGATTATCTAAATAGAGATGAAAACTTTAGAAAAACAAATCAAGTGAAAGAAAAAAAAATAAGTAAAATAAGTAAACACGATAATTTCATGTTTTCGATTTTTTTAAAACAACACAATAAAAAATTTAAAGTAATGCACAAAGCAAAAATTTTTGTAATTTATATTTTAAGTTTACACTCTTTAATGGCACTTCTAATCCTTAAACTAATGACCAATAGAAGTCTTTAAAATAGGAATGAAAAAGTTTTTATACGTCTCGATAAAACTGGTAATTTGAAGATAACACTCCCTTTGTATCAGGAAGAATGGCAAAGATTTTATTTATCATTGAACAAAAAATTCAATTAGTACACAGGAAATAAGCTTTCGAACTCTGAGCCATCATCAACGGAAATCCGTATTAGCTGTTTCATTCTTGTTAAGAATCACCAGCCGGATTTACCCATGATGATACGTTCAGAACGTGTGAAAGGTTATGTATACCGCTCCCGACAGTGGCATCCAAAAACAAAAGACAATAATAAAATAAAGCTGTAAAATTAACAGCTTTAAACCCCTTGTCCTTTCACTGAAAGGCACAAAGGAATTTAAATATAAAGAAAAACAAGCTAAAACATCAATTGTGCAATGGAAAACAATATTTAACGTGCACGGATAAATCATTTTATTTACCTTTCAATTAAAGTATATATAAACTTTGTTGATCAATAGATTCAGGCCTATTTTTTTAAACTTTAACCAATGAGAATTCTATTTAAACAATACCAATCTAATTTGCCTTTAGAATTAATTAACTCGCTAATAATCCGTCAAAAGCCCTTTTCACGGAACAAAAATCACTACAAAGATCACTATTATACATGTTAAGCGGACTATTGATACGTGCCACCTACTTCTAATTAAGGGAAGATATTTCGCACATCATTCTAATTTCGAATTAATTCTTTGATTTAATGTATTACTGAGAATGAAACGGAGCTTCAAAACGAAAAAAAAAAACCACAAAGATTTTTTACTGATTTTTGCCTTAACCAGAAGGAAAACGATTGTGTCAATCGGCTTTATGATAAATTCATCGAATTTGTTGTCTGGAAACTTCACTCATGAAAAAAATCCTTCAACCATGATGCTGATGGATGCGATTTCACAGAAGAAACTCACATTGTTCCACATTTTGAACAAACTTCAAGCAAAAGTTCAAAATAATCTGCATGAAGAACGGATTTATTATATGCAGTCAACTGTTATTTCATTTATAATTTCAAAATCTTCACTCAAGCTAAAACAACTAAAATCAATTCATATTAAGAACTTCTGTACGAACCGTCAGCGTCATTCGGCAAAAAAATAAAAAAAAAAAACTCTTTCCTGGCTTCTATTCCAGTAGCTTCTACATTTATGTTTGCCATTTTGAACAAATTCAAAAAATAATATATATATATATATATATATTTTTTTTTTGGAATTCATATTTCAGTGTGTGATTTTTTTAATGGCGCAACAGCGAAAGAGACTAAGCTGCTCCAGGAACAAGATATCAATCGAGAATAAGTCGTTGAAAGAGGAACACAAAGAAGAGAGAAAGAAACATCCAAGCTAATCGTGGGATTTGAACCCTGGGAATCGAACGTATCAGCCGCGTAGTAGGCCAACGCCTTGACCATTTACTTCTGCCCGTATGCCTAAAGACGATTCAAGGCTTCTTGATACGCTTCAAATTCGCCATTGAAGTAATTCGCTAAATGAGTAAAAAATTACAATGAAATAAAACCTTCTGAATGGTTATTTTCAATAATTATTTACTTTTAGACAGGATTATTCTTGGTATAGTGTTACTAAGAGCATTTCTATATCGAAGTTAAGTGTTAAGTTGTTTTTTGCTTTTCTGAATTGCTGATTTTGGGAGCTTTAGCTGATGAATGCTGAAATACCCATTATTTTTCTGATACCCTGTAATAATAAGAGTTTTTATTAAAATATTTCGTGTTTCATACGATTGTAATTTTTTATGTTTTTTTACCTGGACGTTTTATGAAAGAAAAAAAATTCCAAATTTAGTGCAAATTTCTTATTTTAAAACATAAGCAAAGCAAGCAAATATATGCAGCTACTTAAGTTCTGCCGTAAGAACGGTCCCTAGATTCTACAAAGCAAATATTTAAATTGTACAATATATGTATAAAATCTTACCAATCCTTATATATTATTTCTCAAAGGTGTTTTTGCATCGGTACGCCATTACTCCCTTAATACTTTTGAATAATTACTCTTAAAATTTTTTTTAAATAATGTTATAGCGTCAAATATTTCTTTTTCAAATATGTCTTTTTTTGAATAAAAATGCACTTTAAAATGATATTTCATCGTTTATTTAATAAGAACAGATAAAACAAAACAAAGATTTATATTTTAATAAAAATAAACGATTTATTACAATAAAAAACTTAAAAATTTGTCAACTTCTCATATATTATTTCTCAAAGGTGTTTTCTTTTTTATTTCCCTTAATACTTCATCAAAATCAATGATTGAGATATCATTTTGAAGATTACGTTCACCACTAATGACGAAAAATAAACAAATTGTTTAAAATTAATGTTTTTGTTAAAAAACTTTATTTTAAAAATCGTTTTATAAAAATGTAGAAGGCGCCATCTATTGACAATCTGTTCATTTATTTATTTCCACGTTACCATTCGGTGACTGATCAACATACAATGCGAATTATTCGCACGGGTCAACCTTTTTATAAAAATGGAGAAGGCGCCATCTATTGACAATGTCTTTAACTAACATGCAGGACAGCTGTTGGATTTGTTTATTATTTCTCAAAGGTGTTTTTTTGTTGCGAATTATTCGCACGGGTCAACTAGTTCTTTCTGATTTTAATAAAAGTTCAATGATAATTTTTAAATTTGGCAGGTTTAAGAAATGCTTAATAAATAAATGAATAAATAAATAAATAAATAAATAAATAAAACTTTCATCTAAATTCCATACAGCTACATATGCTATTATTAGCAACTCTCCGGCAATGAAACAATCTGGATACTGAACTGGACGCTGATAGAGTATGGAAGACAGAAAAAGAATATTTTGGCCAACTACAAAGTTCTGCGATTTTTTTGAAATCTTAATTTGATTACTATAGCGTCTGAAAACAATTAGCAGCAATTAGTGGGAAGGGGTGGCACAGACTTCATTTCATAATGCAATTCAATCAGACTTCTTGCTCTATTTACAGTCCTTCAATAGCACGGTAACAGTACATGTCGTTTCTACTTACGAAGAATATTTTTCTGGTTTCAGTACTCTAGAAGTTAATGTTTTATCTCTCCTTATCATGTTTTAATCGAAGCTATTCTTACTGAGACTGTAATGTAGAAGAGATTAAAAGGTCCATAGATATTTGGAATGGACTTCAATGTAGCACTCAAAAGGAATGGCCTTGTTTATTTCAAACACTAAATTATAAACGAATCTGTGAAATCTAATAATTTCATTTTTTTTTCGCTTAATGAACAATTATCAGAGAACTAGAATATAATTTCATTATGAAACCTCATACCATTATGAGTGCTTCATCAAATCGCGAGCCTTGAAATTAGAGAAGTTTCTGGAAAACAATGTTGAAAGGCATCACAGATTTGTTTACAGAAGAATTAATCAATTGCTTACGTAATGTATTTGTTCCGCTAAGTTACTTTCAAAAAGAAATGACAAATAGTAAACGAAACACTGTAAAGCATATAAAATTCTGCATTCTATAAAGAACATTTTCCTTATAAAAGGCAATCAAGACATTCTTAAAAATAAGAGCTAAACTAAAAGGTGTATATTTAAGAATTAGACTACCATTTAATCATCAAATTGTTAAGTTATAATCATAACAATGGACAATTACTTAGCTATTATATCCCTTGACCTTACACCTAATATGTAGCTTAACTGAACTAACTCTACAGTAAAGCGAACTACAGACATACATTAATTTCCTACAACTTTGGTCCAAATACAAATATCTAATCACAGCGTACTATAAGCATAAAACTGCATTGGAAAGTTTAAGTCACAAATAGGTCAAATACTAATATTCTGCTCCTACTGAAGGTGTAAACAGCGGCAAAAAGAAGATTTCTTTGTGATTTTGATGGGTTTTTTTTATTCTGCCGTATACTTTGTTGTCTGTTGTTTATCAGGCAACAACTTTTAAGAATGCAATACTAGTTGGAAAGGTTTCGTTTTTGTTGCTTCAGTATATTTTTTTAATTCGCCAAAAAAACAAAAAAGAACTTGAACAACTTTGGTCCAAGCTTTATTTAAAACTTTTTCGTTTTGTATACCTTCTAAATAGCTGATAGTATTTCATTGTTTAAAGCAGTGAGAGCTTTCGTTATAATATTTATTTTAAAATGTAAAATATGAGGTTACTCAGATTATTCCAGAGTTCTGATGCCTTTAAACGTACACTAAACGATTTAAAATATAAAATACTAATAAGTGAATTTAAATATATATTATCAAAGAAAAATTGTTTTAATATTTTTTTTTCATTGTACAAACCTAAGAAAATGATCAATAAAATTGGAAACCGCGAGAAAAAAAAACCTTGAACCAAAGTTAGGCATGAACCAAACTTTGCATATATGAATATGCACATACGATATACTTGAATGGCTTAATATATTCCTGACAAGCTGAAACAAAATATAAGAATAACACCGCAATCCTATTCTGAGCATCTTTTCTAACCAATATTAAAAATAGTGAATTTTTTAAGCAAAATGTTCAGAAACTCCACAAGCAAGCATACAAAAAAAACGAAATTTTTATGGAAGAACGGGTAATAAATAAATAAATAAACAAACAAATAAATAAATCAAACTGTAATAGAGATCATTTTCACTGTCTACATCACTTAACATGTAAATTGTATTTAAACTTCGAAGACTGTATAAAAAGTAACCTGTTACTCGGAGATCCAGCAGTGGAACTTTAAGAAGGAAAGCTCCGCCAGTTCTACGGCTTCTCTGTAAAACACACTGTCATTGAAGTAAAGACGAAGTAATAAAACGATCTCGAGAGATAGCAATAAGCTATTCAAGCAAACTGCTATCTTATCAAGCTAACATGGTAGTGTTATATACTTTCAGAGCTGAATTATGAGTTGAGAAGAATAAAGCATTATTTTGTCGAGGATAAAATTAAAGTTTTACTCTGGCCTAGGCTTAAAGGTCGTGCTCTTCCATCTTCTGAGGACGGCATGTCACTAACTTTAGTAGTTTCTGATATTTGAAAGTCCATTACTGATAAATATGATTATTACCTTTCAAACTAAGCCATTCTGTTTCAATTTCTGATCTATATTATTTCATTAAATTTTGCCACAATATTCAGAAATGTTGAAAAAAAGAGAACGTTCAATATCTATTATTAAACTGATAAAATATGATAAGTTTCTGCGTTTCTTCATCCCAACATAAAACAAGGAATGCTTTTATTTGTCACTTTCGTATTAAATTTAGTCAAATGCTTTTTAATTTAGAAATTTTAGAATTCATTAATTAATACTGACATGGAAGAACCATTTAATTGTTCTATACATTACTAATTTTCTGTAATTGATTTGACGCACACTATCCAACATCCAGCATTTTGTCTGTTTGTTTGTTTGTTTGCTTTTTCATCAATCTCAATGCAAGAAGTACTAATTTTTCATTAAAATACTGGAAAGAAGTTCTTGACTCGTTATTAAAGAATTCATTTTTAGATCATATTATTAGTGATCTACTAAAAAGAACTAACCAACTCTTAGCTTTATAATAATTAGGATACAGGAATAATAATTAACAATATGATTAATGGTAGATGGCTTTCAATAAAATACATCGATAAAGGAAGAAAATTAAAGTTGATGTTCCAATCTTGGAATTCCGCCGGGAAGACGCAAAAGTTGCAATCCTTCAATAGAGTGGATAGTCTAATTCTACCAGTAAACCTATATGGAAGAAATTTAGGATGGTCAATATAATTTTCAAGGCGGCAGAGGATACGCTAACATCAGCGATAATTATTTATTTATCATGATAAAGTCGCTTTAATGTGTACTGTGCAATGATACTAAGGGCTTTCTTCTATGGACCCATTTGTACTTAAATCAACAAAGAGTTTACACTCAATACCACCCATCCACTAATCAATTTTCAACTGCATCAAATAAGTAGCTTTTGCAACTGCTACTGAAACTATGTCATTTACATAATCAAAAACTGCTTATATCTTTCTAATTAAAATAAGGAATATCAGAAAGACGTTTCACCAAAAATCTCTTAGACAAATTAAAAACATATTTTAGTGTTATTATAAATCACTACCTTATTTTTAAAAAAAAAAAAAAATATTATATAGAAAGAATGTATTTTACCTTAACTTTAAATCTACGAGGTGGATTTTTTTTTAATTCCGGGACATTCCTTAGACTCTTATCATATGTATCACAACTTCATCCCTAGAAATTATAGACTATTATTCGCATGCGCTGAGTGCAAGCTTAACGGTTCGACAATTGGATTTAAATAGTCGTAAAATTATTAAAAGCATTATTGTTGTTATTTTGTCGTTCAGTACCATGTCAGTATTTGAGGTTCGGTCTTCAATCAAATTTTGTCAACGCTTGAGTATCTCCACAACCGTAACCTTAAAGAAGATTCAAAGGACCTATAAAGAGGGTGTTTTGGGCAGAAATAAAGTACGTGAATGGCACAATCCGAGGGTCTACAATCACTGCAGGACGATGTGAGACCAGATAGGCTTACCGCCAGAACTCTAGCTTAGGATGGGTTCGTACGGCATCAATCCAGGAAAATCCGCAGTGGACCTGTACATAGCTGGCAGAAGGACTTGAAATTCCGCGTTCGTCATGCTTCGCGATCATCAAATAAGATCTGAAAATGCGGTATGTTCAAAATGTATCTGCCTTATCGCTTCACGGATGACCGGAAGACGTACAGGATGGAGATTCGTGGAGATGTGACTATCCAGACAGACAATGGCCAGATCGGAATCAAATTGTTATCGGCGATGACACGCGGTGCTTCCATACGATTCTCAGACGAAACGAGGATCTATGGTATGGATGTTTTCTCGTGAGAACCGACAATAAAAGTGCGCTAGGAAAGACAAGGTGATGTTCTCTGTTTTCTTAGACTGTCGTGATGTGATCCTTCATGAGTTCGTACCAGAGGAACAGTCTATCAATGGCACTAGATATGTGTCCGTTCTGAGATGTCTATGTGAGGCCATAAGACGTAACCCCATCTTTTCCAAAACAATTCTGGGCTTCTGTAAGACGACATCTCACCTACATTTACGGTAGATCATACCTTGCTCAAATGGGAACTATTGTTTTTACTCCACCCTGCATACTCTTCAGATTTAGCCCTCTGTGTCTATCATCTGTTTCCCAAACTGAGGCGGGCTCTTAATTTAACAGATTTAACAGTTGTAATAGCAGTACTGAAACAAATACCATAAAATGTCTTCCATGAGGTAAGGAAATGGTGTACCAATCGCTGGATGAAGTGTGTAACTGCAGAAGGGAATTACTTTGAAGGACAACAACAACATTTTACATTTCCTCTAGTATTTTATGTTTTGCGACGGTTGTCCTGGAATTAAAAAAAAAGTCAACCTCGTATAAAAGGAATTATCGAAGATTTTTAATGTAATAAGTTTACTAAGAAGAAAATATGCGATAAAACTGAGAAGTCAAGAAAATGCAGTTTACAGTTTCTAGGTTAGAGGGAGAGGTGACAAGACCCACAAATTTCAGATAGGGGTGTGTCAACTTAAATCATCTTATGAGTAATACAATTACATTTTCAATGTCTTCCAGATCGTAAATTGATAGATTACTTTTATTTCTGGCTTACTGTTCAGAAATAAAAGTAATTTATCATCTCTAATAGGAAGATCTGAACATTTGATGATATAACTGCAGAAATCTCATACTGCATTATTGCTCAGTTTGAGAAAAATTAACTGAAATTTCAAATATTCTTGATCTTATTAGTGATTCTTGTGATGTATATTAATTAGAATAACTTTTATTCGCTAAAGAATTTTTATTTAAATTTATGTAACTTTAGACTCTTTTTGATTCAAGAAAATAAAAGAGACTTCAGTTCAAATGCAGAAAAAAAAAATCTGTATTTACATCATTTATTCAACATTTACTGTAATTTCAAACTTATTTATTTCGTAGCCAACAATCTAACTAAACTTAGTTTTTTTTTAACTAAATAAACACTCTTGTGTAACTTTCTGAACAAACACTGAAACAAATAATTAATTTTTAAGGACTATATAAATACATAGTAATAACACTTGCTTAAAAACTTAAAAATTAAGAAATCCTTAAAAACATATACAGGAGATCCATACCAGATTTCAGCCTGTTAACAGGATTTCTTCAGTGTATGATTAGGAACAGAAGAGCAGGCAATATATGGAGGTGAGGGACCAATGAAATCACTGAAAAAAATGCGCACTGCGGAAAACGGAGTCTGCCAATGAGTGAAAAGTAAAGTCGCTGTATGGCCTTTGTGGTCTTTGGACGCAAAGACCATACAGTGACTTTAGTGAGAAGATGATTGTCACGTCACCTAGTAGGAATCACCAAAAGCAAGGTAGATGTGGTGATATTTACAAACAAAAGATTGATGTGCACCTAGCGGAGATCAGAGAGAAATACAAATGAATGTTTTTAATTCCACGTGTGAATATAACGTTAATGGATGAAAATTGAATGTGTTAAACTAAAAGCTCCTTGGGTTTTTCAGGAAAACCATATTGATATATTGTTTTTGCGGAACGCTATCATTATATACATTTGTCCGTTGACAGAAGGAAAATAGACTCTTTGCATTTTCGAAGATAATGCTGATCTTCGTTGGCCAAGATAGATGGATTGGAAGTGTGGAAGGTATGTTCAGCTTTTTGGGAATGCTGCAAGTTAGCATACGACAGACATAACACAATGTTTCATGGCTCGCACGTGTTCCAACATGCGTTCCTCAACGGATCGACGTGTTTCCCCAAGATAAAAATTATCACTACACGGCAATGAATATACAACACCTTTGGTATTTTCTAAACTTGTAGTATCCTTAAGATGTAATCGTAACTTTTTTGCAGTAGCATTCTTATTACTAGCAGTAAGAAAAATGTTGTGCATATGTAACAACTTAGACAAAGCCGGAAACAACCTGGGATGGAAATCCGTAGATACGAAATGGGTGTTCTTAGACCAAACCAGAGACCAATTAATTATAACGCATATCATTGTTGTAAATTTTTGACAGAGTTTTTGTGAAATGCCTCCTAAGGAATTTAATGGGATAATCATTACGACGTTGTATGTCGGTAATTTGTTGTAATTCTTCATCAAACAAATGCGAAGAACTTGAATACAGAAATGCTCTTCGAATCAAGATAACGTTGATCTTGAAATTAACTGGAATAAAGGAGCAGAAGTTAAGCGTGATACCTGAATAAGGTGGTCTCTCTATAGACCTCTGTTTGAAAGTGCGTTGACATATCGGTAACTTTCACATCAAGAAACGGAATTTGACGATTCGTGCTTTTTCTATTTCAAACTGAATATTGGGATCTATACTATTGAAGATTTACAAGATACAGCCCATATGAGAATTCTTTGCATAAATAAGGATGCCATCAACATATCTGTAGAAGAATGAAATATTTAATATTCATCAAATTAAATAAACGCTGAGTCTTGAACAATCCCCCATGTTGTCGATGGCTGAATCATCCTTATATATTATTTCTCAAAGCTGTTTTTCTGTGGAAACGCCATATTTCCGCTAATTCTTCAACAAATTCAATGATTGAGACATCATTTCGAAGATTACGTTCCCCGCTAATGACGAAAAATAAACAAATTGTTTAAAATTAACGTTTATTTAAAAAAACTTTATTTTAAAAAACTTTTTATAAAAATGTAGACACGCTT
>JAFIDM010009631.1:110776012-110788667 GCA_023159025.1 Thereuonema tuberculata
CACCGCTAATGACGAAAAATAAACAAATTGTTTAAAATTAATGTTTTCGTTAAAAAATGTTATTTTAAAAACCTTTTTTAAAAACCTTTAGTTGTAGAAGGCACACTATGTCTAACAAATGGACGACAGCTTTTGGAGTTGCTTATTATTTCTCAAAGGGTTTCTTTTTTTTTTTTTTGTCGGTGCGACACATGATTGAGACGTCATTTTGAAGGTTACGTTCACTGAAATCAACATTTCTCCTCGCAAGTAAGTACCATCCTTATATATTATTTCTCAAAGGTGTTTTCGTGTCGGTACGGCATATTTCCCTTAAGACTTCATCAAAATCAATGATTGAGACATCATTTTGAAGATTACGTTCCCCGCTAACGACGAAAAATAAACAAATTGTTTAAAATTAATGTTTGCGCTAAAAACTTTATTTTAAAAACCTTTTTATAAAAATGTACACACGCTTTAACAGAAGCGACTTATTTTTCGAAAGCGAAACAAAATTTCAACTAATGCTGTAGCGTCGTAACTTCTAATACATCCTTTTTGGAATAAAAATGCACTTTAAAAATATATTTCATCGTTTATTTAATAAGAACAGATAAAAAAACAAACAAAGATTTAGGTTTTAATAAAAATAAACGACTTATTACAATAAAAAACATAACAATTTGTCAACTTCTCATATATTATTTCTCAAAGGTGGGTTTTTTTTTTTTTTTATCTCACTTACTACTTCATAAAAATCAATGATTGAGATATTTTGAAGGTTACGTTCATCGCTAATGACGAAAAATAAACAAACTGTTTAAATTATTCTTTTCGTTAAAAAACTTTATTTTAAAAATCTTTTTATAAAAATGTAAAAGGTGCCATCTATTGATAATCTGTTCATTTATTTATTTCCACATTACCATTCGGCGACTGATCAAGATACCATACGAATTATTCGCACGGGTCAACCTTTTTATAAAAATGGAGAAGGCGCCATCTATTGACATTGGGTTTAACTAACATGCACGATAGCTGTTGGATTTGTTTATTATTTCTCAAAAGTGGTTTTTTTGGTGCGAATTATTCGCACGGGTCAACTAGTTATAAAGAAAAACTTGCATATCGAAAAGGGCACGTATGAGCGGAATTAGCTTAAGAAAAGCTGCATCTGTGGACATACCTTCCACACTTCCAATCCATCTATCTGTTGAAAAATGTTTAAGGTTTAGAATTTAGTTATTAATTGGAATTGGTAGAAACACCAATTCGATCTTAGGTGGAGACTTAGATTCTTGTTGAGGTCCGAATGTTCATCCAGAAACACATGTCATAGATACCAGACGTATTCCCTGGAGCAAAAAAAATTATTAATATTGCGCTTCTATATCAGTATTGGACCGAAATAAATCATAAGAACTGCTATTTCGCTGGAAAAGGCCTAAGCTTCCATAAAATCAGCTTTAAGTTCACTTTCAATCTTTTAAGCTAAACCTGCTTAAATTAAAAACTCCTCATTTAGATAACTAAAGCATAATAAATTTACTAACTAAAGTCTCTATTTTTTTTTTGTTTTTTTTTATTACTTTCGATGCTGTTGCCCAATTAATTATAATGTACATCGGAAAAATTATTCAATAATTAAAGTATTTGCGGAATCTACTAAAACTTGGCCGAAACAAATTTCTTTATAATTTTTTTGTTATTATTATTCAAATAGATTCACTGGAATATAGACTAACAATTCGAACTGCGGATATCAGTGTTTACATTGCAAACGTCGTCATTCAAGTGTAAAATCGGGCTGTTTTTTTATTTTTAAACTGGCCTGAGTTCTCTGGATGCAACCCATCGTCATATGCGGGTAGGAAACCGAAGATGGATGACGCCATTACCGCACGAGGGAATGGAGAATTCCAAATGCAGTTTCTCTGCATTCCTCTCCTCGTTACTTTTTAATTTCTGCAATGTTCGGAAAGAATGGAAGAGGCGACTTTTCTGCTTACCATCGTACTACTTTCTTCTTTCTTTTCTTTTTTTTCCAATAGCGATCTGACTTCTTTTTTTAAAGAATTTCTTAAGAAAATCAATAACAAAACAACTTCATTTTTCAATAACCAAACAACTATTTCATATTTTTTGCATGACTTTCAAAAAAAAAAAAAATAGTTTTATCAAAAGACATTTAGGAGGAGAAAGGGGAAAAAAAAACTAACAAATCATATTTTTTGAACAAGTATCCTACAAGGAGAAACTAAAGATATTTGAGGATTTTTCTACGTAGGACGTCAATCAAAATCTTCCATTTTCTTAATCAGATTCATGCTTACTTAACAAAAAATTTTAAAAAAAAACTCAAAAGAATTACAGTAAAAAGCTATATTAAACCTCTTGCTTTAGCTAGAGAATTCGTTGACTGAGCATGCGAAGGCTCACTATTTCAATTGAATATTTATCTTATCTGTTTACGTTAAAACTGCTGACGGATTTCCATAAAACTTGATATCTTACTTGTGGTCCAACTTAAAACATAGGCTCATTTAATTACGTTTCTACCCCCTTCCATCCCTCAAAAATGACCCCGCTAGATGAGCTATATGATTTTTTTTTAAATTTGTGGTAAGATGTTTTTTGTGGTCTTAATCGTGTTTATGTTAGTCTCCATTCCCGTAGCGGTCCATAAAACTATGCTTTAGCGCAGAAAGCTCACTACCCAATACGCAGTGATAGCTGACCATATGCCTAGTGTTAAAATTAATAGCTTTACATTCTGTCATTGCCTGAAACTTTAAAAGCAACTAATAATTAAGCTAAAATTAAATCTTTTCTCAAAATTCTTATCTCAACGCTATTTTTGCTATAGAAATACCGCTTACGAAATTAGGAGCTAAAAATCAATTTTCACTTTCACAGATGAGAGAATAATATGTAACAAAAATCTAATAAAATTTCAGTTAATGTAACTTAATTTTTTTCAGAAAAAAAAAAACAACAATAATATCATACATTTCTGACTTATTTTAATAAATAAAAAAAGTTTAGTGTAATAATAATAATAATATCATTATTTTTCGTTTAAAACAGTGATTCTAAACACAGAAGCATGCAGCCTTTGAGAGAGCTAGACATGCTATTTTTTTTTTGTCTGTCTGTTTCCTATACAATGCCACACCCACTGACCTATCGGAACAAATTTTTAACTACCGTTGACTAGGATCCTACGGAAATACAGGATACGTGTTTTTCCGTTTTTTTTCATTAAATGACTGCTTTACACGAGCTCGAAAACTTGCCACGTGCAGCCTTGCGAAATCGGCTCGCTTAACACGAGCAAGTAAACTTTCAGTGGCATGTCTCATTATGCTCTTATTAATATTGTGATTAAAAATGAAGAGGTTGGTTTCGCTGATTCAGTTTTGTTATTAATTCTTGCTCATCCTACAGCACAGATACAGAAACAGGAAAAAAAAAATCCCGGAAGAACAGAATGTGGCGGATAAAGCCGTGGATGAAAACCTTTAGCAAAGAACATCCAAATTAGCACTATCGCAGTTTTCCAAATACATTTTTCTCTCCGCTAGGCGCTCTGATGTCGAGTTGCTTCTAAACTAGCTTCAATTGAGAGCAAACTGAATTTAAAGCGAAGTGGCAGGTTTTCGAGCAATTTGCCAGTTTGGGGCCGTTCAAGTATTACGTAAGCACATATTTAGTCATTGTAGACGCCCTCCTGTGCTTATGTAAGATTTGCCAAATCATTAATAGTAAATAACACTGAAATACACACGAAATACTGAGGAAAAAAAATGTTTATTTGTCTTACGTAAGCATTGCTCTTATTTCCCCCCCCCCCCCCTCGTCAGCAAAAATAAACAAAGCTTGAACCTCCCACCTCCCTTGAATGCTTACGTAATACCTGAACAGCCCCTTTGGGGCAAGTTTCCAAACAATGGAATGCAGTCAAAAGAGATTTTTTTAACCATTTCTTCCCCGATCTCAATGTTTGTAAAGTACCATTTCTCTGTACGACATCTATATATATATATAAAAAGAAAAGTCCTGACTCACTCACACTGACTGACTCATCAACGCCCAGCTCAAACCCATGGACCTGGAAAGCTGAAATGTTGCACAGAGGTCCCCTTTATGATGTAGACAAGGAATAAGGCCGGATTTTTCGAAAGTCCCACGGGATATGGAATAAAGAGGATTTATATTTTCGCTTTAAAGTTGCCTTATCGATATATATATAGGTGTGTGGCGCCAACCCGCAATACATCTGAGTTATCCGGAGAAGGCCACAACGGGCTTGGAACTCGTATATTTTCCGATCTCGATATTAATTTGATAAATAAATAAAGTTTTTTTTTTATGCTATATATGCAAGGGTTCCGGAGCGAAGCGACGGTATCCGGCTAGAGAACCAATAAAGAGAAACCCACCAAGAGATCAGAGATGTTTCTTTGTCCAAACAGTATGAAGGTGTTTAGTTTTGAGTCCAACAGAAAGTAGAGACGAGGCCCGCGGGACCGAGATGGATGGGAAACGATCTTCATACATTATCTTCAAGAACGAGTAAAAAAAAATGAGGGATTTTTAAAACTGTTGGTCCGTCCGGAGAAGATCAAAATGGGACGGGACAGGGGGAGGGGGGGCAGAGGTTGGAGCTATTGAAGAGAAGTATAGCGGACCAAAAGTTGAATTTTCTCAGATTACGCAAGTTCCTACGGCTTGTAAAAGGATAAAAAGTATCACATCATTTCTGTGTGAATGTTTTCAGTTTTGAGATATTTAATTATTTTAATTTAAAATAATTAAATAGAACCATTCTTCAATACAGCTTCACTACATAGTCTCTATTATAATGTACATTTTATTCGCAATTTCAAGACCAATATATTAATCATATTCATTAAAAATAAGAACTCAAATTACACCATTTGTACTGTATCCCATGTGCATATTTATCATTCTCTCCAGACATCGTAACATTTTCTTTATTTAAGCCCAAATGAAGGCAACTAAACAAAAAACCGAAAGATGTGTTTAAATCAAAACACCATGTAGACAGACGCAAGCAGTAAATTTAAAATGCGAATTATTCAAATAGCGAAATCCTTTTATTATTATTACTTCAATCACATTAATAAAATGATTAATAAATTAATGATTTTACAATTAATGATACAATTTAACAACAACAAAAAAAAAACTGAAAAGAAACTGGGACAGAAACTCTAACGAACAAAAAATTCGGCAACTGCTTTCAATCTGCTACATCAGTATTCAAATTAGCTCCTAAAACATTTAAAAATTCATGAACTCCAGCTGTTGCACACCCAGTCCAGAATTAACCATGCATATTGCATTATTGGCATAAATATTGGACCATTTAATTGATTGTATATTAATGTATTCGCATAATAAAAGCAGTCATGGAGAGCCTCAGCTGATTGACCGTCTCGGGAAACGGAAATGCTTTACATATTCTTCAACCCCTTTTGCAATAAATTTACACTGCCTTAAGTAAACATCTAATGGTTGAATAAATTGCTCTAAGCGAGAAAAAAAATTATTTGGATAACCTTATCAAAACCTGAAATTGTAAACAGATTTGTTTAATCAATCCACGAGTCTACTAAGGGAATATACTTATGATTAAGTTTTTATCAACGGCCACGCGGTTGGCGTTGTCGCTAAGATACTGGCCTCTCACCTCTGAGTACAGGGGTTCGGTTCTCATGAGGGTGGACGATCCGCGGTGGGCAGATCTTTCTTTTTTCGTTTTCTCGTGGTTCTCCCATCTCCCCTGTACTTCTCCCACCATACTTTCTCTCCGTCTGTCCTCATTTCCGTGGGATAGCACAATACACCAACGGTAGCGGTGCTCAGCTTCCCTGCCACCCACACTCACAACATAAGTTTTTATCAAATATGATACCCATTTTGAAGAAGTAGGACCATGGGTAATAAAAGCAGGCAGTGTAAAAAATTCAAATTGGCATCCTTTACAATTGCGGCATTTTTTTTTTTTTTTTAGTTACTATTTATGATTAAACATGGTGGTAATGGCAAAACAACAAAAGTGGGGATAATAAAAGGAGACACCGACATACAGTAGCTGTACTGCAGGGAAGCTTCTCTATTATTTTAATAATTTTTCTCTCAAAACTGAAATAGTTAATTTTATTAATTTTTCAATCTCTTTAGCTAACAATTAATTTCTTACAAAAAATCGTTTTGAACTAAAAAACATTCTTGAATTAAATATTCCGCGCCCATCCCCTTCGTAGGTTGCACCTCACAGTTTGGCTACTTGAAGGTACTGCTTAGCCAGACGAAAGAGACTGGTCACGTGATTTACTGGTCGCTCAGACCTCTTTCTCGGCGTGAAAATAGGGGAGATGGGCATGTGCCCACAAGAACAGAAACAAACGATGTATAAAGTGAAAAATTACTGCACAAAATTCAGTTTAAAATTAATGCGAGAATAAAATACACACACAGAGAATAAGAAATACATGTATAATAAACTTTTAAAATGTAATTCTCCTCTTCGGCTTGTTCCATTATTTTGGCAGTGTGCCAAATCCAGTCTTTGTCGCTTGGGCAAGCAGTAGTTAGAGGAACAATCAAACCGACAGAAAATGTAAAAAGACTTTAAACGTGATATTAATAAAGGAATTACAATTAAATAAAAAAGAAATTACATAAGATTATATTTAATAATTAGGAATGCAACCGTTGCAAGACTTTCTCCGTACTTACATGTAATTTCAAATAATCTTTCGGAAGATAAATGTTTCAGTTACTCTGTCTACAAAGTTTTGGCCCCTAAACGAAATAGCCTTTAATAATAATATACACAGACCAAAATCTAATCTCTTTTCAATATAAGCATACTCTTAAAAGGATTAAATGTATACCACTGATTTTCTGGATGCACAATGGTAGGCCTTTTAAAATAATAGCACTAAAATCTATTCAAATACAGACATTGTAACCAAACTTCACAGTCTCATGAAAAATTGTCGTAGTTTGAAACTGCCATTATTAAATATTTATATTTGTTAAATGCGTTAAGTACTGTGAATAAGAGACATAGGAAGATATACACAAACACTATCTGAAATGCAAACATTATTCCAAAACAGTACAAATATCTTCAAGGAAATTTGAAAATGTGAATGCTTTATCTGATGCAGCAATTTTCGGAATAAAAATACTAATAAAAATAGTTTGATTTGCATATCATTTGCAATATTTCTATGTTTTCCCATTACAATGATATGAAGAAAGTAAAAAAAAGCATTAAAACAATGAATCAGATGTCGACATATAATCCTACTAAAATTATAAAAATGAAACTAAAGAAAAACGACAACTTTAGTTTTCTAGACCTTTCTTGAGATTTTCAATAACTTACTTCCTCTAGTCTTAATAACAGTTATATTAAACATTAATAAATATGCAATTAATTTTTTGAGATAATACAAATTCGTGAATTAAATTACTTACCTTTTTAAATAAACTGAAATCGAATTAATAATTCCTAGTCCACAGATAGTCTGTCAACCTAAGTCATCCGTAGATCAGAAAGCTAATAAAAAGAGAGAGAAAAAAAATCTAAGAAAACTCCTCATGTTTTTTTTAAAAGTTCAAATAAGAAATCGAAGTCAAAATTATATTGTCTTTAATTATATAGCCACCATTGTTCAAAAATGATTAATCCCGAAGTGAAGCAATTCAAAATCCCCTAGGTTTCTCTAGGCTTCTCAAGTACCGATCGAAAGAGCAGTTGGAATAACACTGCAAAGCCAGCTTCTGTTGCATCTGGTCGAGTGGTGTGCTTTCATTTCTGAGCAAATATTGTTTCTTGCGTCAACATGACATAAGAAATAGGAACTTAGCTTAAATGTGAACTATTTGTTTCTGTCTGCCGGCACGTCACTACTGTGTTCCTAAGTCAACGCTCCTTCCATTTCTGAATGTCACCTCCTTTCAATGGATCGTTGACACAAGAGGAAAACACATCAGGAACCCTCAATGGGACGACATTTACCACGCCAAAAAATAATACAGTACGCCAAGGCCACTGCAAATCCACAGAATAATCGTTAATGATTTTCATCAAAGTTAAACAACCAATGGTGATATTTTAAATATTTAAAAACATTAAGTAAATATTCTATACAAAATCAAAGTAAATTAAAATTTCATGGCTAATTGATTACTCTTTATTTTTTCAAAAATAAGCAAACAAGAGATTAACCCTAGTTCGATTAGATTCGCTTTAATGCTTTGAAAGAAATATGGCTCCGTTTGAAATTGATTTTAGCAATAAAAAGATAATGAATAAAAACAAGCGTAAAACTTCGCCGAAATTTCCTTTTCACCTCTGCATCAATAAATACAGCTATGTAGAATAAAACAATTTTAAAAATAAAGAAAACCCCTTAGTAGCTTTACCGTTAACTGATAATGTTAAGATTACTGGTACTGTCGAGGTCAATATGATCAACTTTTCAAAAAGTAACTCAAACTGGAATTATACTTCAATTTAATTTTATCTCTAAGTAGATAAAATTAGTCTGTAAAAAAAAAAATCAAATTATGTAACAAAAGTGGACTCTGATTTTCTCATTACAGATCTCAGTAGATCTCCTCTTAATCTATATAACATTCAGAAGTCTATATCTAAAAGTGTTCGCAATGGTTAGCTGGATTGTCTTTCTGGAAAGTTTTCAGTTCAACATGCGACAACACGTACCAACAGGTATTCATCTCAACTATCAATCAGTGGTGGTCGCGGGGTTTCCGTGTAATCAATAATGCCTAAGGTTGTTGAATTTTTCTGCCTTTCTAGCGTCTGTAATCATTCCCTGTTCAAACTCAGGTAGATCTTCTTTATCCTAATTGTATGCGCAACATACTGTTGAACTGATAAGCTCTGGTTGTGCCATCTTTTACTCTATAAAGTCGTAACGTCATTCAGCACTATGTCCACAGGGTGGAGACAAATGGCCGTAACGATTTTATCCATTAATAGCAATACTGATCCAAATCTCCATTTTAATGTATACGTGACAAGAATGATTTTTCTCCTTCAGTTCGTTTTCGAAACTTCAAAGCAACACTGTGTCGATATGAAACTTCAACTTAAAAATAAGCAATAACTACATTATTTAGTTTTTAAGTTTATTTAGTTTTAAGCCAATCACGAAACACTTGCGTTTCTTAAAGAGGAATCGGCATCCGTTTTCTCTTTCGAGTCACGTTTTCTTTTTTGAATTTCTGAGTGAAGATCAAAAAGCGTTTAATTATTGGAGTATTTAGTAAACATGTGTAAGGAAAGATAGGATGGGCTCAAGAGGTTTCCAAATCAAAATAAAGCGTACCTGACTACCTGATAAGTTGTACTGCAGAAACGCTCTATGCAGATGCCGTATTTCACTGGATTTTTAAAAGTAAAAATTGCACAAAATTAACATTTTTTATCGGGGACATACTTTCCGCCGCGTTAAATACGAATTCGCGGTATATTGGACCGCGTTAAATAGGGGCTTCTACTGTACTTGGTTATTTTACTGAATACTGTAGTTTCCTTGAGGAACAAATGAGTGTCCTGAAAGAAAGACATTAATTTTAGTCAACCATTCGATTTACTTATTAATTATTGGCATTTTCATGCTCATAATTAGTTTTATCTCTATTAGATCAATCAACAGATAATTTTGGAATTATAAAGTACACTTATATTAATTTATATATAATTTTTAAACATGGATGTTATTAACTACATTAATAATAAGTAAATAAATAAAATATTGTGTGTAGAATCTACACAATATTATTACTTGGAATAAAACTATTAAATACAAATTAAGTCATATTCTTTCCATTTATATAAAATCCCATCCTCTAATCTACTATTGTTTAAAAGGTAGAATTAAAGTACTAAATTATTTTCTATACTAATGATAGTACTAGATTCTGAAGTATAATCATGTGCTGGTTTTTTCAAGTAATATTTCTATTAAAAGAAAATTCAGTTGAAACTAGAAAGAAGAGATCATATGCCCTTCTAAGATAATTAAAAGGCAAACCGAGTTTGTTGCAAACGAACAAAGCTATTTTTAATGGTGGCCATTTAGCAGTAGAATTAATTGAGCAGCAGAAGATAAACAAATCTAAATAGTTTTTCTTTTATGAATAAACTTTAAATTTTATTTCATTGAAATTAAACAAAAAAAAAGCGAAGGGAGGAGAGAGTTAATCTTTAAAAAAATATAGAATCTTTATATCTATTCTTTAAAAATAAATGTATGTTCTTTTTTAATATAAATATTTCTTTTTTTAATTTTTATAGCAAAGAATGTGGCAATTCCCCCCCCCCCCAAAAAGGAATTTACTACTACTCCTTATTACAGTCATTTTGTAAAGCTTATAAAACGTAGCAAATGATTATATAAAATATTTATTGATTGACTGATTATTGTAATACTCTATTTCTGCACTTAATTGATATTCTTTTCACATCAATTTCAAAATTAAAGGTTTGATTTTAAAGAAAGGCCGATCACTGTGATAAATTCAGAAAAACACAAGAATAATCTACAAATTCGATTTATCAATTTGAATTCAGAAATATTCTGTCAGAAATAATTACTTGGCGAAATTAATGCTACTTCCAATTGTTAGGGAAAAAAAAAAGGGTGTGGAGGGGGGGGGGGAAATTACAGTATTATTAAATTACTTTTTATTTTCAAACACTGAACGAATTAAATTGTGCTAAAATAATTGCCTGACTATTTCCTTCCAGTAACTAAGTGCAGTAATAAGATTTTCAAGTTTGGATCATGTGTTAATCCACTTAGTGCTTCATGCACTGCTGCTAATTACATTCGTTTGTCTGTAAGTAGATAAATTGATTACCCTACCACAGCGGAGGACATGTGCATTTCATCAGCTTCTCTGATTGTCTTATTAAGTATCCATTACTGCTTGAACTAAACAAAAGAAATGTAATTTTAAACAGCTGCAACTGTTTTCGCACTTACTGAACCGTTTTATTCTTATAGGAATACTGTAACTAATACTGTTAATTCTTTTTTTTTTAAAAAAAGTTTAGAATTATTATTATACACTTTCGCAAATAATTCCATTTTAAAAGTAAAGTTGAAATATTCTTTTTTTTTTTTTTTTCATCTTAAAATCACGATTTCTAAAAATTTAGGCAGTTTGTCACTAAGGATAAAAGTAAAAAAGTCTAGGCTCCGATATCACACTAAGTATGAGATCCTCATTAATATGGTTCGGAGATACCTTACCAATACCTTAAATGTTTGACCATTTAGGAAGGATTAACTTTTTGGAAGTCTTCATAAAAAAATTTAGGGGCCCTAGAACTACATGTGTATATGTATATTAGGCTATAAATTGTAATTTTCAAGAATATATTTTTAACATACATGCATACTTCGAAAATAAGGCGAGTTAGATTCCAGACAACCGCCGTAAAGCGAGTATCGCCTTAATGCGAATCTTTATTTTTATTTATTTATTTTTATTTCACTTGCCAGTGCGTATAAAAGCTTAAAAACATTTTTACACTATCATTAAGTGCGCAATACTACTAGATCTAAAAAAAGAAAGAAAAGAAAGAAGATGCAAAAGTAAAAATAATAAATAATAAAAATGGTACTATTTTCGTCCTTTGCTAACGGGGTCTGACAAATGAACATTTTAAAAGAAATAACTGTTGAAGGAATACAGATGCTCAGTAATACAGAAGCGCCTTAAAGAGTAGTAAGTATGTATATCAGTAAGCAGTCATTGTTATTTTTGGTTTTAATACAGTAAATTCCAAATACAAATAATATAAATACGTAGAGCGAACAATAATATTTCCGTACCAATAAGGACTTTGCATCTTCTAGTCCTTTCATATTTGAATGCAAAAAAAAAAAAAAAAATGTTCACCGCTGCCAGAACACCTTGGCCGCAAAATTCGTATGTCATGATGCAGCCAAGTGGGGATGATAGGATCAGAGCCGGCCCGAGGGAGAAGGGGAGATCTAGGCGGTCGCCTGGGGCCCCGCGGCTGGATGAGAATTTTTTTTTCGTTTTTATTAGCTGTAATATTGTAACAGTTTGCATACAAATATTTTTAGAAATCATTTATTTATCTGTATTTTTGTAGAAATTATTTAACTGTATTCATTTTTATCCTTAACCGTTACTTATTCCTTTGCATTTCCTAATTACTCATGTTCTGTTTATTTTTAAATTCTTTTCCGTTGCAGCCATTGAATCAGTTAATTAATTTAAGTTCGTTATGTTTTTATCCAATCGTTATGTATATTTTAATTAATCTTCCAATCAAATTCTCCATGTAAATACTATAAAACCAATGTTTCTCATGTAATAAATTAATTCAGTTTAGTTCCAGAAGTTGACTCGTTGTCTTTAGATCCCAAAGACTCTCCCACGAACACCATTACAATATTATCAAATTTCCATTCGGCCATCCCATAAAAGTTTTATGCTTATTTTCTTTGTTTAAAATTCGGTTTGCTCCAACAAAGTCCATGAATGAGCCGTAGATAATCAAAATATATCTAATTTTAGAAAGTGCCTGTAAGGAGGTTTTAGGAAAGTTGGATCGTGGGGG
>JAFIDM010009631.1:110797569-110818819 GCA_023159025.1 Thereuonema tuberculata
TCGGGACCAAAGGAAAACGACGACTTAAACGGAGTGACGACTTAATGAGGTTTTACTGTATCTTTACGCCTGCAAAGATGAATAAAAGAAGATGGAAGGATAGTAATATATAAAAAGGATACGTTTAGTAATTATAAGAAAAAAGTTTTATTCTTTATGCTTGAACATTTATAAGAAGATTTATAAAGAAAAAGTTTTTATAAGAAGAATTAGAAGATTTTATAAATATAAAAAATTCTACAAGGAAAACATTTATAAGAAGATTTTGTAAGAAAAAAATTGTTTTAATTTATGAAGAAAACTTTTATTTATTTATTTATTTTAGTTTGATATCAGGACTCGAAAAATTAACGTGTATAATTGTTGTAATTTCACGTTTTTATTTTTTATTGTTTAATCATTGAATTCTTGTTTGTATTATTGATGTGTGGAGAAATTAGGAAGGAGTGAGATTTTCTCTCCTCCTAATAAAGAATTTTTATAAAAAAAAGGCTTGAAAAAATGGTGCCGATTAGGTCCATGAAATATCGCCGTGATATGTAAGGGTAAATAGAAAGTCGTTTGTTCGTTAATAAATTAGTTACGATATCTTGTCATGGTTTAGTTTATTCGTCTAACAATTCATATTACGAAACAATCGTAATTACAATTGTAATTTTTTCGCGGGATTGAGTATCTAATGAACATCAAAATTTGCGGAAATTTCACAATATAAAATTACGAAATTATACATCTTTTACATTTTATAATAGAATTTTGGTACAGAATCGTAGAGATAATAATTTGGGCCCACATCGCTCCTTTTCACATCCTACTCATAAGTTATCATTCGAAATTTTTCTTTTATTTATAATACCTAAAATTTAATCTAAGTGTAGGCTTTCTTTTCAAAATTCTGAATTCCCCCCCCCCCCCAATAAAAAGAGTAAGAGGGGGAGAGAGAGATTTGCAATGAAGTAAAAGTTCACGATGTCGGGAAATGAATTAAAGAGGTCAGTTCTCACGGGAAAATTGACCAATCGACCTCAATTTTTCGGCAACTAAACATCACTTTTGACAGAATTTGTTTTGTTTAAGGTAACAACAGTCAAAAATTGCGTTTTCTAAAAGCCCACAGATTTGGAAATAATAAGTCTTGAAAAAAAAAATACTTATTATTTGAAAAAATATCAAAATCAGAAAAAAAGCAACCAAATTAAAGTCACTATCTAAAATTTGAAGAGAAAGAAAATCTAATTTCTTGGGAATTGCCAAAAAAAAAAAAAAGCATAATCCACGGAATCTACAAAAAGAAATTTGAATTCCCAGGAACGTAAAAAAAAAAAATTAAATAATTTCAAAAACATTTCGAAAACTTAATGAAAACTTTATCGTTCTAATCATAATAAAAGTTAATCTAATAAATGTGCAATGATTTCGCAAAAAATATAATCTGATTTCAAGTTTCCACTTCTAAGAAAAAGTTTGAGATTAATTCCAAATTACAGAAAATTGGAAAAACCCGGATGTCATAAATTTTCTAAGTTTCTAATCAAACCATAAAGACCACTTTTAATTTTTAATGCTTGACTGAGTTGCATCATTCATAGCCTAAGAGAGTTTTATTAAAGTTGTCCTAAGATTCGAAACCAACTAAATTAAATTTTAAGCACTGAAGTTTGCATATTTTCAAAATGTTTTCGTAAATTCATCAACGTCATCTAATATTGTTTATTACTTATAATTTAATATTAAATTACAAAAAAAAATATTATATTAATTAGTTCCACGGTCCTTCAAAAGCTGCGTTTAATATTTTTTACTGTTTACATGCAGAAAGATATTTTGGGATCAATAAAATTTCTTAGAGTATAATATTTATTGAAGTTTGAAATTCCGTAAAGTTAAGCTGTATTCAATAAGTAATACTAGGTTCAGCTTAATTTTACAGAATTTCAAACTTTAACAAACCAATAAAGTTAAAAAAATTGCCAACAACAACTTTCAGCTAAAAAGAACATTCGAATGGAAAAGGCTTAATTTTTTCTTCTACTCACTCACTGCCATAATGATAAAATTTGGTAACCAACCGAACAAGATATAGGATCAAATTATTATTATTATTATTATTAAAGTCCCGACGATTGTGGACACGATAATTCAATCAGTAATTCTCCAAAAGTTTTGAATTTACGATTTCAACTGTTGTATCAACTTTATCTTATAACTAATAAGAATTTGATATCTATTAATTACATACCACATTAATTTTAGCAACACTTAATTAGGAGCTTAATGTTAATGTGATAAATCAAAGACTAATTTCTATGGAAATACTTATATTTATTTAATTTATATTTATACGATGTAATTTATGGCTCTGTCTAGTCCTAATGAAAATTTGATAAATGTAGGTCATTTTTTAGAGCCCAACTACAGTCTTTTTATAAAACCAAATACATTTATTGCTATAATCAACAGGGTCGCCAAGAGGGGGGGGGGCAAAAGGGGCAGATTGCCCCGGGGCCCCAGAAAAAGAGGGGCCACATGATTTTCGGGATGGATTTTGGATTTTCGGGATGGGGGGGGGGGGCACAAATCCAAATGTTGCCCCGGGGCCACCACTAGTCTCTGGGCGGCCCTGATAATCAAGTCCACACAGTGATGATTTCTTTCTTTTTTTTCTTTTTGCAGGCTAGCGTGTGGGAGACAAACTGCAGCTCTTAAAACTTTGTATTTTTGTTGAAATTGTGGGGAAAAAAATAAGAAAGGCTCTTCACTGTTAGAGATCTTCGACTCCTGGTCTACACTGATCTTGATTTATGTCAATTTTAGATAGGTCAAATTTTTAAGATACTCAAGGATTTTGTTCCAGAATTACTTAAAATTAAGTAAATATGAGAAAATTTACAAATAAATTTTATATTATACGCCTATATGCTGTTTATTTGCCTTATAATTTGGTAATGAAGTTCCTTTTACTAATAACTTTAATCCTTTTCTTGAAATCTGCAACTTAAACCACTGAATTGAGAACAAAAAGCTTGATTTCATTATTAAAATGTTTAATATTTTTTTTTAATAAAATGACACTACATGGGATTAAAAATTCAAAATCTTTGAATCAATTATGACTGAAGGCACTCCTAAGAAATCAATTATCTGTTCGTTTTCTTTCTTAGACAGGTAATTATTAGGTGTGTCCCGGCAACCTTATTAAATAACCGAAAGCTATGGAAACGGAAAGTAGTTTTTTAAACAATTACTTCAATTCAACGGAACTGAAATTATTCTTTTTGATTTTCAACTATTAATAACAATCATGAACTCAATACAAAAAGATCGATACAAGGTCACCACCTTGTTTACATTGAGAAACGTTCATTAGCCTTAATACTAATTAAGTTGTCGAACCAAACTCACCTGTACACTACAAATCAATAGCTGTAATTTCAGTTTTCTTAAACGTTATTCATTTAGGTGCCATTTAAGATATTTCATTTCTCAAAAAAAAATTTAAAAAAATGGCAATAATTCGCTACCTTATGTAACGCCATAAACAAATAATCCCAATGCAGAGATTATAAGAGAGTAATATTATCGTGGATTTAATATATCCTAACTATTTTGTTTTAATTTTTATCAATCAATGAATGCCAACCAATCAATTTTCCTTTGTTTCTAATGACTTAATGGCATTTTCGATTTGTTTTCCGCAAACCCTAGATGCAGGAAATTATAGAACAGTTAAAAAGTTCGCAGGAGGAAGGATATTTGGCATTATTTAAGTGACTCTACGAACAAAAACCAACAGAAAAAAAACTGTAGTCATATTTGCAGTCCGGATTTCAAAAATCGAGGACTGATTTTTAATTAGGGTTCGGTATCTTCTATCGATCCAAATTAGATCCTTATTTTGGCAAGAGTGAACCAAGCAAGTAGATGTGCTTCACTGTGCTACAAGGATGTAATACAGAGAACCCATCAACTTTGTAGAATCGAATCAGAATTACTGAATTTCCGTACAGTAACGAAATTTTTCGGTAGCAATTGTTCCAACGTTTCTTCTCAAGTCCAGGAATACCAGATGCATCTGCAGGTTTTTATAAATAATTATGTCCACCAAAACAAAATTACTATCAAACAAAAGTTTGCACCTTCTCTTTCATATACCAGTGGCGCACCCCTAAATTGGCTTCTTTTTTGGGGGAGGGGGATAGAGGAGAGTTTCGAGGGAAACAAGTTTTACAGAAAATACCAAACGTTTACTTTTATTTAAGTTTAGCTTACTTAATATCAACGCAACCTGACGTAAAGACGTCTTTATTTCTAGCCATTATGTCAAGGCCTACATCAAGAGATACATTCAGATCTTCACGGATAAAAACTCAGACCGATTCTGAAAATATACGAAACTGACCGAAAAAGTCCTGTGGGTTCTCAAAACCTTGACAAAGTCGGCGATGAAAACTGAAAGAAGAACAAAAGATGCCGCCGAGACAGTATGTCCGTGCCGGCAGTGGTATTTGTGATTTAAAGAGCAGTACAGACTTGGGAACGGACAAATTCGGAGCTGTTTCAGTTTGAATCATTACAAAGTTAACATCAATTACCATTTCTACAATTTTGTTTTGGATTTTCACCCTTCTTCATTATTTATTTTCCACTTAAGTGATTTTGTACAACTCATTTTTCAGGCTCGGCGGGGTGGATAATCCCTAACCCCACCTCGGTGGGCCTACGCATATACAAAATATTCATTTTACAATTTCTGAAAAAGAAAAAAAAAAAAACCTACTGTAAATTTAATCTACTAATTAAATGTGCCGAATTCATTGTCACTCTTTAATTTAACCTCTGACTTTAAAATCATGTATTCATTTTTGAACTTTTTAATCATGCAACAGGAAGAAGCTTCCGACTACAAATTAATGCAGCATTCAGGAAGATCAACAATTTCTAAATTTTTATTTCACATCCGCAATGATGAGAGTTAAAAACAAAACTTGATTGATTGGCATTTGCACTAAACTTCAAGGTGAAGGAAATAAAATTATGTATATGTTAATTGATGGTACTATCTCTTTATCTTATACAATTGATTTTGACAACATTAAATTACAATAGCGAGATAAGCAATATCAATTAAAACTTTCATTTTCATCGGGCTGAATGTAATGCTCTGCATTATGCTAATTAAGAATATTTTATTACTTTCAGTATATGAAATAAAAATCTGGAATGATCTTACCTCTATTTTTGTTAACATAATTTTATTGTCCGTTGTCTAATGCTTAAAAATGAAAATGAAAGGTCTTGATCCTGTGATCAATGGTCAAATTCAAGGATATCAACGAATTGGATATATCAAGTTTTCTATACAATCATTTATCAAATTCCTTAAACTGATAGTAATTACTGAGAAACTATCTTTTTAACTGTAAATAAATAAAATAAAATAAATAAAATTTCTGTCTCCCCAAAAGACAATACCGATGGAATTATTTGACCAACAATAAAATATCGGGCGCTGATTGTTTCCTCGCACAATCAACACAAATATTGATATTGTCTGGAATTCAGAATAATGCACTAAAAATATTTCCGCTAAGTATTTAATTATTTCTCGGAATACCTGAATTCCTTTTTTTTTATTATTATTTGTTTCTCCGATATTGTATCATTAAAAAAAAAGCTCCCAAATAATCTTTTTAATTATATTATATAAAATGCTTTTAAGCCTAAGAAAGATAATTAATTTTTAATTAAATTTTTAATGTAATTTAACAACAATTTAGAAATTTCAATGCAAGTACATGTATGTAAAATTACGTTTAAAATACATAACCTGTAAAGCTCAGGGCTAAAAAATAATGCTTAAAATTTTAAGTTATCAAGAAAAAAAAATGTTGCCAATAAATACATCTTAACAAAATGAAGTTGTTATTTGACTCGTTATAAGTCGTGATATTGTGAAAGTAAGTAGGTGGATTATCAAGTCAATATTGGAAACTGCAATTTGATATTTCAATCGTTAGTAGATATTCCGAACTTTCACTCCTAAGACAGTTCTGCCCAATGGAAACCGGAAGTCCTCCTACATAAATAAACAAAGGCAATCCGACCATAGCTTAAAGCTTAGTGACGTATCATAATAATCTTAAGAGAATAATCATAATCGTATCATAATAATCAATAAGGAAACAATTGTTTTCCGACATTTCAAAACTCAGCAAAGTTGTAATTATTATCGTATATAATAACTGGCTAAGTTCGTCTGTCTGTAACTCGATATAATTAAGCTATTAAGATAGATCCAAGGTTCTCAATGATACCATTGAATCAAGGGTACTCAAATTGGATGAAAATATTAGTTCATTTTGTCATTCCATGTTGTTTCCATGAAATTTTATCCTTGGGAACTGACCTAGACAACTGCAATTCTAACAAAAAAATACTTTCAAAAACCAAATAATTTTGTTACCACTGCACCCATTTTAATGAAATTTGGCATACTTACTCAGTTTTTTACGCTGATTTCGAAACTCAAAACATTTTTGCCGTAGAAGCTTCGTTCACAAGTTAGCGCAGTATTTAGATTACAAAGGTGAGTTTTAAATGCCTTTCGGCGTTATGTGTCAAAAATAATAATTATTCCATTCTTACTTTTAGTAAAACTTATAATGGTGAACATTATTATTCATGAAGGAAGAAAAGGAAAAGGACAGGGATGGCGACAACGTCGAAACAATCAACATCACCGTCAACTTCTCCAACATCGTCAACATCAAAATCAACATCAACCCCAACCGCTCCAACACTTTCGCGGTTGGGGTCTTGAATGTGTTGAGATAATTTCTATGAATAAATCTGATAAATCTGCCGCCGACAGATTGGCGTTGTTGCAGCGAATGAAAGAATTGGAAAAACAATTTCCTAAAGAATTTAATGAAATGGAAGATGAGTTGAGTGATGCTGTTGCTGCTTTATTTAACGTTAACTTTTTAACTGCATGCTATTTTTATGTCTTGAAAAATATCATTCAGATGTTACTTCTATATCT
The DNA here is from genome assembly GCA_023159025.1 of Thereuonema tuberculata. Taxonomy (NCBI): domain Eukaryota; kingdom Metazoa; phylum Arthropoda; class Chilopoda; order Scutigeromorpha; family Scutigeridae; genus Thereuonema; species Thereuonema tuberculata. The sequence continues at coordinate 110,804,612 of JAFIDM010009631.1, forward strand.
ACAGCCAACAACGGCTCCTTCAGGAATGCCATTACATAAACTACATTTAAAAATTGATTACATAATAATGTTATTAAGAAATCTCAATACTAAACGAGGACTTTGCAATGGAGCTCGATTAATAGTTAGAGATTTAAAACCAAATTTAATTATTGCAGAAATTTTGAATGGGGCAGGTGAAAAAGAAATTGTATTTATTCCTAAAGTAGATTTAGCCCCAACGAACAAAGAACTTCCCTTTATTCTCAGAAGAAGACAGTTTCCAGTTAAACTGGCGTTTGCAATGACAATTACCAAATCACAAGGACAGAAATTAGATATGGTTGGTATTTATTTACCAGAGCCTGTTTTTAGTCATGGACAGTTATATGTTGCTATTTCTCGAGCACGTCGTGCTTGCGACGTCAAAATCAAAATTCTTGACCGAATAGATCAAGGATATTTGATAGAAGGATCTGATGCTGTTTTTACAAAAAATGTAGTTCATAAGGAGATATTTACTTTGTAGTTGACAATAAAATGATTTTTCCGATTTTTTTTATGCCTGTCGTCGACAGGCTTTGCTGCTAGTTATTATTTCTGAAATACTACTATGTTAAGCCAAATTAATTAACATCAGTTAAAATCAGTTGCTAAAATTAATGGTATTGATCTTTTTAAACAGTCTAAGCTCCTAAGTGCTTGCAATTAATCTTGTGATAAATGTCAAACACATGTTGCACTCAATGAAGGTCACATACCATAAAATTACCCCAATTAATGGTTAAATAGGAGGCGATTTAAGTTCAGGTAATCTTTATCTGTCAGCATTTCAGAATCGATCAATAATATTTATGCAATAAGTTTTATATTAAAACAACAATTACTCCTTAAATGCATCACATAAGAAACATGTATATTCTGTAATGATGAAATAATAATAAACATTTTTAGACAGTTTTTTGTCTGTACTGGATACATTAAGAACATAAACTATAAAATGACGCAGCCGTGTATTTTAATAGAGGTTTTTAAACAGTATCCTAGCTAGAGAGGAAAGGGGAGGAAGATTGAGATAACGACTCAAGAGTGTAGCGGCAAAATGAGGCCCCACTAATTTTGGGATGGAAGATATGAATACTGTTATATTTATTTATTTATTTTTTCACTGGAAGATCAATTCCTCGGGCCTTGAAATGACATTTTCATTCCTCGTCCCAGACGCCAAGGGACCTGTTTTCTCCCACCTTCATATAAAACATTTTGTTAAAACGCTATTAACTGCTGAGAGTCCATGACAGCTAAAGTACAATGACCATGAGATGGCTAGAAAGTGACATCCATTAATGAAAGAAAATAAAAAAAACGTCGAAATTATACCACATTTCAAGGATTCTGGGGACAGGCTTCCTCTTCACTGCATTCATTCAAATCTTCCGAATTAAGATAAACGAAGTGTGATAGTTTAAAATTTAGCTGAATCTTGACGCAAGCAAAACTCTAAGAAACAGTCTAACAAGCAAACCCCTACCCTGGTATCATTGAGATCGGTATTGGCCAGTTTAGAACAGAAAAGCTCAAGAAATAACAGACGAATGAATCACAGAATTCTGCAGCATTAAAAAGATTTGTATCTTCCCCTATCAAGCAAAAATCAGAAACTGCAGAAAAGTATATATGTGTATAAATATGTATCAAGATGCGAATGAACAAATTGAACTCAGATATATCTAAAACTTTTCGTGGAACCCCAGTTAAAAAAAAAAAAAAAAGTCTTAGATTGAAACTTATCTTCCTCTAATGCTTTCATTTACAAAATGAAATTAGTTCAATCTTAAACAACCTGCAATATTTTTCTTACTTTCCTTGTTACATTAACATCTTTCATTAATAATTCAATAGAATATCGAATTTTATGTTTAGAATATCGCTCGGTAGATTATTTTAAGTAGCCAACGTATGTCCTCGGCTGTCAAAGCTGACGAATCATCATTTACATAGCATATAGGGTATAATATATAACAGTTTAACGTATGTTAGTTTGTAGTTTTCTTGCATCGTGGCAACAGCACTCCAATCGGGCAGCTTGTGTTTTTCTTGCATCACGAGAACTCGAAGCCAGCCAAGCGTAACAAGAATTTAAACAACATTTCTATTTTAAAAAAATATTTGAATATCATTAAGTCAATTAGTTTAAAACTACTCAGTTAAAATAAATTAGCAATTAATTAATTAGTTTTCTTTCAATTTATTTAGCTTAAACTCCTAAAAATCTCATGAAGCAGCTTATTTATATTCCACTGCTCCCTTCGACTGTCTAACGCCACTGATCACAGATAAATGGTCATAATATTTCTCACGAACTGACAAACGGCAATCGATTCACAAAAATATTTGTATAATTTGATTAGGGATTATGCACTTCAATAATAAGCATTAATTATCATAATTTTTATAAATAATAGCATATATAGTCAATAGCATAGGAATTACTCTTAAGTTAGGGCAATGTATTTTAAAAATAATAAGAAAACTTTAGGCATCTAACTAAAACGCTGAACTCATCACTGAACTTTAAATAAATAAACTGTAAAGTATTGAAAAGTTAATTACTTCAGAGTCTAAAACGCTTACAACAGTTATTTAATTAAAATATTTAACATGCATGACAGGAAGATTTCAATGAAAAGAAACTGGTTCACTTCGAAATCCGAATCGTTTATATTTTTTTTTTTATTTAACAGGTCTCCAGACAGCACCACTTTGATGTTATTATTTCGCATTCACTACAGCTTAACTATTGATCACATAAACCTAATCGACAAAGAAAAAACGAGGTATCTTTGCATAACACAAAACAAAAAAAGAGAAAGAAATTCATTACAAAAGTTCACTACATTATTTGTACATATTAAAGTCAATTTATAAAAGAATATGCGAGGATATTTTTAAATCCGCAGGCCGTTACAAGTGTAGAACTGCTTAAGAGGTTTGGCTGCCGACTTTCACTTTCAGTTCCCAACAAAATACAATGAAATAAAAGTAAATATACAATGGGGTAGCTAGGTCTTTTTGCGCTCGGTTGATTGCACACAAATGTCGTTCCCTGGGCCGACAGCTTCGAGACTGGAAGGATATAGGAAAAATTAACTGAATACCCACGAACGAATCTCATCATAACAAAATATTCAATAAACACACAAAAATAAAACTATGGTTTCTTTGACCAAAGCAAAACCGCTATTATTAAATTTTAAAATATTTTTAAGTTTTATTTTTGTGTGTTTATTGAATATTTGTAATGATTACACATTTCAAAAATATTACAAATTGCTTACACACGTATTGTTCTATTGAAACTAATCATAACTTTAGTAATGCTTTTCAGATTCATCTGGTGACTTTCCATTTTGTCACGGTTTATTTAAACAAAAACAAAAAAATATCCTTTTGAAGTTTAATTTATTTATTGAAATCAATCTTTTTCTTTTTCATTTAACGAAATAAAAAAGAGAAAACTAAAAAGCAAATGACTATTAAATTTTACACACATTATTTTTTTTCTTATTAGCCATTAAAGTTACTTCATTTTCCATTTAATCACTACGATCATGAATGAGATTGGAATCGGCCAAATTTGTTATAATTTGATCTTAATTTATTCGCCTATTTATTTTTTAAACACGGATTAAGATCAACAATTACTTCCCACTGAATCGTAATTACGAACTAACAATAACAGATGTCTCTCTATTGAACTTTCACATCAATTTTAACATAAACGGTTTATTTTTTGTCAATATCTGCATGTTTAAGGAATAATTAAAGCATTACGGTCTATGTGCCCTTCGTCATAAAGAAAACAGTTCAAACATGTTTTATGAAGTTTAAATTTAAATTATGTTTCCAAGCACTAGAAAAATATATAATAAACTATTTTTACCTTACGCTCTCGTGACTTCATTAGTGACCAACAACCCTAATGCAAATGCTTTTAATTCATTTTCTCTTCTTCCCTAACTCAATACAACCAATCCATGCTTGGCACTGAAAATCTGTTCTTACATGATAAAATACGGGTAGTTGTTTTTTTTTTTCTTTTGAAATTTCGAGAAATATCTTTTATAATTTTCCAATGACTCGTTGGAAATTTTGATGTCTCCTCGCGTAAGAAATAAAAATCAACGACTTTTCTTAACAACCATTACGAAAAAAGCTTTCAATAAATTTCTTTATATTTGTAAGAACGAAGTGTACATTAAATCAGAAACTTTTAAAAATTTATAAATGCAAGTTTTATTATTATTGTTTAAACTTAAAAACGGTATTGTCCAAGAATGGAGCAAATTTGTATCTAATTCATCATTAAAAATATCAATTTAAATTTAAAGTTTAAAATAAAGTTGAAAGCAATTAAATATCATGCGAAATCAATTTAAAAATAATGAATAGAAGATTTAGAGTAGCTTTTACATTAATGCAAATTTATATTTAAATCTTGAAAATCAGTGCCAAGATAAGGTAGTTGCAGGTGATATATCCCTCCCTTTCGAGAAGTCATACTAAACCTACTCTTAAAGATGCTTTCTTTGCAGAAGATTTTTAAGATGACCCATTAAATTCTTGAGTTTTCACTCATCCATCCTCTGAAAATTTCAGAGCATGCCACTGTTAAAAATAATACTCAAGATTGTGAATACTCAGATGGGCTGAATATATCTTAATTATGATAATCTATCTGATAACAATATTTAAAATACAAATTATTTCCAAACTATTTTATTTATTCTTTTTTCCCCATTAAATCACTTTAATAGATATTAAAGATGTGATTCTGCTATTTAAAATGTTATTGTATAGCTGATATTTTCAAACAATTTGTAATAATTTAAACTTGTCGATAAATAAATGTCCCTCCAATTTAAAAATTATATTGTTTGACTGATTTTTTTTTTTAACTGAAAAATTATTAAAGAAATCATGTTTTCGAGTTTGATATTTGGGATTTACCTTCATTTCTTTACGAAGGTGCTTCAAGGTGCAGCAGAACTACTCAGCCCCTAAGGAGACCTTTTAAATCCTTATTCGTAGATGATGGGATCGGCATTCTTTGGAGGAGCATCTGAACAACGGTTTCTGCTGTTTCAAATCATTGGATCTAGGAACGCAAAGCATTTTTAAGTTGTCAGCTTCTGTAACTTGACAGAAAAACTCACTTCAACGGACATCCTCTACCGCGGCAACCTCTGCACTTAGATTGAACAGAATGGTGTTAGTTTCGTATATAAAACATTACCTTTAACTTACTCATTTTTAGATATATTAACTACGTTTATTTTTAAAATTCTAATTACTAAGGTGTAGAATTGAATTAAGGATATAAAATATTACGAAACTAATAATTGAAAACACGGTTTGTAGCAAATCCTCCATTTACTTTCCTTCTTCATTTCCGTCGAAACATCCGGTGGTCTGTTATCTCCTCTTCGGGGATTTCTTGCACGACTTTTCTTTATATGCAGTTTTTAAGCCACGAGTTCTTATGCTTTTATTCTATTTATTTCTCCGATTTGGACTGTAAATATTTATTTTCAATTGGAACTGACAATATTCAAATGGAAAGGTAATTTCGATATTATTTTATTCGTGTTTAGGGCCTATTTGTCAGTTTTTAGATTTTCAAGATCGATAATTATGTGTGGCTTAATGGTATGCTTAATTTATTCCAGATATTAATATGAACATCAAATATTACTGGCGTTGGAAATTATCAGAGAGCATAGCTGAAATTCGATATCATGATGACTTTCCTTCTCTAAATAAATGAAACGTAATCCATTTGAAGATGAGGCGATCAACTGTCCACAACCGCAAAACTGCTTTTAAAGCCGTCAAAGAATTAGATGCTTTCCCTAAAATTCGTGAGCGTTATGTTGAAGACGCAACTGCTTCAGGGGCTACAAGTAAAAATTACAAATATTTATTAAATTGGAATGTTACTAGAAATAACCCAAACAAGGATCAGAGTTAAACTTACCTAACCAACAAAATTTTTAAAAAATTAATGATACTGTAATTCTTCTTATTAATTGTTTAATTACTGACTTTTAAGTTTATATATTTTTTAGCAAAACACTCAATGATTAGTGCCTAAAAAAATTTATATATTTTAAAATAGTGGCGATTATTGCACTTAATTTAGTCCAGTATTTACAAGTTTATAGGAAGTTATATTTTTTTTTCGTTACATCTTTAAAAATAAAATTCATTTCATTCCTACAATAAGCGTATTTTAAAGTAAAAACATATCTGTTATTCATGATTGTAGTTCTAAAATTTCAAAATGAATTAAATGCTGCATAGATGACTTTTAACTCCGTATTCAGTAATTTGTAAATTTGAATAACGAAAACTCTTTAATTATAATGTATTTTTTTGTTAATTGTTATGCTTATGATCATTGATTAATATTATCACACTTAATATTTTTATTTAACTTTTAAAGCTTTTGCAAACTTTAATAATTTATTAAACCGTATTTTAAGGTATATGTATTAAATAGCAAATTTATTTTAAATGTCTATTGATTTTTTTTTTTTTTTTTTTTTAATATTTTTATTTTTCAGTTTCTATTGCAAGTTTTGTGCTGATCATAGTTTTCGTATTAACTGAGATTCGTTACTATACAACTTCTAGAGTGAAGTTTAAATATGATGTTGACCTGGATTTTGATAGGTTTGCATTTCTTTGAAAGTCATTCGATTTGCAGTTTATTTTTGAAGCCTTATAAAATGCAGTGAATTTAATTATGAATTTCTTTGACTTACGAAATATTCGTTATCATTTTACATTTCAGCAAATTGAAGATTAACATTGATATGACTGTTGCCATGCCATGTGAAAGTAAGTTATTTTAATAACATTAAAAATTACAACTGTTAATAAATTCAAAAACTATCTGTAGTGAATTGCTTAATGTTTAGTCTTTTTAGAGGAAATTTAATTTTTAATATCATATTTCTTTTGCTGTATTTATTTAAAATGTTTGATACACATTTTCTTATTTCCAGTTAAATAACTGCAGAACATTTTATTGAGGAAAGCATTCAATCTATATATATATATTTTTATGTTACATAAATGAGTTGTTTCCTTCCTCTTTCCATTTATCTTCAAAATTATAGAATGGAAAAACATAAATATCAAAAATATGAATAGTATTCAAGCATTCAAACCAGTTTCCAAGCTTATTGTTTTTGATTTAAGAAATAAGTTTTCCTTATTAAACTATTAAATTTTATATTTTTTAATTTTAATATTTTAAAATATTTTGCTGTTACGGGTTTAAAAAATGTTCACTTATGCTTAAATAATGGAAAATATACTCAGTAAAATTTACAAATTTTAAATTTAATAAAATTATGATAAAACAACCTAATTAAGTAACAAATAAGTACAAATACTTTTCTTACTTACTTGCATTTATTAATAAGCATTTTCGATTAACTTTGAATCATTAAAAAATTATATTACTCATTAACATCAAATATTCTTGTATTATAATTACTAATACTTTACGAAACTAAACATAGTTGTATTCAACTACAGAACAATTAATGATATGAATATAATTAGGTTTCAGTTAGGATGCAATCTTTGGCTGTAAATTTCCAAACGACTTTCCAAAAGTTAAAAGTGATTCCAAATTACTATTGCAATATCTGACTATTAAGAAAAAAAATCTAAAATGAAAAGGAATTTAATGTATTAAATATTAACAGTTAACTGGATTAAAAAATGAACAATCTAAAATGAATTGCTAAGAAGCCTGATAAAGGTATAAATATGGTTAAATGACATTTGGATAAATGTAGTACAGTGGTGCCTCACACAACGAACTTAATTCGTTCCAGGAGCAAGTTCGTTATGCGAAAAGTTCGTTATGTGAAACGCGTTTTCCCATAACAATACATGTTAAAAAAAATAATTCGTTCTGTAGCATAAAATATGGTAAGATGACATAAAAAAAAGATAAATTTTTTGTTATTATTTTTATTTAGATACATCTAAAAACATAATGAAAAAAACACACATTTTTTAATTTTAAGAAATAATCGAATCTTGCACATCTTCATCCATTTTCCGCTTTTTGGCCGATGGTGCAGTGAAAAACCTGTCCAAAGTCGTTTGTTTCTCTCTTTTCTTCAACATCTGCCGGAAATAACGGACAAGAGTATCGGAGTACAGGTCGTTGATCCTGTTTGCTTCACCTGATCATATAAAATAAATGTTGAGTTTATCTTAAAAGGACGACTGCCGTGATACGTGTGCGATTTAATTCGTAATGAAGAACGATTGCTGCGACACGTGCGTAAGTTAAGCGTACTACGCAGTGACTAACGAGTCTAACGACTGCCTGCGCGGGAGGATGCAATTAATCGGCAGTGATCGTAGAAGATCGGGCGACTTCGTTGTAATGATGAACGATTGCTGCGACACGTGCGTAAGTTAAGCGTACTGCTCAGTGACTAACGACTGCCTGCGCGGAAGGATGCAATAAATCGGCAGTGATCGTGTGAAGTGGGCGACTTCGTTGTGTGAAGCATTGTTCGTTGTGTGAAGCGAAGTTCGTTGTATGAATCGTGAAATGAACGAAAAGGAAGTTCGTTGTGTGCAGCGTTCGCTGTGCGAGGCGTTCGTTATGCGAGGCACCACTGTATCCCTAATAGGGTCATTCCATGTCAAATCAACAAGTCCATTTTTTTATCATATCTCAGAATTTGAGATTGATTTTTTTCCAAGTTCTAGAAACAAATTTATGAGACCCGTATTTTTTTGCATATGTAAAAAATTAAAGAAGTTATAAATTTTCCAAAACATGCTCTTAAGCCTAATTTACGCCCATTTAACATTTAGTGTCAATGGGAAAATTGGTGTAAGACAAAGGTGCATAGCTCAAAAGGGATAGGTGGTAGCAGCATGAAATTTTTTATGAAATGCTATTATTCTTAGGGTAACATTTAGAAAAAAAAATTAAGTTGCTCCCACTATCCCTTCTTCTGCAAAAAATTATCAGAGTCACTATAGTATTAACGCAAATAAAACATTTTAACGTGCTGTGAATATATCAATAAAATCAAAACAAGAAAGGAAAAAAGAACAGCACATGGATAAATAAATTACCTTTCTGAATCAATTATCGGAAAGAATTGGGAACGGCCGTTTCGTCCTTGTAGGGACTCATCAGCCCAATCCGCCTTCCCCGATAAAAGACTCAGAAAGGCATGAGCTTATCTGAAGGCCGCCGTCACACCTGTCAGTGGCCCCCAGCAAAAGAAGCAAGAAAATAAATTGCTGTGTTATTTTACACAACTGAAAGGCCTTAGCCTATAAAGCTGGGCGAACACGCGGCAATTTCAGGCAATATTGTGGGACAATATTGCTCATTTTTATTGCTGACAACCGTTGTCAGTTCAGATCACGCGCGAACACATAGTTTTTCCGAAACGAATATTGTCCTGACAATTGATGGTTACGGCGCTTCTCACTAGGGAGAGCTAAAGAGAGAGCGTGTTTTCGTACAGAATTGCTATAGTATTAAACGCCGTCCCTCTTTAGAAATCAATTACGATTCTTTCAGTATCAATTGACAAAATGTCGTTGTTGGAATTATCTGTTTTGGGCCGACCCATTTTGCTGATTTTAAGCATTGTTTCTCAAAGAAAATGGCCGGCGTGAGTGACTGAATTTCCGATGTTCAAAGTCCCGCCTCCTTCGACGTCATCATTGTCACGTGATTTCATCTGTTCATGTGATTCGCTATTGTTCCAGCAATAGGTTGCGACAGCTGAAATTGTTCCTTTTTCTTCCGACAATTGTCTTGAAATGGGCAATCTTGGACAATATTGTTCATTTTTATTGCTGCAAACAGTTGTCAGCAATGAAAAGGGGCAATATTGTCCCACAATATTGCCTGAAATTGCTACTTTTTCGCCCAGCATTACTAATAAACAAAAAGGCTTTTAATAATCGAACTAAAGGTTCAAAAAAGGTGAATTAGCCCAAATAAAACATTTTAACGTGCTGTGATTATATCAATAAAATCAAAACAAGAAAAGAAAAGAACAGCACATAGTACCTTTCTGAATCAATTATCGGAAGGAATTGGGAACGGCCGTTTCGTCCTTGTAGGGACTCATCAGCCCAATCCGCCTTCCCCGATAAAAGACTCAGAAAGGCATGACCTTATCGGAAGACCACCGTCACACCTGGGAGTGGCCCCCGAAAGCAAAAGAAGCAAGAAAATAAATCTTGTTTTGATTGATATATTCACAGCACGTTAAAATATTTTATTAGCGTTAATTCACCTTTTTTGAACCTTTAGTTCAATTATTAAAAGCCTTTTTGCCTATTAGTTATAGGCTAAGGCCTTTCAGTTGTGTAAAATAATACAGCAATTTATTTTCGTGCTTATTTTGCTGGGGGGCCACTGGCAGGTGTGACGGTGGCCTTCAGATAAGCTCATGCCTTTCTGAGTCTTTTACCGGGGAAGGCGGATTGGGCTGATGAATCCCTACAAGGCGAAACGGCCGTTCCCAATTCTTTCCGATAATTGATTCAGAAAGGTAATTTATTTATCCTTGTGCTGTTCTTTTTTCCTTTCTTGTTTTGATTTTATTGATATATTCACAGCACGTTAAAATGTTTTATTTGGGTTAATACTATAGTGACTTTGATAATTTTTTGCAGAAGAAGGGATAGTGGGAGCAACTTAATTTTTTTTTCTAAAGAATAATAGTATTTCATAAAAAATTTCATGCTGCTACCACCTATCCCTTTTGAGCTATGCACCTTTGTCTTACATCAATTTTCCCATTGACACTAATGTTAAATGGGCGTAAATTAGGCTTAAGAGCATGTTTTGGAAAATTTATAACTTCTTTAATTTTTTACATATGCAAAAAAATACGGGTCTCATAAATTTGTTTCTAGAACTTGGAAAAAAATAAATCTAAAATTCTGAGATACGAATTTTTTTTTTTTTTTCAAAATTGATTGATTTGACATGGAATGATTCAATATGTAATCTACTATCCTCAAGTTTCAGTATGGATGGATCTAAATGTTATTGCATCATGTGTCGATTGTCAGGCTAAATAATCTCTCAATGTTTTTGAAGCCAATGGAAGACTGTCTGTCTTTTTTATTTTTTCCTTGTTAAAATCGAAACTTTGAAAAGTATTAAATTTGGATAATTTCTTATTATATGACAATCAGAAACAATGAACTGAAGAATATGATTATTTCATATGATTGCTAATTAAGTTATTAATTATAACTTAATATTAAAGTTATTAATCATCAATTTACATTTAAACTTTGTTTGCCTAATCAACAATTGATTTTGTGAATTACTATCAGACTTTGTCTTCATAACATTCTTTGTCTTCATAACATTCTTTGTCTTATGCACAAATAATGAAAGGTAGTCCAAAATACCTTGAAGAGTCCAGATGGACTCCTACAAAGCTATCACAAATGTTCGGGTAACTGTTTATCATCTTTTTATTAAAGTAAATTTTAAATTGTTCATATTTTATTTTGTGCATATTTATATAAAAATCATGGAAAAAGTTCAATACCCATAATTCAGAGTCAATATTTTATTAGGAGAAACTGACAATTGAAAATGAAAATGCTATTGATACCCTTTAATATAGTTGCTTCAACAATTGAAGCAAATATCATAGTTTGTAATGAGTTAGCCCCTGCATAGATACACAGAAGGAATATTTTCTTCAACATTTTCTCAGAATACTTTATTATTGCACTTTTTTTTTTTAATGTGATACAGTAATTATTGGTCCATCAAATCCACAAGTAACATGCCCTGTGAATCCAGAAGATAGAAACCCTCACTTTTCCTGCAGAGGTTGAACTTTAAGCTGCTTTCTTGGTGAATTTGGGTAATTCCACTTGATGGGCGATTGCTTACTGGTGGGAGTGAAGTGTGTCTCATTGCCAGTAATGATTCGCCATAGAAAGTTGTTCTATCATTATATATCTCTTACGTCCAAGGAAAACTCAGGTTTTCAAGTGGATCATCTGGTTGAACTGCCAGTGTGCAGTTTCTCTTGTGAATAGGATTTAAATCTATGGCACTGCACACTAGAGTTCTGTATGGAATAATCAACATCGTAATTAATAGGACTTGTTACCTTTATGTCTGAAACATTTTGTAAATTAACAGATAGACAAGCTTTCATGTATACATTTTGGAAAATTTCTTAATTGATCCAGTACAAATCATAACTTCAAAAGTTATGACCATGAAGTTGCTGATTACCCATAGTTGTAGGGTAATCAGCAACTTGAAGGCAATTCAAATTTTCAGCTCGCTCCATTAGTGAGTAATGGTCTGATGTTAGAGTATACCAATTTCTTTTCTTCTTTTTTTTTTTTTTTTTTTTGTAGAACTTATTGCAATCTTTTCTATGTAGTACACTGAGAAAGATCAATGTAAAAGCCATGCTTCACAACAGTGAAGTCTATGGAAACAAAAAATCTTATGAATGCTTATTAGATTATTTAATTTTTACTTGATGATGCCAGGATATTTTATTATATATTTCCTAATATATAATAATGTTGAAATTATTCACTGCATAAAATATTGGACGATTTTAACTGATGGTGGTCCATATCAAATGGTAGCTACTGTTTCAGTAAAAGGTGATTCCATGTCAAATGTGAAAGAAGTTCTTACATCAATTTCAAAGTATCTTTTTGTAGAGTAAGACATTTGTACCTTTGTCAGTACATATTCTTCTCTCAATATTCTATTAATCGTTTTCATTCCTTTGATGCAGCTTCAAAATTTGCATCAACCTTCTGATAAAGGTTGCCAAAAGGATTCATTTTTAGTGCACTATCCACAAAGTTTCAAATTCTCCCCAGTTCTCATTCATTTGTTTTCAGTCTTTGAAGTGGACTGTTCTTAGCATTCATTTAAGAAAAATCTGTCTTGAATGTATTAATCTTTAGTTAACAATATCCCTTTAAAAAGCAAATAATGTGTGAACTTGGAATAAAGTAAAGATCAATTGTATGTTTACTTATCAGTGAACAATATCTGAAAACAAATGATTATTTTGATTAATAAAAAAATTATTTGCAAGCTTAAACAAACAAAAAAATTAATGAAAAATTTAGTAAAATTTTATGAAATTTAAAATACATTTTAATGATCAGATATTATAAATAATTGTTACAAGAACTATAGTTCTCATAATGCTGAATTGCTCAGTGAACCCCAATTTCAATCTAATGAATAATCCTTTCCTACCTACAGCAATAGGAGCAGATATCTTAGATGTAACCAACCAAAACGCAAATAGCTTTGGCCAACTTCAAGAAGAACGTACTTGGTTTCAGTTAAGTCCAAGACAGAGGCTCCATTGGGATTCCATGAGGCAGGTTAATACATATATTAGACAACAGTCACATGCTATACAAGACTTACTTTGGACAAGTGGCTATGACAGGTTTTTTAATGAACTTCCCAAAAGGTAAATTTAGCATTTATATAATTATTTATATCAAGTTTCTATTATAGTTCCAATATAAAATTTGTTATAATGAATTATTGCTAGAATTTTCATAAAAAACTGAATGTTTGAAATTGCAAAATTGTATGATATACTATACTGAATTTCTTAAGGTGATGCATGGACAATTTTCTAAAATCCACAAAATATTAATATAATACTGTAACATTAATTAATACATTTTAATCTTGAAAGCAATACCAGTTATAATATTTTATAACAGATTAGGTTTTTCATAATCCTGAAATTTAATTTAAGGATATATATTTTTAAATCTATTTCTAATAGCTTTATGATAAAAAATAATTAAGGTGGAATCTGATTTATAAGCACACTGTTTGAGTTGAAAAATATGTTTACATTTAATTGGCGTAATATTTGTAAATTTTTATTCCTGAAAGGCAAATATAAATGTTTTCAATTGGATAGTTTTCTTTGAATAAGCTGATGAAATATCAGTTATTGAGAGATGAGCTCAAACAGATATTAATTAGTAGTTTTTTTTGTGAGCAAAAAAACATAACTAATTTGGAAAAGATTAAAAGTTTACATCTTTCTTTCTTTACATAGAGAGGTAGCACCCACAGGAGAACCAGATGCCTGTCGGCTGTATGGCAGTTTA
>JAFIDM010009631.1:110828819-110839499 GCA_023159025.1 Thereuonema tuberculata
GAAGTTTATAGTATTGATTAAAGTTATTTTGACATTAATGTGTTTGAAGAAATTAAGCCTATTGGTTATGGAGAGTTATTAATATACAGTCATGAATCTATCAAAGTTGAAAGAATCTTCAAGATTAAGGTAGGAAAAGAGGAATATAAAAAGGATTTATGAAAAGAGCGATTTATCTTCGTGTTTACAAAGATAGCGGAAGCAAGGGGGAGTGAAGAACTTAAAATCACAGAAAAAATGGCGAATGTTTGTGTAAAAAAAGACAGTTTTAAAATATTTAAATTTTGAAGATTTGATAAAAGACATTTATAAATTTAATATTGAAGATCAAAAGTCTATTAATAATGAACATTTGTAATTTAATAATGAAGATCAAAAGTTATTTATCAATGAAGAAGATTATTCATTGGACTTATAATTTGGACAATAAATTTTGATTATATTTAAACTAAAGGAATGAACGGATTCGATGTTCACGTTTTATATTGTTAGAAGTTTCTTGCTTTGTATTATTAATGTAGTTTTAGTTTTAGGAACAGGGAGAGGTATTCTCCCTTCCTATAGAGTAATTTAAGAAAACATCTTGTAAAAGTCTCTGAAATGGGACGAAATATTGATGTCTGGAGAATTATGGAGTTTTATAGAAGTTTATAGTATTGATTAATCTTATATGTTTAGATTGTCTTAGTCATGTTCTTAATACTAATATTGATAGTCCTCAACTTACAATAGGGCTACATTCAGATAAACATATTGTAAGTCAAGAATTATTAAAGTCGAAGTCATTTACAGTATACTATTATCAGAAATCTAATATAATATACATTATTAAGTCACTTGTCCAAACACTTTTAAAGTTTAATTATATGAAAGAAAAAAAAAAAAGATAAGGTAATACTGAAAATACATACTTAAATAACCAAAGTACAGAAGTAATGTACTGTTTTGTACACTACAGTACATCTAGTGTGACAGAACACACACACAAGAGCCGAGGAAATGAAAACATCCTGTAAACTTGGGTGAAATTTAATCCTACCTTAATAGCAAACTGTCATACACTGTGATATGTTTTTGTAGTAAAGAAAAATTATTAACAATAACATATAACAATAAACAGTATGTACAAATTAATCTTCAAATACCGTAACATTATAAATACTTTATTACTTAAATAACATCTTCTTATAACCTACACAACCGGTAATATTTCGTGGGTGTTAATCCACTTTTTCAAACCGTCTATAAAAATTCCTTAGGGAGAGAAAATACCTCTCTTACATCCTAAATTTCACTGAATAACAATACTCATCATCATCATGATGTGCGATCTTCGTATATACGAAGTTACGCGGTCTACGGAACCTAGTGACCCCCAAAGGGTGAACCCCTAGGAGAAGCCGTAGATAAACTAGGGAACAGATACTGGGGGTGGTTTCCCGTTGCCTTCCCCCAGGACGCCATTAAGGAATGACGTCCGACCAGAGAGAAAGTGAAGAAGAGGCTGGACAACACAGGAAAGGAAATTGAAACAGCCATGCCCTTGCTGGGATTCGAACCCAGGAACTGGCGCACTGGACGCCACGGCTGGCCGCCGCCGAGACCGCTCGACCACGCCAGCACGGCATAACAATACTAGAATTCTAAAAACGAGACAACAATATAACAATGGAAACATGGAAATATTCACGTTCACTTTTTTAAAAAAAGAAATTAACAAGTCCAAATCATTAAAATTTATAAAATTCCTTTATAAATGTCCTAATTTCCTTTTTTTTAATGTCTTGTTTTTCTTTTTTTAACACCCACGAAATATTACCGGTTGTGTAGGTTATAAGAAGATGTTATTTAAGTAATAAAGTATTTATAAACAGTATGTACATTTATTTATAGCATCACAATTTATTACAGCTGTAAAATATTAAAAATTTGATATTTGATACCATTATTTGTACTGCAGGCACACAGTCAGTTTGTTGTGCTAATGGGCGAGTCTCTTGACCGCTGTCTCGCTCATGCTTCCTATGATGACCACTGCCAGATGCAACACGAAGATGCTTGTGAAGACTACTTGGCCTACATCAAAAGTGCAAATAGTTATAAGTCAGGATCTAGCCCGTACTGCAGATTCTTCTAGCATATTAACAATAAGTTGTTCAAGTTATACATAGTTATGTATTTTTAGTTAATGGAAAATATATCAAAAGAGTTTGACCTTTTGCAAGATTAAAAAAAATAGGTAAGAAGATGTATAATTGTTTCTGTAAATGATAGCCTCTAGCTAGAGTTGTCGTTCTGTATATATAAACAATCACGCAATGGCAGATGTGATTTGGAATGACATGAATCATTTACTCTGTCACAAAGTATTATGTGATCAGTTTTTGGTCTCAATCTGAGCAGTGGTTTATCTTGTCATGTCTTTCACCAGTTTCAGCTAGGATTTGGAACGTACTGGAAAGCTGAGCTCTGAATAGCTGTTGAAGGTCATTCCTTGATCATGTATGTCAGCTTATCTTGAAAATTTGATATGGAATTCAATTTTTGTTGTGCTAGCCAAGCAGTTCAACATTTAATATATTGAAAATCACTTCTTGCCATCTATTGGCTTCTGGGACGATACCAAGTAAATATATATTTCTATTATACATATAAATTTCTAGCAATTACATTTTAAAAATTATGTATTTAAAATATCTATTCAAACAAAAATACTGTGATGATTGATTTTATCTCCTATTTCTACTATTCTGCTGTTTATAGATATTAGTTGATGAAAAAGTGATATTTCAATTACCGAGGAGAAGCTGTTTGATCAAAGATGTTGAATTGATTGGACATTTTTCATCTACATATGTAGATAAAAATAAGAAGACATAAACCTCTACTTTCTGCTCCATAGGCCCTTGTTTCTGAGGAAATGACCAAAAAATAATTTTATTATTAGAAAAGCTCCTAACACCTATAACGCGTTTTAGTGGTCAAGTGGTTTGAGGCATTATAATGAAATGTACAGGTTAAAAAAGGACCAAGCACACAAAATGTTGAAAACAAAACAGCAATTCATAATAAAGTACATTACATGTTTCGGGGTATATTCCCCATCCTCAGATGTGATATAAATAAATAAAAGACAGGCATAAAAGTTTAAAACTTAATAAATTCAAAAGGAACATCAATAATATTTCATCATTTGAAACCATGAAACAATCAAGAGCTAATATAATCATTATAATTTGTTACAAAAAGATTCAATAATATTGCATTACCATATTAACGTACATACAAACTAACAGTATGTTAAGTAAGGTCATATTCAAATGCATTTTTTATTGAAATGTCAGTATTATAACAATCATGGGTTTGTATAATTAATGTTTCATAAAATTTCCGTAGATAATTGTCTCTTTCTGTTGCGTAAGCAATGGTTTTGTTGGTTAACAATTTGTGCCCTGTGTTTTTATGATGAATAGCCCGTAAGATAATGCATATTTCCTTGGGTAATTGCTCTGTCATGTTCTTTCATGCGGATGTGTAACTTTCTTTTTTCTCTCCTACGTATCAGCACTTCTTTTCTCAGTCCTCACATTCAATACCATATATCACAGCTATTCTTTCAAGATTGTCCATTTTTTCTTTTCTACTACATAAAATATTGCTTATTGTATTTTTAGCTTTATGTGCTAATTTGATGTTAACCTGTCCTAAGATAGGTGCTAATTTATTATTTAAATTTTCATCATAAGGAATGGACACATATTTGTTACTATTATTCTTAATTTCGGCATTTTTTTATACATTATTACTTCTTTCAGCTCTTAGAGTTTTAAAGATTATTTTATTAATGATCTGCATAGGATAACAATTACTAGTGAAAATATTTCTAATATTTTGAATTTCATCTATTAATAATTTGCCATTACTACAGATTTTTATGGCTCTTTTTACAGCCGTAGTTAATGAATTAATCTTATAGTTCATTGGTGCTGCTGCAGTAAAATTCATGGTGATGTTTGCCTTTGTTTTCTTTCTATAAACTGTTGTATCAAATTTATTTTTATTTCTGATTACCATTATATCTAAAAAAGGAATTTTGTAATCAATCTCCGTTTCAATTGTAAATTTGATATTGTGAATTAGATTGAAAATATATAAGATTTCAGTAATATAGTCTTTGTTAATTAATACGAATGTATCATCAACATATCTTACCATCAATTTAATATTAGTTTTAATAATTTCTTCTTCCCATATTTTCATTTCAATATAACTCATTACTATTTCTGCTATGATTGCTGATGTTGGAAGACCCATGAACAATCCATGGGATTGTAAATAAACCTTTTCATTTGAATCTAAACCATTGCAATTGGAATAAAGCTTTTACCAATTCTAATATAATTTTAACATCCTTCAAATCCTCCTTATTTCTATTGACATCCATATTATAAGTGAATCTAATAGCTTCTGTGACCAGTGGTAACGAAGTGTATAATGCAACTACATTGAAAGATACCATATATGAATTATCATCACATTTAACCTTTTTTAATTTATCAAGGAAATCTAAGTTGTTATTAATACAAAATTTTGACTTATATTCCAATTTCTTTCTTTTTCTAATAATTTGGATATCCCCATAATTACAGTATTGTGGCATGCACTATAGGTCGGATTTTATAAAAATCATTCTCTTTATCCTTATGTACTTTAGGAAGTCCTCGAAAAACAGGTAATGATTTGTTATTATTAATTAATTCCATGTCCATTTTATCTATAATACCTTCTTTATAAAGATTACATATTGTTTTACAAATCCTAAACTATTAATTTCTCAGTATTCTTATCCTGTACAAAACCTTTGGCGTTGTTTAAAAAAATAATACATGTTTCATTACATGTTTCAGAATCCATGGCTAATATTGTACCTCCTTTATCTGCATTAACTAAATTGATGTTATTATCTTTAGTTGTTTTGATAAGTTCATTTAATGCAATTACCTCTCTTGGATTTAAAATACATTTGGTGTGTTTTCTTTGTTTGAATTTTCTGATTTCTCTTCCCACCTTTTTTCTGATATCTTTTCTGATCTCTTTATCTTCAATGATGAAATATTATTGATGTTACTTTTGAATTTATTAAGTTTTAAACTTCTATGTCTTTTTTTTATTTATTTATATCACATCTGAGGACGGGGAATATACCCTGAAACATGTAATATAATGTACTTTATTACGAGTTGCTTTTTTGTTTTCAACATTTTGTGTGCTTGGTCCTTTTTTAATTATATTCTGCACAGTATGAATGATAAATGTACAGGTTTTTCAAGGGAATCCACTTCAAGATCTGCATATTATTTATTTATTTATTTATTTACTAGCCTGCTACCGTCGCTTTCCTACGGAAGCCTTGCATATGTATCACTGTATAAATCGCCTTATAGAAGTATCGGGTAACTCCTGAGTTAATCGTTGCCCACGCCTGCAAACAATCTCCTCTTAAATGCACCCATTGTCAACCAAATTTAGCATGATTTAAAGCTGCTCTCATCGACAGGTTTGGGAAGTTTTTCATGATCTGTGGTGCGATTTAAAGCAGCGCAGCGACATCTATCGACAGACTTGAAAATTGTTTCATTAAGATTTGGCGTGCCTATCCCCCAGGATGTACTTGATCAAATGGGATGAAAAGCAGCTTATATCCTTCCCTGTGTCATAGACTACCTGCACGCAAAATTTCATTCAGATCTGTTGCACAGAGCAGGCATGCAGTGATTGAATGACAAAAATTTACAGTTTTCCCTTTTTTAATTATTATTATGAGGATTTATTGTACATGATGTTGTTACTTCATTAGGTAATGGAGTATTGCTCTCACTTTACTTTTTCATTGCTTTGATTAAATCTCACAAAACAAAGTTTAAAGTAATATTTTGAAAGCACTCAATCTGAATAGCATTGTGAAGAATCTGCCAAGTAACTGCTCACCCAAGGGTGATTCACTTACTTTGCAGTATTTATTTGAATGATGCTTAATACAAAACAATCACTACCACTGACTACAAAATATAAAGGTTTCTAGGAAATCAACTGGGGCTTCAAAGAAAAAAAAAATTCAAAATAAACGTAAAGTGAAACAGTTAATTCATATAGCAGATTTATTCCTCGCTTTAAATGAATTAAATAGTTGCTTTTAAAAGAAACAAAAAAAAAAAAAATACCTATTGATCAATGTTATTAAATAATCCATATCCCAAAAGTGGCTTCGGGCAAGGAAAAGAAAATGTATGAGCGAGAAAAATGAAATGTAGTCGCATTTTTTTTTGCTAGTTGGCAATTCTCTTCACTGTCAAATGGGACAAATTTGTAGCAATAGCCGATCTTCCTAGTAATTCAGAAATACATATTCCATCACCTTGACTCTTAAAATAGTGGAAAACATTCGAAATTATACCTCTAGCTTGGCTGTGCAGGCCTTACAGTAACCTGTTCTTATGATGCCGCCAAATTGCTTCTGCAGCTATGAGTTCCAGAATCAACTAAGTGATCCATTTTTCACCATATTTGATGATTCTTCTTTCTCTGTCCATATTTTTTTTTTTTAGTAATACATAAAACATTAGTATCAATAAAGACTGAAAATGAAAATTCCTCTTATTTTCCATTAGAATACTTTACAATAAAGAATAAGGAGGCTTAACGTGCGTTTATCAAAACAAAAGAGAGTGAGGGAAGTGAAAGGATTAGGGAAGTTTAGCAATAGTGACAGGCATTTTCCCCGCTGGCTAAAGGTGATAGGTGTGATATGGTCAACCCCTTAATAACATACAATATGATATTCTCCAAAAATTAGGCAAATATAGTGCTACCCCTCCCAAACCCCCATTATCCCTCTCATGATAGTTACCAAAAATGCCATCCGTACCCTTGACAAATCTATACCCAATATCAACACCTTTAGAAACAGCTGCCTCAACATTATAAAAAGAATCCCAGACCCTGCCCCCAACCTCAATCCTGTAAAAAAAAAACTACCTCAATGAATTCAAACAAAACAAAAACATACACATCACTCGCTCTGACAAAGACAACTCCATTGTCCTCATGCAAAAACAAGACTACGAAAAAATGGCCCAAGACCACCTCAAACAACTTTGCTTACATCCCTGACAATGTAACAATAGAAAAATACACTGAACTGATAACATATGCCATTGATTGGGCCCAAACAAACATAGGCCTCTCTGATCACTACAATGAAAAACTCTCCAAAAAACCCAAAATTCCCATCCATCACCTTTCTGCCCAAAACCCATAAACCCAAACAAGATAATACCCTAAAAAGTAGACCCATCATCAACACGAGATACTCCATCTCTAATATTTCAAACACCCTCTTCATCATCCTTCAAACCTAACAAGCAAAATAGATTACATTACAAAAACACAACTCCCTTGATGCTACTTCCCTATTCACATCCCTCACCTACAATACCATCAAAGAAGCACTCTATGATTTCATAGATGATGAAACACTTTTTTGCCAATTTGACATGACCTTAAAACAAATTGATTTCCTCATCCACACCATTTATAATAAGCAATATTTCTCCCACAACAACAACATTTACATCCAAATGCACGGTCTATTCACGGGCCTTACTATATCAGTCCATTGCAGACCTCACACTACACTACATTGAAAAACAAATGTTTTCTATCCACTGCCCACACATCAAATTATACGGAAGATATGTCAATGATATCATCATCCTCACAACAGAAAAAACATATTACACAAATACAAGACCATCTAAACTTCATAGATCCCCACCTACAATTTGAAGTGAAAACTCCTTACAACAAACACATTAACTACCTAGATGTCTCAATTACCTACTAAAAGAACTCCAAACAAACCACTGTCTTTAGAAAACTCACCTGCTCCAACAGATACATACATTATAACTCCCATACATCCTATACATACAAAATCAACACAATAGATTTTCTAATACGAAGAGCACTCACAACATGCTCCACTAAACCTGCCTTACACACTGAATTAAAAACCATTTACACCATACTTAACCTCCATAACTACCCCTCCCAGCTTTTTCACAACCGGCTAATTACCCTAATACACAAACTGAACAAAAAAATCTAAAAATACAACACCCAAATCCCCTGTCAAATATTATACATCCCCTTTCCCTACTATCCACCCCTTGAAAGCTTCATTATAAAAATCCTCAAACAATACCAATATGTTCCTGCCTTTAAATCACCCAACATAAACATCACACAAACCAAGAAACCAAATAATTCTTCCAACACTGTATATTGGATTCCATGTAACCAGTGCCCCTCTGATTTCATAGGACACACATTCTGGCCCCTATCCACATGCATTAAAGAGCATAAACAAGCCTTTAAAAATGCAGACCTCACACGTTTGTGTACTGTTGCGCACTACAACATATAACCCTATCACCGGCAGGCAAAATGCCCGTCACTATTGCTAAATTTTCATAATCCTTTTACTTCCCTCACTCTCACCATGCATTCCCACCTTGTGTCGTCTTAAATATTTTTGTGATGTCTTTATGTCTGCCATCCCTGATGATCGAATACGCTGAGTATTCTGAAACTGTAGGTTAATTTCCATCTTATTTATTCTTTTCATCATGTCAGCAAGTAAATGCAATAAAGAATAATTTTTTTTTTTAATTATGCTTGATTTTTATCTTAATTCATCTTCATTGTATATATAAATAAGTACACTGAAGCTCGGTTGTAACGCGATCTTTCGGATCCAAGATTTCGAAGATCGCGATATTACCGAACTTTTATTATTCCGCGACGTCAAATGTTGTATATCGCGCCCTTTTATCGCCCACACGATTTCAAATCGATTTAAAATGGACATTTCGTGATTACCTACATCATTCAGAGCTATGTGAGAATTTTATATTTATAAATACATAAATCATTACCTTTTCAACACTTTGATGGGTTATATTAGCCAAAATCGATTTGGCACCGCCATCTTGGCATCTTGTGCAAACGACAAGTCACATGGATCGAAACTAGGTATTCATATGCCTATTAGATTACATGGGCTTCTTTACTGGTTGTCCTTGGCAGAAAAATAGATCTCGATATTCATTTTGGTTAAACGAAAAAGTCCGCGATTCTGCTATTTTTTAAAAAATATATTGTACTTGACGCATTTTCGTGACATTAGGGTGGGTATAGAGTCTCAATTACTGTAAATAATAAGGAAACAAGCATATTAATTTACACCTTTGATTTGATTTTTGGCGAAAAAACGGTAAATTTTGCAATTTTATAATTATACACCTTTTCCAAAATAGAAAGGGTCCAAGACCAAATCGCGTTATATCCGAATTCACGATATAAATGACCGCGTTATAACTGAGCTTCAGTGTACTTTTCAAATTTTTACAGTTTAAAAAGTAATGGAAAATAACTGTTAAAGTGACTAACTTTAACATAAAGTAACTCTACACACATATATATATATTCAAACTTCTTCCACTATTTTTCAATCTTGTGATGGGTAGCTTCTGATCATGTAATGTTGCCAATCTTGGAATGGTCAATATTTATTCAAGTGAAGCATAAATTTTGACTACACCAGTCATTCTCATAAACTCCTTGGTTTTGTAATACCCTATACATAAAAACAGTTTCTTTTGTCGTTTCCTTGCTATTCACTTTCACAATTTTGTTTCAGAAACATTATACTATTCTCTGGATTTACAGTTATTTTCTGGAAAAAATCTTTCTATACCACAGTAATAAATTAAATATTAAAATACTAAAATAACAAGGTTTTGGGATGCTTTTCCAATATGTATAACAAAGCAAATAAATAAATAAAACCAGCTTTGTTTTTTTGTATATTTTGAACTTTGCAGTAGATTGGAACAC
This sequence comes from Thereuonema tuberculata, assembly GCA_023159025.1. NCBI lineage: Eukaryota > Metazoa > Arthropoda > Chilopoda > Scutigeromorpha > Scutigeridae > Thereuonema > Thereuonema tuberculata. Next base: position 110,838,777 of record JAFIDM010009631.1, read on the forward strand.
ATGTTATTATGTTTTAGAAGAGCTTTCTGATAATAAAAATTCTCATTTGGTGAATATCTTGAAAACCAGGATTAATGGAGCAGAAAGCCAAGATATGTGTCTTCTTACTTTGTTTTTAGATTTACCAGAAAAATTCTCAATCAATTCAGCAACATCGATCTGGTAACATCTCCTTTTAGCCCTAAAATAATTTCTGGAGAAATAGTTGAAATTTTAATAAACTTCAGTAAATTCCTTAATGATATATATGAAACATTATTCTTTGATAACTCAGATTTGAAATTTAATTGTTTATCTTAACTTCAAGGCTTTAGTTAAGATAATAAATTAAGAAACAAATTATTAAAATTTTATATAATAATTCTTTTGTTGCATATTTTTCAAATTATTTGAGGATTTTTGGTGGGGCAAGGTACTGTACATGCAATTTGCCACATAAGGTATCGTTAACATTTGGACAATTTATGACCCCTTAATTGGTCATCTTAATAAGGTAAATTGTAAATACCATCAATAAGAGGATTAAAATATCTTGTAATTAAGAAGTACATGAAAACATTAATTTCTTCTAATTTCTGGAATATGAAAATTTTAATAATGTGAATTTTCATAATTTCCTGACAATAAATAAAATTTAACAGAAGTTTATAAAGAAAGAAATATCTAATATTTCTTTCAAAATGTGTCATTGCTGATTGATTCTTTCCAGTGGCTTCTTTAAAT
>JAFIDM010009631.1:110844499-110858260 GCA_023159025.1 Thereuonema tuberculata
ACCCCCCCTATTTTGATTACAATTTTACTGGGCTAACTGTAGTGGACATCAACCCGAAATTTTAGACCTTATCCTTCAAGACACCAAAATGGGACATAAGTTAACTGGTACAGAAAAACTTGCTCTTTCTAATGGTGGCAACTAGAACACGCTAACTGATGTCCCTCCGAACGATTTATCACTCTGAAAAGAGCTCACTTTTAGCGTTTTTCGTAAAACGCCAAGTTTGTCGCGCCAAATTCACCAAAGTATATTGGCTGCAAAGCTGTAAATCCTCTGACTTGTAGGCACTCATGTAGACATCCAGAGTACAAAATATGAACATCATACCTGCTTTATTTATTGCAGCAAAATTCATTAAAAATCAGAAAAAAATTTCGGCGAAATTTTTTTCGGCAACTTTGGAGGCCCATGTAGGCAAGGGATGAAACTTTCGTAACTTGTCTTTATAATTTTTGTAATCTACACGTGAGGTTTACCTTAGAAATGAATTTTCAGGGTCAATGCTCTAATACTTAGCGTGATATTATAGCTCAAAAGTGCAAAATTTTTCACGACGATGACTATGTGGAACGCGTGACCTCTATGAAAATGACCCTGGCTCAGCCAAAAATGCATATTTCGAACTGAAATTTTGCAGATGTTCATCTAAGGACTTATAGTACAAACTATGAATATTCCATCAAAATCGGAAATGGTCGCGCGGGGACCACTAGACCACTTGACATGGAATGACCCATGTGTTTTATCAAATGCTTGACAACTATAATGAGATTATATTGCCAGAAATGTTAATTTTGATCTTTTTTGATAGCTCATGAGATTATTGAATAGTAACAATTAAAATTTTATCTGTGTAAGATAATAAATTAAAGAAAATGTTAAAAGCTTTCATTATTTAAAAAATACTGTAATAACTGAAGTAAAGATCATATAAATTATGGAGAAAATTATTTATTTATGTTTCTTTATTGTGTAAAACTGAGACCAGTGTTATACTCAAACTATGAGTGGTGCACTAAATTTAAGTTCTTCTTTATTTATTTTATGAATATATATTCTGCATTGCTTTATCATCAGCATCATTCTTATTTTTAAAGTAATTGTATTATTTCCTTGTGATTTTGCAGTTTTGTCATTTTTTTTACATTTTTTAAGTGTGATTGTTATAATTTTAAGTTTGTTTTTAACAGTAAGTTTTAACTGGAGCAGAAATGATTTATTGTACAGATATCTTCAGACTTTGAGCTTGCTTAGACAACTGCAGGCTACAAAACTTGCTTACCCACACACACATACGTAGATATGTATATTTTCTAGTAATACAGGGATACTAGCACAGTGTGGCTTCAGTCATTATTGATTCACTATCATTGTTTTTATTTCATACTTTGTTTTATATTTTTCCCTACTAATCAACCATATTTACTTCTATACAAATTAATTTCTTTGCGATACTGACCATTAATCCAACTTCACATGCGATTCATACTACATGTAATACCTCATTCAGTGCAGTAGTTTTTTTTTCTAATACATTAACCCTCACTGTATAAAAAATGCAAACAACACCATATTGCTTATTTTCTTAGAATAAAATTTAACATTCATATAACTCGAAACTTACCTTGCACTACTCTCATGGACATTTTCAGAAGATATAAGAAAACACAAGCAAAACTATGATAAATTAGTGTAATTCTTTAGAGAGTTCTGGGCTCCTGAAGTCCCTTTGTTATTGCATTTGCCTCGGACTTTGATTTTCGCTATAAATTACACTCGTCTAATAATTTACTGTGCATCAATATCAGAATTTTTGCATTATTGGCACTGGAAATATTTAGACCTGAAATGTTGCAATATGGCTGTCATGTTTAGTACTTGCATGAAGGGGAGGCAAAAGAAAGTACTTTCATTAGACACACCGAATAAAAAAAAAATCAACTTGTTTGTGAATATGTTTGAAAGAGAGGTGGAAACTGTGTTTTCATAACAAATAATAATGTCTGAAACTTCTATTTCTATTAGCAGTTTCAGTCATCTATAAACAAAATATGTAATATCAAAATAACTGGAAATGTATCTCTTGTTTTGCAGAAACAAGTGGTCTTTGGTCTTTATTGATAGCACAAAACAAATAAAGACATTTCAATTACAATTAACTTTTTTAACTAAAATGCAGTTACTGTTCTGAAAAAATGGAAAAAAGAAATGATTTTCCTTTTAAAAATTTGGAAATGATGAAACTGTATTTGCTACAATCAACTCATAGAAGTCTTAAAAATATTGTTATTAAGTTTTTATAAAGAAAAAAATTATAAATATACAAAGCTATTTAACTTTAAACAGTGTGATTTTTACCACAAAAGAAAAGAAAATTGATAAATATATATACATTTAATTTATGCCTTAAGTTAATTTGAAGAAATAATTATCAATTTGTTGGTATGTATGTTTGAATTCTGTTGGTCCTGACTTTCATTCTCTTGTATTTGTAAGGTACATCGTTACAATAGAATATAAATAAACATAGCACCTTTGATAGTTCTGTGTAGCAGATATTGTATTGAAAATACCAATCAAATAGAATCGGTACTCTCATTTAAAAAGGTTTCTTTTACTTCAAATGTTGTTTCAGTGTTAGGTAGAATAATGAAAGGGAAAAAAAAATAAATCTTAGCCTTAGAGAATTATGGGTATTTCAAAACAGGGCTGCAGCAGTTCAAAGATATTATTATAAATTGTGTTCTGACCTAAAAATTATTTTATTTTCTACCCCTGATGAATTGCACTACATAGAGCAAATGATTCATTTAAGTAGTAGTAATGACCTCAGCATTGAAAAAAAAAAAAAAAAATCAAATAAGATTTAGATATTTTCTTCTATTCTCCACTCCTGCGAGAGTTAAAAGTTGAGGAAATATATAATATATATAAATGATTGTTCAAACTTACAAAGGTGACATTGATGTTCCACAGAGCCATGTCCACTGGAAGGACATGTACACTGCACATTAATAGGCTTTAAAGTGGTGTGACAAGAAAAAGAAATATCAACATAGGCAAGATGAATGTATACAAAAGAAAAAAAGGGTGGAGTCAGGATGATATTAGCCTGAAGATAACAATTTAAGGATTGATTCTCTGATAAAATTGTTATAATTGGCAAGCATTTCACATGTGGCATATAACACATTATGAATGTGGATTTCCTTTAAGTAACTTGTTGAATGGTACATACTAGCATATCAAAGGCGTTTGTAGAGCGATTCATCAGGTGTGATATAGACTTGAGTAAAAATAGCAAGAACTCACAATAATCTTATTGAACTTTTAGACTTTCAGATTTTTCAGTATTTTGTCCAAGTAGTCCCAACAGAAGTGAATACATTTACATCTAAAGTCAACACTTACCAGTTTTCTGTTACAGAACAGGTACGTAAAATGTAGGTTTTGTTTTTAAATTGTGTTTTTAAAATACAGTAGAGTCCCGATTATCCGAGTTAATGTGGACCAAGACTAACTCAGATAACAAAGAAACTCAGTTAAACCGAAAATTTTAAATAAAATAAATCATCTAGGTTTAAATGTATATTTTAACAAATACAAAAGTTATACAGATACACCACATACAATTCATATTGAAAGAGTTCTTTTACTTAAAAAAAGTCCTGAATTGTTTTTTGTTTTAGATTACTTTGGCGTTTTTTTTTGCAGCAATGTTTTGGCATTTTTTTAAGGATAATCCAGGATTGTTGGTGTCGAAACCATTCCCTGATTCCAGGTAGGGAGTCATATGACTAGACGAACAAAGATTAATTGGCGGAAAAAAAAATCCTAGAACTATTTGATAACTCGGTTAAACTCGGATAATCGGGGGTTTTCTGTAATACATGGAAAATATTGCAGATGACAGAAAATGAAAAATCATTTCTAATACACATTGTAAATACAATTTTCTAATCTTATATTCATTTAAATGTTCTCGCTTATCTAAACGAACAAAATAAGATAATAGAGAGAAACATAACCTTTAATAATCAAAATGTATACTATATTTTTGAAAATTTGTCTTGTTTGTAAGTATGACCTATCCCTGTTCAAAGATAAAGGGAAAAAAATTGAGGATAATTTTCAGTTGGAAGTGAAGTGACTTAAATAATCAAATCAGTTTTTCTCTGCACTGGCCATAAGGACTATTTGTCTATAACAAACATTTATCAATAGTATTAAAGCTCAGAACTAGCCATATCCTCTGTAATTTTCTGCTTCCAAACTTCTTTGTTGTTAGCGGCCAGTTTAGTATTGATGAAGATTAGAATTTTGGCTTCATCATTTCTGATTCCATCCTCTTATGTTTTCCTCAGTTTTCCAATTGGCTGCTTTCCTCTAAATGCTCTTTTTAAGATTTTTAAGGATACAATCTTCATCTATTAACTTAACATGTTCTACCCAGGGTAATCCTCATAATGAAATGCATTTTGAAAAATCGGGTTCTTTGTATTTCTTGTAAGTTTACTTCCAGCAACCGCTTTCATTTACTAGGCCCATTAACATTTTCTTAATGTTTTCCTTTCAAATTGGTTTAAAGCATTTTCTACTGTTTGATATGGAGGTCACATTTCACTACCATATCAAACTAAGATTTTAATCAGCATTTTATATAATGTTGTATTTTTGTTTCCAGTAAACTTACCTTGATTTCATTATTGCTGCCAAAGAGAACGTTCCTTTTAATTTATCACTTCTTTACTTCTATGATCCGAAATAAGTGAACTGGTTTACAGATTCCAGTTTGTTTGTCTATTTCTATTACTGTTTTTTTTAGTTGTTTACTACATGCTTGAACGACAACAACAACAAAAGGCTTTTCGTTGGAAGTCCCACTTTTTCAGAAACTTTATTTATTTATTTATTTATTTTGTTCCAAATCTTTAACATAGCATAGTATTTTTCAAAGAATATTAACCTATAAGTTACTGCATAACCTATATTTTGGACAGATTTATAATTTAAAGAAGCATTAACATTGTTATCCAGTTTCCTTATCACAAATTCCAAAACTAGGCTTTAAAAAAAAATGGACACTTACCATCTCCTTACTTAAAATAAGGATTACTGAATATCATGTCTTACTGAATAGGGCTCTGTGAGTTCTAATTGAACAGAAAAAGAAAAACAAAGAAAGAAAGAAAAGAAAACATCCATTATTTTACTAGCCTTGTTATTTTTGAAGAATCTTGAAATTGGTGCAATATATCTATTACAATTTATTTCTATTTATACTCTCAGAGACATGCTTGACAAAGATTTTGTGTATATCCAACTTAAGTTCCCTATATTTTTTCAAGGTATTTGCTATTATATTTTTTTTTTTTTTTCTTTTTCTGAATCCAGTTTTCAATTCTTAATATTGCTTTGTACTTCGGTTCCATCTTACTCTTTAATAACTCCCAATAAATTTTTATCAGTCTCAGTTTGACATATAAGTTTATGGAATCAAAAGCCATTGCATTAAATTATGATTTGATAGTGTTCCAGTGCCTTCTTTTGGACAGTGAAATAATATGATTACTTTCTCTCAAAACAGTTAATTTTGTCACAAAAAGCTTTTTGATGTTTTGCATTTGTATTTTGAGATTCTCACCTGATTGAATTTCTTGGTAGCAATTCTAGTGCACCAGAAGATATTCCTGAAAAACTTGTGAAGTTAAAAAATATTCTCAACACCATACCTATACCTTTAAGTGAACGTGTGCGAGGCTTTTCTCAAATGAATCTAATTGTAGCACCAGATAGGGCAGCTATACTAATTAATACCCTTAAAAATCTTTTTGTTAGGATTGTAGGACTACCATTGACATTTTTTCTTCTTCTTGTTTGGTCTTACAGCCCTATTTGGGCCTTAACCTCCTTCAGAGTTCTCTTCCATTCTTATCTGTTTTCTGCCTTTTCTTTCCAATTTGTAATTCCAAATTCCTTTATATCATTCCTTACACTGCCCATCCATCATAATTTCGGTCTTCCTCTAGTCCTTATACCCTCTGGCTTTCCATTGTAAATTTTCTTAACTTTCATATTATTGTCCATTCTTATCACATGTCCTAACCATCTTAACCTTATTAATTTAACATGTGTCTCCATATTTATATCATTATAATGTTCATATAGTTCATTGTTATATCTGCTTCTCCAGCAGTCTCCTTGTTTCACCACCCCCAGGATTCTTCTTAATATCTTTCGTTCAAATATTGCAAGTCTTGTGCATACATTCTTTGTTATTAACGTCCATGATTCCGCCCCGTATGTCACAATAGGTCTTATCAGAGTTTTATTGACATCTTTTAACCCTTATAAATATGTTAAGTCTTGGTTGTTACAAGGATGGCATTCAATTATTGATATCTAAAGTAAAACTCATAATAGAGAAAAGGAAAGTATATGTCAAAAGTTTGGAAGATTTTATAAAAAAAGATTAGTCTACAAAGTATTTTAGTATTTCTTCAGTTAAATTTATGTAATTTATTAGCTTTTATGCACTTACTTCTCTGTAAAAAAAAAAAAAAAAAAAAAAAAAAAAAGTTACTATGAGTACGTTTCTATGGAAAATGACCAGAGTTCCTGTAGCTTTTTTTTCTAGAAAAAAAAAGTCCTGGCCACAACCTTATATTACAAATTGAAATTGATACAATGAACAAAGCAAAAATTGATTTTCTGTTTTTTTAATTAATTATGATAAAATAACTGAATTAAGTATAGGGAATTTGGGACAATAATAAATAAAATCAACTTTGGTAATCTAAGAAAAGTAATCCATATGTCTACAGAAAATATACCCAAGATTGCTGTTAATAACATTACTGTGCAGTAATCCTGTTTACAAACAGATTTTCAACTGAAGCTGGAATGAAACATTATTTTTAGATCATTCAAAAGAAAGTTGAATGATGAAATTCCAGATTAAGTTATTTTAATATTGGATTTATTTAATCAATTCAGAAAAATTCTGAAACAGTTCCCTTTAGAAATTTACTTTGATTTAAGACCTAAATACGTAGAACAGAGCACAAGATTTAAACTACCTTAATTAAGGTTTTAATAGTTATAAACATTAGCAATTAAAAATTATTAAAAATATAAAAATTATGATGTTTGAAAAACACAAAATATTAATTATGTTTTTGAACTAATCATAAAAGGTAACATAATTTTGGGATCTGTTTTTTTTTTAACTATAATAAATGATTGAAACGGTTATTGATACTGTATTAATACTATTGTTATCAAGCTATTAGAAACTGAAATAAAATATGGTACACCTCTCAGTTATCCATGTTTATCCATGATTTGATTTTACATTAAGACTATGCAGTACTGGAAAAGAATATGTTGTTGTTGTTTTTTTGTTTTGGTTTTTTTTCTAGAACATTTTAAGTGAATACATTCAATTTTTGATGAAGGAACTATTTTGGAACTAAGTTTCTGTTTTGCTTTAAGGTGAACAGATTTTTACAGTTCTTCCATGACATTTTACTACATATTTTGTAGTACTGAGAAATGTACATATTGATCCTGGTAAATCCCACAGAAAAACTTGTGTCAACTGCATTGTGAGCACGTGTGACTTATAAATTACATTTGATTCTTTTTGTTTTTGTGAAAAGCAGCTTCATAGTTCCTTTTAAGAGGAATTGGAATGCTAGAAGTTCTTTTTCTTTTGTTGGGAACTGGAACAGGAATTAGTAAATATTTTCACAGGAGCTACAACTGGAAATAGTTATTTATTATTGTTGTTATTTATTAATGCCATGTTAAGCCAAAATTTCGATAATAGATGCAGGAATTTATCAAATTGTTTTCTTTTTTTTCTTGCTTAATTTTTCTTAATCATTTAATTTTCTTTGTTTGCTGCTTTTTCATTTTTATATGCTAATACAATGAATTAAGAATTTCTTATTTATATTTTATAATAAATTTTTGTGTATAACAATGGAAAATTATAATTAGAAATCTGTCTTTTTGTTAACAAGTTTAAAAATTCACCATGTTATGATTATATCCATATGACTGGAATTGAGTTTGTCTTGACAGAAATTAAGACTAGTCTGTTTCAGGAATTTCCTAAAGTGGACATACATGAAGAATCAATAAAACTTCAGTTCTCTAATAAAATGCTAATAAGTGGATAATTACTAAAATTTTTTTTTTTTTTTTTTGAAAACTATACCTAAAAATAATGTGGCTTTTGTGTTTAGTCACTTTATTCTATATTGTTAATGTAATGCAGGGATGCCCAAACGGTCGATTTTGATCGACTGGTCGATTTTGATCGACTGGTCGATCGCAAGAGCTTTTGGAGTCGATCGCGGAAATAATATAGGTATCAATACAAAATAATCTCATTTCTGTGGCGCGACACTTTTAAATAATAATTACGCATTATGGATGCCGAACATTCTAGTCTTAGATTAATTGTTTAATAATAATAGTTTCAATTCAAGTTGAGACCTGTCATTCATTTCGCGTGTGCACTATATCTGAAGCATTGTTGTCTAGACAACACTCGATCTCGTCACTCTGCGCTCTGATTGGTCGGAATATTCCAGAAGCACCATAACCGCGTGATGTTCAGGGAAATGATTGGCTAGAATTTTAGAGATTCTTCTAGAATTAGATTTTCATACATAAAGCAAACGCAGCATTTTCTCATTCATTATTACTAGGTTATTAGAATACTTGTACATAGAATTTGCAACATAAAATGATTGGGGTGAAGAAAAGTAAAACCTATCATTTTAATAGTGATTGGAAGAACGACTTCTTGTGTGTTATGGCCATATTTGTTATGTTAAGATAAGTGTGTTGTTTGTCGAGCTTCGGTGGCATTGCCTAAACGCGGGAACTTAGAAAGGCATTATAAAACCGTGCATAAAAACTATGAAATGATTTTCCTCAAAAGAGTGAGTTAAGAAGACAAAAACTTCAAGATTTGAAAAGTAGCTTGAAAGCAGAGCAATCCATGTTCACTAGACCAGCCAACAATTGCAATAATTGCGTCTCTTAAACTTTTCTACATACTGGTAAAAGCACAAGAAACCTTTCGAAGATGAAACGGTAGTGAAAGAAGCATGTATTGAAGCTGCAGATGTATTGTTTAATGACTTCAAAAATAAAACAGAGATTTTATCTGCTATCAAGGAGGTCCAGTTATCTCGTCCAACTGTTACTAGACGTTTCGAGATCATGGCAGTGATTTGGAGACCAAACTGAAAAGTGATATCAAGGAATGTACATACTTTTCTTTGAAGTTTGATAAATCCTCCGATATGACTGATATTCAGGGCTATTCTGTAAATTCTCGTTATCCTAACGATTCACAAGAATCGTTAAGATTTGTAAAAAGTGTCATAGCGACCCCTATTTTTTCAAGTTCTTAGTCCCAACGCCTGTGTAATAAGTACATGATTAGTGAATTCAATTATAACTAGAAGCAAAGCCTGTCAGACGACAGGCATAAAAAAATCTGAAAAATCATTTTATTATCAACTCTCTTTTAGTTAGTTATAATTGAATTCACTAATCATGTACTTATTACACAGGCGTTGGGACTAAGAACTTGAAAAAATAGGGGTCGCTATGGCACTTTTTACAAATCTTAACGATTCTCGTGAATCGTAAGGATAACGAGAATTTACAGAATAGCCCTGATTGCCTAGTTATGTATTTTCATTCGAATGGTATTTTCTGATATGTTGGCTAAAGAAGAATTGTTGACAATGCTACCACTGAAAGAAAAAACTCGCGGAGAAGATATTTACAATGCATTTCTGAATTTTTTATAATAGTATGTGCTACCGATTTACAAATTCGTGTGCATTACAACAGAAGGAGCACCATCCATGACTGGATATAAAAATGGATTTATTGCATTGTGTCGAGCTAATGATGACTCCATCGTTTGTCATAATTCACTGCATCATTCATCAGCAAGTTTTATGCTGAAAAATACTAAATATGAAAGATGTATGAATATTGCCACGAAGATCGTGAATTCCATCCGTGCGCGAAGCTTGCAAAGATGCCTCTTCAAAGAGCAATTGGAAGCTAGCAAGTCTGCTGAGCACACTGATTTACTTCTTTATACAGAGGTGAGGTGGTTGAGCCTCGGAAAATTTATAATAGCTCTTCAGATTACAGGATTGTTTGGATCAACTTACTTTTGCGAATCTACATTTTCAGAAATGAAAATAATTAAATCAAAATATCGCAATCGCCTTAATGATGAACACCTGTTATCATGCTTGCGGTTGGTGCTCAGTAATTAAGTGTCATCCTTTGAAAAGCACGTGGATGATATGCATTGTCATGCATCAACTTCTAGTCAAAATTAGCAATGTAAGACTATGTTACAATTATGTAATTATGTACGTAACCTATTATGTATATTAAAGTATGTGCAATAAAAGCATTTTTCTTTAGTAGCTATGCATTAGCCTAGTCCTAATAGTCGGCCGTCGATCGCTTGTCGCCGAAATATTTTGTGGTCGATTGCAGACACTACAAATCTGAGCACCCCTGATGTAATGTATCTGGGTTTTTTTTTTTTTTTTTACTGTTTTTTACATTTTATTTTAATTTCTCTTTTCATTTAATTATAATAACACATAAAATATTTCTTTTACTTACCTCCAAGATGGAAGTTGTTTTGTCATGTGGCATATAAATTATAAATTTTTGGACTGAAAACATAAATGACTGCTTTTTGTTTATTTGTTTTATTTCTTTTGCCTTTCTTTGCTATATGAAAATGCCTCCAAACCCTATGACATTCAGGCTAAAGTTATTTCAAACAATAGTATTATAATGAATTTTTGATCATTGCTTAAATATAATGGGGAACCACTGTTTTGACTAACATTGGTTTTTACTTAACCCAGCAATCATTTATTGATCTTAAATTATTAAAAAAAAAAAGACGACACAAACAAATTTTTAAAAATAATTAATTAAATATTCATTTCTTATACTTTGATTGATCAAATTGAAAACAAGCAAGTAATTATGTTGAACTTGAAAAAAATTCAAGCTTTTTGTAAATTTATGTATCAGTTTCGTCACCTTTGCTATTTATTTGTAATGTATAACAGTTTTAAAAAAATATATCATTTATAATATTTTCTTAATATATAACTTAATGTATAACTATATATATTAACTTAATATATAACTGCTTTTAAAAAACCTGCACATGGAATGCTACAGTTAACAAAACTTTAGAAACAAATTTTTTATGGGCTTGCTTAGTAGTTCAAAATAAAACAAAAATGTGAAAAAGTATATATGATTGAAATTATGTTCACTGAAGATGATAGAATTGGAAATGGAAGTGTTACATGAAAATCAGATGGAATGCTTTCTGGTTTGAAACTAAGTAGAGGCACACATCCTTCCAACTGTTTGTTTATTTTATATAAATGATGAAGTAGTTACTAGCATAAAGGCAATTGAAACAGATATTGTTTTATATTATAATGAATTGCATGTGGGAAAAAATGATGTTTTCAAAGTTTCAACCGTGAAACTTCAAGAGACTAATAAAGTAACCATCTCTGCATATGTAAAAGAAACCTAAACTTTTGGATTGATGTATTTGCTAATAGCCTCTATCACTCTATGATCTCCCAGTGATCCGTCTTCAAAAAATGGCACAGTAAAAATAGTGTATTTGTCACTCTCCCACTTACATATCTACTGGTTCATGAGTCAGTTCAGAATTCACTCTTTCTGAATTGTCATCTTACTCTCAAAACATGCATAATAGCAAGAAAGAAAAGAAAGCTTTAAAAAAAAAAAATCAAGAAAAAGCTATTTTTTCAATATTATTATTCTTTTTTTAAAGAAAAGATTTTATAAAATGCCCCTTGATAAAATAAAATAAAAGTTGTGAAATATTTCATCCTTAGGGATACTTGGATTCTCAGGATTGGTAAAAGTTTTGTTTAATTTCTGTTAGGCTTTCAATAAACAATAGTTTAAATACGGAATAAGATTGAAAGATATTCACCTTAAAAAAAATATAAAAATTTGGTCTGTAATGATAAGGTTACATTTCCCCTATTTTCCCCAGGAGAATTCTTGTATTATATCAGTTAATCAAACTAAATTTGCTGCTGAAATGGGCTTCTATTGGTCGCTGCTGCTTGAGGGAGCATTTTCCTGGAAAATAAACCAAACTGCTTTTCACTAATTCAGTACAAAGTGGCTAAACTGTGCTTTTTTTTTTTTCTGATGGAAGCTTTCTCAAGTAAACCACCACACATAATTATATATTGGGTTGTGTAATAAGTTCCCGTGTTTTTTTTTTGTTTTGTTTTTTGTTTTTTCCGCCATTTTGTGTTTTGTTAGGTAAAATGTATGTATACATTCGCAAGTATTTTTTTCCTCTACAAACCTATCAGCTTCAATTTTTCAAATTAATTAATTTTAATCAATTTTCAGGCTTTTGAAATGGAAGTTCCAGGAAGCAAAACAATGCATTTTTTACATTGCTCTATTTCACCTTTCGTCATGGCCAAAAAGCTACGGAAGCAGCTCGTGACATTTGTGACATGTATGGAGTAGGTGCTATAGCTCTGAGGACCACTCAAGATTGGTTTTCCAAGTTCAAAAATGGCAATTTTGACCTTGGCGACGCACCTCGCTCCGGCCAACCTTCCGACTTCGACTTCGACGAAGATCATCTCAAGACATTTCTGAAGGAAGATGGTCGTCAAACAACACGAGAGTTGGCCAAAAAGATGGGCTGTACCTTCAAGACCATCACTAACCATCTTCACTCCATGGGCTTTACTCAAAAACTTGGAGCTTGGGTGCCACACAACTTGAGTGATAACAACAAGGAAAATCGTTGCAGAAAAGCAGCTCAAAATCTTACCCGACATCGTACAACACGCGGTCACAAGCAACAATTTTTGTACAGAATTGTCATCGGGGATGAGAAGTGGTGTCTTTACATTAATATGAAGCAAAGAAAAGAGTGGACGGTGCCAGGAGACACACCACAGCCGAGAGTCAAGCAAGATCTCCATCCCAAGAAGACAATGATCTGCGTCTGGTGGCACTGTGAAGGTGTGATCTACTGGGAAATGCTGGAGAAGAACAAGACTTGTCGATAAGGAATGCTATCTCACCCAACTTCATCATGTGAACAAAGCAATTCAACAGAAAAGGGCCAATCGATGTGGTCAAGTCATCCTTCTTCACAACAATGCATGCCCACATACCTTGTTGTTGTTTGTTGGTGTTTTAATGGCGCAAAAGCAGCAGTGGCTAAGCTGCGCCAACCACATACCTTAAACATCGTCAAGGAGGCTCTGAATCACCTCAAATGGGAGGATCTAGCACATCCGCCATACTCTCTGGACTTTGCACCAATGGATTATCACCTTTTCCGCTCCATGTTGAACCAAATGAGAGGCATAACCTTCACCAACTCAAAAACTGGCTCACCCACTTCTTCAACATACAATCAGAAGATTTTTGGTGGGACGGCATCGACAAGTTGGTCGATAGGTGAGAACAGGTCGTAACTAATGATGGAGAATATATTATTGATTAATTTGTTGTTATAATTATTGTTTTCTTCAAGCAAAAAAATGCAGGAACTTATTACACAACCCAATATATATATATAAAAGAATGCCTTTTGAGTCGAGCTGATACTCTGGGACGGCCGTTTCGAGCTTATTGGGCTCTCCTCAG
>JAFIDM010009631.1:110917537-110930832 GCA_023159025.1 Thereuonema tuberculata
TTAAACAAGAGGGGGCCCCCCCTTTGGTGGAGGAACGGGGGGGGGCCCCCCCTCCCCCCCCCCCCCCCCTGCCCCACCACTGGCAGTTACACAATCCCTTCATTTTTAAACCTTTTGTTTTAATTAGAATTAAGGTGCTTACTACTCATAAGGTAACTTTAATATTAACATCATATTAAATGTGGAACATAGTTCCTAAATAAAAAACTTCTCATATACTTTTAATTTTTCACAAGAAAGCAAGAGCTAAGAACACAGTAAAATTTTGAACTTGAATCATTATTTGTATATAACAGAACATGATCCATTAATTGAATATGTTTGATTCCTCTAAAGCAGTCAAACACAAGTAAGTATTTGGTTTTCACCTCCCTTTTATGAAGATTAAAAAAAATTATTTAGTATCAAAATCAATGTTAAAAGTATTTTTTTTTTTTTTTTGTAAATACAAGTATAACCTTTTATAATCCCATTATTAGTCACACTATAAACACACTAAAAATTGGAGAATAACTTTTTATGAAGATTTTCTCTAATTCAAAACATTAGTAACTTCATATTTTTTTATATAAAATTTATTTTTCACAATAATTAATGAAGTGTTCAAAGTTTTGTCTATTATGTTTAATAAAAAATACATTTCTTTCAATATTATTGAAAAAAATGATATTTTTTTTAAGATAAATGAAATGTGTGTATTGTTTTAAAACTGAATATTTACACAATGAATGTTGAAATAGAAAAGCAACTTCTCATGTGCTATTTAGTAAGTTGCAACAATCAAAGGGACTATGCCAACCAAAATGCCCAATAATGAAAAACTGTCATTTTAAAATTATCAATTTTTCATAATTTTATTGTAAAAGAAAATATTTCGGTTTGTATGTTAAAATTTGTCTTAAAGACATTAAAATTACTAATTAAAGTACTGAAAGTCCCTCATCATCTTGGCCTTGAAATCCTGATGTGCAACAGTCTGGCAAGACATTATAAACATTCTCAATTATTTTTATAAGATTCCTTGATGTCAACAATGAATACTTTTGAAAATTATATCAAACAAGCTCTTTAAATGTTAAATGTCTTTTTAAATCAGTAATTTATATGAATATTTTAGCAAAAGAAAACTCAAATTTAAGCAAAAAAAAAGGACAGATTTCAAAATTTTAGCATTAATATCAAGTAGTCCCTTTAATATTGATCTAAAATTAGTATTTATCTAGTGCTTCAGTGATCTTCTAAAAGTCAGCTTTATTAGGATTATCTCTTAAAAGCAGCTCTGAGTTTAGCTGATCGGCTTCGTGGATTAGATTGAACTTCAGTTTCTGAGGGAGTTATAACATGGCGAGTAATGAGTTCCCATTTTTTATCTGTCAATTTCATAATATCATCTGCTGAATGCCATTTACCACAATTTCGATACTTCTGACTAAGAGTTGAACTGAAAGGTTCATCTAAAGGAATTCCCATCAAATTCCGTTTAACAATGCGATCCTCAATTGAATGAAATGTTAGGGTAACCAGTCTACCTCCAGGTCGTAAATATTGATGTGCAAGTTCCAAGCCACGATTAAGTTCATTAACTTCATTATTAACAAATATCCTTAATGCTTGAAATGTTTTTGTTGCACTGTGAGCAGGCCTTTGCAATTTATCTACTCTTCTTTCTCTGGAAATATTTGAAAAAAAAACAAAAAAAAACATTAAATTATATAACCTTTAAAAAAACTAAGTAAAAATTAACAAAGGAATTCAAAATCTGATAAAATTGTAAAGAATAACATTGTTGAACTATCAAAAAAAGCCCCCCATTTAAAAAAATTTAAATTCACAATTCAGATTAGATTGCAATGAAGCATTGTAATATGCTAAACAAATCTCAAATTTATCCTCAGTTTTGATAAAATAAGAAAATTTATAATGCCATTGTGAAACTTCTGAAATCTACAAGTAACATTACAATAACACGTAAACTATAACAAGTATTTTTATAAACATGCAAAGTAACTACCATTAAGAATTGTATTTTTTAAAACCCCTTTTGAATGAAATCACTTGCTCAATAATGCAAACTATAATTTATACTAATGCAAACATAATTCTATATATAAAACATTTCTTGAGACTTCTTTTTTATTTTTTCAGATATCTTACATTTTTGCCACATCACTGGTAACTTCTTTACTGACCTAGTTATTGTTTGTGGATGACTCTGCAATGTCTCTTTGTATAGATAACAGATAAATGAAATACAGAAATTTTACTATTACATCTATCTTGTGAAGTCCATATAAAGTTTCCGTAAATGTAATAATTTAGAATTAATAAGAATAATAATTGTATTAAGCCTCAAATTTTTTTTGTAAATAATTAATTGAACTGCTTGTATAAATTAATTTCCAGATTTGTAATTTTTTTTAATATTGATGGTTATTTGAGAATATTTTTTTCCTTTCCTAAGAATTTCTTTTAGTTGCCGCAAAAACACTTCATTTTTGCAGGTATCTTCCAAACGCAGAAACGTTTCTTAATGACTGATATACCGTTCGATAGAACTTTCAAATACCAACATTTTCTCAATATAATGTTCTCTTCCAACTTTTTATACTTTTCGTTTAAATTGAGAAAAAGTCAAAATTTGACCTTTTAAAAGGTGCCATCTTGGAAACCAAAAACTTTTTTCGAAAGATTTTTGTAGCATTTTGTTTGTCTTAAAAAGCTCTACATTTTATCCATTTGCATGGCCAATCTATATCTTATAGTTTGGTCACAAAATTGGAAAAACGTAAAATCTTATGACAATGACAGACAGAATAACGCTTTTATATAATATAATTATTTTTTTATCTCTAGTAAGATAAGAGTAACTTTATTTTGTGAGTTTATTATTTCTGAAATCTATCATTAATGTTACTTTAAAAAAAATGGTTTTTTTTTTACAAACCTTATGCAAATAATTAATGTAAATAATTTTTATCTTCAGCAAGAAATAAATCTTTTGTTGTTATTTGTTATAAACAATTATAAAATGGTGCTTATTTCTTCCTAGTTAGAACCTTATAATTTAAAACCCCAATCAGTAGTTAATTTAAGCGTTAAAAATAAATTAATGCAGACCTACATCTCTTGAAAAATTGAAATAAAGTTTTAGACGGATAGTTTAGGACAAATTTATTTTGGATTCTAAAACCATACGGGTCACAATCTACAAAGATCCAATTTTGTTTTTGTTTTGTTTTTTCACATCAATACATTTTCCACTAAGGGAAAATTATTCTATTCTGAAATTCTATCCTCCACTTAGGTAGGTATGTCTGTTTTGCATATCTTTTTGCCTTGCTGAATCTCTTCTCAATACCATTATCATTTATTTTTAACTTTTCTCTATATAAAAAAAACTACAACTTTAAAAATTATATCTATAAATATACAAGAATTTTCTTGCACTAATATATACTGACATTTTACAATAACTATGAATAAAATTCATTAGAATGAAATTTGTTCACAGCAGATAATTTGTTCTCCAAAAGATTTACTGTAGCAAGAGTTTATTTATATATAGTCTAAAAAAGTGAATGGAAAGGATCAAGAAACTTCTGCTTTTATAAATTAAAGATGTTTCAACAACAACAAGAAAATTCTGCAACTGAAAATCAACCAAATTAATTTGAATTTGACCAATATAGAAGGAAGCTAGTACAATTTTCAGTTTTATAAAACTGGAAAAAATAAATGCATTACAAAAGTGTATTGATTCTTACATTAACAGCTATTGATCACCATCCTTCAACAACCTTCTGTTAAGATTTGTACATTTTAGGAGATAAACCTGAGCCCTTTTTTTTATTTGCTCCATAGAATAAATGATGATATCAACTTTTAAGATTTTTTTTTAATTTCTTTGAAAAAAAAAAACCCTAAGCTTTTTCCTTATTTTTTAATACTAAATTTTAATGTTTTTGTTTTCAGTTAACATTTTAGTAAACTTCTAAAATATGGAAAGGAAATGGGATCCCAATTATAAGTTGAGAAAATTCTCAAAACATTGATTTTGAGGTATTCATGTCATTAGTTTCTATACGAAACAATCTCAAATTCTGTTAAGATAGATGCACAAGTATTTCATATTCACAGTTTCCTATTAAAATAATTATGTCAAATAGAAATTCATTGATTGGATCATGTTGTGTGTTCCTATTTTTTTTTTCCTTTGTAACAAAATTACTTGAATGAGATTCCTATTGCAGATGAGATTATTGCATATGCTCCTAATTCAAGAAAATCAATGTAAACACTATGTATTGTTTAAATGCACTATTCTCCTTGCTGCATATATTGAAATACAAAAAAAATAAAAAGGATTGTAAACCCTCATCTTAATGCGGTTGCTTTATGCATAAGAGTAATTGGTTACAGCTATTCTGAAAATTCTGAAATGCCAATTCTTAAAACTACAGTCAAAATTATGTTCAAAATTGTAGAAATTTAACATATATAAAATTACTAAAAATAAAAAAGGCCAAACAGACAAATTATTTAAAATTGTTAAGCACATTAAAAAGATTTAATAACACAACCTGGTTTCGAACAGGGCATGCCTGCCATTTACAAGTGCAATTTTGGCAAGTTAAGAGGCTGCTTGTAACTAAATTTTAACCAATGACAGGTCTGGATAGGGTGACTTGTAGAAATGTCCCCTGGCAACCAAGAAAGAAAAACTGGAAGTGAAGACTGTAAACAGGAACTGTTAGAAGGAAACTGAGGAACGATGGAGAGTTCTTGGTTGGGAAATGCAGTACAGGAGCATAACTTGCAAAGCACCCATCGACCAACAGCTTCTTGGGACCAATGATATAATGAGGATGGCAAATAAAACCTAAAAAAACCAAAAAAAAACCAAAAAAACAACTACCAGGTTGGTTATTTAAAAAGAACCTGACTAATTTTAAGGGTCATTATCATTAAGGTCTTTATCTTTAAAAGGGAATCCATATTGATCAATAGCTCTGACTGAAATCAAGTCTCATTAAAGATTCATTGCATTTTCTGAGGAAATGGCTTGATTCATGATGTAGGATGTGGAGAGTGTCAAAAGCAAGAGAATGTCCATTGTCACAAACATGTCATGTAGTCAAATAATTGAAATCTGTTCTGAGGGCGTTAGCATATTGGGCAACCAGTGTTCGAACTGGCTGGTGGGTCTCCCCAATATATTTACAATTGAAAACCCTGCAACCAATGGTATAAAACAAACCTCTGGGGTTAATTTGAGCATTGGTAGGTTTTGCATTAATGGCTGAAGCAAGGATAGCCCTGACAGAAGATGTCAACATAATGTCTAACGGCTTCAATTTTTTTTTTTTTTTTTTTTTGGAAAACAGGAAACAGTGAAAAATGAAAAGGGATATCCTTTCTTATTCAAAGGCGGAGGGGAAGGATTGTAAATAAGTTGAAGAGCAATGTTCAATTGTTTATTGATAAAGACAGGAGGATAATTATTAGTAACAAGTAAGCAAATGATCGTAAGGAGTTCTGCTTCAAAGTTATGCTAAGAACTGGTGCTAACAGTACCTGTTGAGTCTTCAGTTCAAGTTTTATCTTTCTTAGTCACCAAGGTGTGCCGCTACAAGTCACCCCATCCAATTCCAGACCTGTCATTGGTTGAATTTTAGTTATAAGCAGCCTGTAACTTGCCAAAATTGCACTTGTAAATGGGAGGCATGCCCTGTTTGAAACCTGTTTGTGTTATTAAATCTTTTTAATGTGTTTAACAATTTTAAATAATTTGTCTGTCTGGCCTTTTTTAATCTACTCTAAAATTATGTTTATAATTTTTAAAATCTTAGAAACTAAGAAAGAAAAAAAAAAGTTTAGCTTTTACCTATCAAGGATGGTTTCAATTAATGTGGCTAAATCAGTAGTAGTAGTAAGATCTTTGAACATATAACGAGCTTCAACTATCCCTCTTGCTATAACTTTAGCTGCTTTTTCATCTCCATATGTTTTTAATATTTGAGCTAACTGCTGCTCATTCAGAATTCTTAACACATCAGCTGCAGTAGGTGTGCTGGGATCTCTTCAAAAGAAAAAAGTAAAAAAGTTTGATTGTTAATTTACATCCATACAATTTTACTTAAAACTGGCTTCTTAAATAGCAAATGTCTCAAAATAAAATCCAAATAAGCTTTTCTTAAGATCTCCAAATTTGAAAATTTCTGTTTATTCACTATAAATAATTTGAGAATGAAAGTAGTACTTCTAATTCATTCAAAATGGAAAAGAAGCTAAAACAATGACAGTTTATATAAAGAAATAGACTGACTTTCTATGCTGAAAGAAAACTAAGCAGTCATACCTTTTGCCATCCATACGCATATCAAGAGGCCCGTTTTTACTCAGTGAGAATCCACGTGATGATTCATCCAACTGCATTGATGAACAACCAATATCAAACAAAATCCCATCAACTGATGATTCTGGAACTTTATGTTCTGTTAACAGTGTATCTAGTTCACTAAATTTTCCAAGTAAAGGGATTAGACGACCCCTGAAATAAAACATATCTCATAAGTATTCCTTTAAAATATGTCAATTTTCCATAGTAGATATATTCTTAATTAAAAAAAAAATACTGCCACAAAACTAATCAAAATTCAAGAAAAATAAGTAAAAACTTTAAGTGAAAGAATTAAGAAAAATTTACTAAAATTCAGAAAAAAGCTATAATTTTTATAAGCTACAAAGCTTGTGGCTTACAAAACAATTCAGTATATGGGCATTTATACTGCTTAAGCCAATATCACAATAGTGATAGTGTGGGGAATATGTAAAGTTTTTACTGTTTGGAAGACACAAGATATAATATAGTTTCCTTAATATAAGGCTAATGTAAGTTACTGAGTTAAAAGAAAATCAACAAAGGACTAATCATCTAAGGTTCAGATTTATCCATTAAACGAATCACTACCTACTACTGCTACTACTACTACTACTATTTATTCTTCAGTAAATTAAGTCATCATAAACAGCTGTAAAACTTTGTAATTATTTATTAAATTTTCTTCACATATATGGACTTAAAAATTCTAAATATATGAAAATAAAAGCCAAATTCATAAGGCACAGATGGGACATGAGGATTCCAGAGAAAATTCTAGTACATAGTAAATTTAGTATTTTATTAATATTAAATTTCATGAACCAATCATGGGCATTTGTCCAATATCTTTCTTGCACTAAGTATGTCCTTCTAAAATAGACCTCCGGTCGCAGTGCTTGGCTTCTCTGCCACCCACATTCACTACATAAACATGTCCTTCTAAACCGTCCCATGTTTATAAAGCATTGTGAATATATTTTGAAACATTTAATTTACTATTCATAAAGGCTTTTTTATTTTATTTTTATATTATTTTTTTTGGCCATACTAACAGAAGAAATTACCATTTTGCTAAACTACATTTCTGAAAGGATTTAAATCCACAATTTGATCATAGGTTAGAAACAACATCTAATAATTAAAATCTTTTTATGCCTATGTCAAAACCAAAGAGGAATTAATTACAGTTCCACTTCACATGATTACATATTTATTAGCTATGTATTAGATAATTACTTATAATTATATAGTTATAAAAAAAAATTCCAGCAGAATGCTGCATCCTTGTTCCACCTGCTGCTGCTAGGGGGCAGGTGCAACCAAAACATTTTGTGTCTTGGAATATGCAAAAATGAGTTCAGTGGTGACTGTGCAGCAAAGAATTTGAAGTGAGTACAAAAAGAATGCACCAGTGCGCAATAGCATCAAGAGCTGGTACGAGAGATTCCAAGGTGAAGGCTGTCTCTACACAAAGAAACACCCCAGAAGGCCAGATCTGACTTCTTCAGACTTTTTTTCTTTGGGGGTAAATGAAGGACAAAATGTTCATTTCTCCACTTCCTGCTAACCTCACCAAACTGCGACATTGTATTACCAATGCAACTGCAACCATCAACAATGATATGCTAAACTGCATATGGTCAGAAATGGATTACTGCCTGGATGTCTGTCGCATCCCGCAAGGTGGACACAGAATATTTATGAAAAAAAAAAAAAAACCTTGGTGAATTTGTCATTCAGTTGATATATCGGAAGCAAATATCCCTATTTTTGCAGCTGAGCTGTAGGCCTCTAAAATGTGTCAAGGAATCATGAATAACCCTATATAATATTAACCCGGCAGTGGTCGCGCCCATTTTCGAAACACCAATGGTCGCAAAGGGTCTGTGAGACCCATTCATTTTAAACACCAATACTTTCAAAATTTCAACGTTTAAGATATTTGTTAATAATAATATCATTGGTTGATTGTTTCTTAAGATTTTTATTATAATCATTTATAATAATATATGTATAAATATGCAGATTAAGATTATTTAAGAAAACATTGTAAAAAAACTGATAAAAAGTGTATTGATTACATAATTGATAGAAAAATAAGATATACAAATATTTTTGGTTAAAATTATGATAAACTAATAATAAATTAGTTATTTCTAACAGATTGCTTTGAGTAATTATTTTTCTAATTTTTTTTGTGTATTTTGTAATGCATTCTCCACAAAGTCTTCATCTTCACTATTATCATTATCTGTTGACTCTTCCTCACATTCTAAAATGGGCTCTAAAAGTATTTTCCTTATTTTTCATTATCATTGAGGGATTTCATCTCTTCAAAATAATAAAAATATGAAGTAAACTCAGGACCAAACTAAACTGTTCATAGAAATAACTCATGAAAGAAGAAATAATTAAAAAATTGAAAAAAAAAAATAGGCCTAAATAAATAATTAGTTTAATAAATAACTTTAGAATAAATAAATTGTTCAAAATAACTTTAGAAATCCAAGTTTGTACGGGAACTTTACATTTAACGTATATAAAACAACTTTTCCCTATATGCACAAAAAGTTACACGAAAGGTCGCACTGGGTCTACAGGACCCAAAGTATTTTTTTTCCTTCAGATCGGGACAAATTATATTCCGCCAAAACTGTCACATGAAGCATCATGTGGTTTTAGAAAGGTACTGAAAAAGACAATCCTGTAAGGAGCTCCCATCTATAAGTAAAAATGAAAACAAAAACGCATGGGTCTCACAGACCCATCGCGACCACTGCCGGGTTAACTGCACAATAAAAAAATTAAAAAAAAAGCTTAAAATTAACAAAAATAATTAATTTAAAATAATAAGTTTGTATATTTTGAAAGAACTTACTTAAAATCCACAGACATTTTTTTAGCTATTTCATGGGCAGCAGGATCTCGATCAAGAGCAAATACTTTTACATTTTTGTTGGATTTCAAAATTTGTAATGTATGTCCTCCAGCACCAAATGTCATATCAATAAATATCTACAAGTTATAAATAATAGATTCAATTTTGGTTTGTTCATAATAAAAGTCACATGAATTATTTTAAACATACAATGATAACAGTACTTACAGTCCAGATTTTCATGACATATCTTCAATTTTGGTTTGTTCATAATAAAGCCACACAAGTTATTTTAAACATATAATGATAACAAGAACTGAGCCCAGATTTTCATGATATATCTTCAATTTTGGTTTGTTCATAATAAATTCATGAGTTATTTTAAACATATGATTACAATACCTACAGCATTTTCATGATATACACTATATGGCCATTAATCACCTGACACCCCATGAAAAGTAAGTAGGATCATCCGTACACGTCATACCCCTAAAAAAAGCATGTTAACTTGACGAGCTAAAGCTGCTCAGTATGAATGCACGACGTGAGCTTAATGATGTTGAATGGGCAGTGGCGTAGCGATGGGGGGGCAAGGGGGTCTATCATGCCCTGGGCGTCACTCGCAGAGGGGCGCCAAATGGTCCCCAAGACATATATTACTATACGTTTTTAGGGTTTTCGGGGGGTGGGGGGGCGCCAAAAAAGGTATTGTGCCCCGGGCGCCAGTTATGCTCGCTACGCCACTGTGAATGGGGCATGATTATTGCTACCTATAGATTTGGTCATTCTATCCGTGAGATTTCAGGCAAGTTCCAGATACCACGCGCAACAGTGGGTGATGAAGTGGCGAAATGGAAACATGTGGAAACAAATGGACTCCAGAAAATGGAAGATTATGCTGTGGAGTGACAAATCACGCTACGAGTTGTGGCGATCTGATGGACAAGTGTGGGTTTGGTGAATGCCTAGCAAGCACTACTTACAGGATTGTATTGTTTCCACTGTTCAGAGGAGGTGGAATCATGGTATGATCTTGGTCCACTGGTTTTAGTGCCAGGATCGATGAATGCCAAGGCCTACGAAGCAATTTTGGACAATTCAGCACTACCCACACTGTGGCAACAATTTGGAATTGACTCATTTCATTTTCAGCCTGACAATGCACGCATCCATAAAGCAAAGGCTATAACCGAGTGGAGTGGATGAACTCAAATGGCTGGTCCAAAGTCCTGACCTCAACCCCAATGAACACCTTTGGAAAATGTTGGAGTGTGGGTTGAAAGCCAGATCAAACTGCCAACAAAACACCACAGAGCTGTTTAACAAGTTCACTTTCACCATTGTACGGGTAGGTAATCCCAAGGTGCCATTACACTATTTTATATTTTTATGGTATATGGTAAAATCTTGAAGGAGGAATAGAACCAAATTCCTGCAGAAACCTATTGCAAACTGATGGAAAGTCTTCCTAGACGGGTGGAGGCTGTGATAGCAGCGAAAGAGGACCTACATCATATTGACATCATACCAGATCCTGGTTAGTACATTACTAGGGGTGTCTGGTGATTAATGAACATCGGAATTTTTGTTTGTTCATAATAAAGCCACATGAGTTATGTTAAAAATATAATGATTACAATAATTACATCCCAGATTCTTATCTTTTTTTCCTGAACTTTCAATTCCATCTTCAAATGGATACAAACAATTTCCAGGAAATTATGATTCAAATAATGAGATTTTTACTTTGCTTATAATATATATTTTAACCTTTTTTGAATTTTAAAGCAAAAGTTGACGCTTTTTAGTTTTAAGCCATATTTTGGTAAGGAAGAGCATTTTTGTCAAATTTAGGGAATTTTAAGGGATATGTTTTATTTGAATGATGTGAGCTGTTCTTTTTTTCTATTGTGATTGAAAAATGTGAGCTTTTTTCCTCTTCTTAATGTTGAAAGACATCAGTTGTTCTTTTTTTTTTGCCGGTGAGTTTGAATTGTTAGGCTTCTGTACAGTGTAGCTTAGAGCAGGAGAAGCCTTATATCCCTGCTCTGTCTGTCTGACGGTCACAAGAAATTCATATCTCCCGACAACATATGTTAGAGACATGGCCTATAATTCGTTAAAAAGGTCTTGCCAAGACTAGTTCATAGCCGTTGAGAACTCGTTTCTAGCGTGTGTGATTCAAGTTATAGATCTCTCTAGAATTTGATCTTAATTTATAAGTTTTATTAAAATCTGGTATATTAAAAAAATTATTTCTTCATTTTTTTTATATTGACTTCAACTAGAATTATTATATGAATTAGTTATATGAAGCCAATTTTCCTTTTCTCTTCTTGAAATAAATCTTACAATAATTGGTCTATTTTTATTATAATAGGATCTCCCAAATTTATGAAGACCTTCTATTTTTTCTGTGGGGTTTTGAAGTTGTAATTTTGTGTTAAATTTTCATTTATGTATATTCTTTGTTTGTTATCATCTTAACGAACATAAACAAATAGGGCCATGTTTACATGAAAATATATTCAATCTATAAATTGGCAGGTGTTTTACATATCAGTTGGGAATATTTTCGTTTTTTTCTTTAGTACTGTGGATCGTACTAATAATAATTACTATTAATTCATTATTATATATCAACAACAGTACAGGACTGATTGGTGAGATACCCGTGGAGGAGGGGGAAGACAGATTTCCTTTACTACACTGAATATCACTTGTGTAGCATTTCAAAATAATATAATCTAACACAAGATATAATTTATCTGATCATCAATATCATTCTATACCTGTAGAGGTATCCGAGAAAGAATCCGGAAAACTTCGTTCGCCAACACAGGCACATGCAAATTCATATTTTTGTTTTGTTTTTATCCTCTTTTGAATCTTAAACTATTATTTTTTTTCTTCTCTATATAGTAAAAAATATTTTTTATAGCAGTTATTAACTCAATGGCTGCTATTTGGCTGACTTCTCAATAGATGGATGGGATCTGAATGTATTTTTCAATGCTTACTGGGGGCGCCACTCGTATCCGGAGTCGTCGGCTAACTCTGTCCATAGAAAGCTAAAAAATCAACTTCTCAGTACAATTTTACCTTTATTTCTTAAATATCTTCAATAAATAAATTATATGATTTTATTCTATAAATATCTTATCTATTTCAACAAAGCAATAGTTTAGCAAAATAAATTATTTACTTTTAGGCATGAAAACGCCGATCAGATGTAAACAATGATTTCATAGAACATAATTAAATCTAAAGAAAAATATTATATTTTTTTTTTTTTGTAATTATATTTCTTTTACTATTATAAATCTAAAATCTTATTTTGTTGTAGCTTTTAATTAATATTTTAAGTTCTGCATCATATTTTAAAAAATATTTTAACAAAGAATGTAATGTATCACTTTATAAAATTCTATCATTTGTAATGAATTGAGGGGCTCGGCAGTAAATAATGCTAAAGCGACAGTTGTACTAACATGCATTTCAATGGAATAGCGCTACGACTAACCCTAACTAACCCGACATAGTACTGCCATCTAATGAGAGAATGTGGAATTATTTGTTAATTTCTGTAGTAAACATATTATGTTTTGTAGTAAATAAAAAACTTAATTTCATAATTTTGGCGCTTACCATTATTTACTGCCGAACCCCTCAATTCTCTATATTAGGGAATAGGTTTATAAAGCTTATCCCTAACCGTCTGAAGGAGTGCTCTTGATTAAAGAGTACGAAATATCACGGATATAAAAGGTTTTTAAAGATGATAATGTGTTGATGTGAAGATTTTTAGAACATTTAGGTGAAATTCATATTTTAAAACTTTTAAAATATTAAAATTATTAAAAAATGAAGGAAATTATTATTATTATTATGCACAAAACAATGTATCACAGCTGCCAGTTCTTTAGCTGGTGTTGGCAGTGGCGGATTTCCCATTAGGCGCAGGAGGCGCGCGCCACGGGCCTCACATATCGAGGGGGCCTCAAAATTTAAAAATTATTTAGCTTATTTCCT
>JAFIDM010009631.1:110930932-110959284 GCA_023159025.1 Thereuonema tuberculata
ATTACCTAGATATTCTGTAGAATAACTGATTTCTGCACTTTAGCGATATCATATATATATATATCCCACCCAAAACACTTCGTGTAAAATAAGTTGCCAAGACTCACATGCTCATAATGCTTTCACTGTTAAAAAGATATGAGATCTCGTGTAGAGCCAAGCCCCTAACTCTACGAGGCCTAACTCTACAAGCCCTAACTCTAAAAATCCTATATCTTGGTCAAAAAGTATGCCTTGGCCGTTTCGTGGCTGTCACACAGACAATGCCATGGAGTTATGTAAAGGATATGGAGTATGCCAAGGCACACTTTTTGACCAAGATAGTAGGGTTTTAGAGTTAGGCATGTATAGTGAGGGGATTGGCACTATATGAAATCTGATAACTTTTTAACAGTGAAAGCGTTATGAGCATCTTGGCAACGTATTTTACATGAAATGTTTTGGGTGAGATGAAATAGTTCCATGAAACGGCCAAGCCATACTTTTTGACCAAGATATAGGATTTTTAGAGTTAGGGCTTGTAGAGTTAGACCTCGTAGAGTTAGGGGCTTGGCTCTACATGAGATCTCATATCTTTTTAACAGTGAAAGCATTATGAGCATGTGAGTCTTGGCAACTTATTTTACACGAAGTGTTTTGGGTGGGATTTCATTTCTTTTTGTAGGATGAGATCTGATAAATTTTTAACAGTGAAAGCGTTATGAGCATGCGAGTCTTGGCAACCCCTTATTTTACATGAAATGTTTTGGGTGGGATTTCATTTCTTTTTGTAAGATGAGATCTGATAACTTTTTAACAGTGAAAGCGTTATGAGCATGTGAATCTTGACAACTTATTTTACATGAAATGTTTTGGGTGGGATTATCTATTACAACTAAATTTCGTTTTAAGATTATTTAGAAAATGGATTTTTTTTCAATACCCTACTTTTCTGTTTTTCTATTGGTCAACTTGTATATACAAGCTGTTTCCACTTTTGTAAGAAATCACATTATTACACAGTATTATTTAGGCCGAAGCATTGAGGATACGACGTATTTCAGATCTTAATAAAATCCAAAGTATAAAAGCTAGATAAATGAAACTTGGCGTGTTTCATTAGTATGGTAACTGCATCTTATCCTGAAAATTTGAGCTCTCTAGTATTATCCAGGCCGAAGCTATGAGGGTTCGATAATACATAACCAGACCCCCCCTTTATGAGGGGGTTGGAATGTGAAAGTTACGGATTTCTTAATTTTTTTGTTGTTTGTGTGCTAATCCTAGCCTGCATATCAAATTTCAGCCTTCTAAGACTTCAGGAAGTACCCTAGAGGTTTTGATGATCATGAGTCAGTCAGTCAGTCAGTCAGTGAGTGACGGAATCGACGTATTTTAGGTATTAATAAAATCCAAAGTATAAAAGCTAAATAAATGAAACTTAGCGTATTTCATTAGTCTGGTAACTGCATCATATCCTGAAAATTTGAACTCTAGTATTATCTAGGCCGAAGCTATGAGGGTTCGAAAATACGACGAAACACTTCCAGAAAAGGTACGTAGTGCCCTTCCTGCCTTCGGCTCGTCTTGGCGGGGGCACTACCGTGCCCATAGATATATATTTAAAAGCTAATAAATATGGTTAGATACGGAAATAATTTTGATAGTCTTCTTCTATTGGCATGTTTTACTTGTCGCCGATCTGGCTGGTTTGTGAAGGTCCTTTCCCAAACCTCTAGTTGGCGGTGTCACTGACCTATTTTCCTGGGCATGGACGTTGGGTTGTTATTGCGGGGGTGGTGTACTCTCCTGAGCTACGTGTTGTCTCCTTTCCTGGGGTTATTTGCTGTTGCCCTCTCCGTGTGCGATCGTTTTAATTTCTTCCGTATTCTCTCCCTTGCTTCCTTCTTTTTTGTTGGCATCTGAAATTGTCTGTGTATTTTTTATAGCAAGATTTGTCAAATGTGTGTTATAAGGGCTCATTAATGTAATAAAATACCCTTCCTCCATTTCTCTTTTGATTTTGTTTTTTTCCTGGCCTAGAATTAAGAAGTTATTAAAATCTATTGTGTGATTATTGGTGTAGACGCGGTGTTGCGATATTGGACGCATGTATGTTCCCTGTCTTGATGCAACTTTTATGGTTGGCTAATCTTTGTTTTATTTGTTGTCCTGTGTTTCCTATGTAATAGCATTCATTGTTAGTGACTAAGTAGATGCAGCCTTTCTTATTAATTTTGGGTGTTTTTTTGAGCTGAATTCTATAGGGTAATTCAATTTATTATTTAAAGTGTAAGTAATTTTAATGTTAGTATTTTTAAAAATCTGTTTCAATTGGTGGTGCAGTTCCGGATGGTATGGATAGGCTGCGTAAATGTTGTCCTGATTATTCTTGACCTGGGGGGGGGGGGGTATAAATGTTTTGAATGGTACTTTTTACCGTTTGATCTATAAAGAGCTTTGGATAATTGTTTTTGATGAAAGTGCTGCTTCCTGCAAGTTGTTATCAAAGATTTGTTCAGAGGAGCATACATAAAAAGCTTTTTTAACCATCCTAGCTATTATGTTTTGTTTTACCGTTATGGGAGTGGATGAGTGATACGGAATCACTTGGTCGGATGCTGTTGTTTTTTTGTATAGCTGTATGGCGAAATTGTTTTTGTTATTGGAAACTAGTGTCAAGGAACGTTAGTTGTTGTGACGTATTTTGTAGCTCACATGTGAATTGGATCTTGTTGTTTAATGTATTGAATTTTTCAAGATTTCATGTTCGGTGTTGACTTTAGCGATGATGAATATGACATCGACGTACCTTTTATAGAATAGGACGTCTATGCTGTATAGTGCAAAAAAAGAATTTTCTACATTCTGCTTAGTGATCTCTGCTAATAGGGCCGACGAGGGGAGACCCATAAATACCCCACTAATTTGTTTGATTATTTTGTTATTTGCGGTGAAATTCTGGTTGTCAATTAGAAAGTCAATAAGAGCGTAAATTAATTTTTTAGTGTTTTCTTTCTCTTCCCATTTTAGAGTTTTTACAGCTGTTGTAAGAATGCCTTTATTAATTGAAGTGAATAAGTCTTTGGCATCTATTGAAAACATGGTAGCTTTTTCATTTAATTTTAGGTCTCGTAAGCTTCTACTAAATTTAATGCCGTTTTTTATGAACTCTATGGACTGTTTGCTGGCGAATTTCAGTTTTTCAGCGACATATTTGGCTACATTGAAAAAGGATAGGATTTTTGCAGTTAATTATAGGGCGTGATGGGTATAAGTTGTCTGGATTTTTTGGTTTGTGCGTTTTTGGTGTGATTCTCATTTTTCGTAATGCAAAATTCCTCTTGTACGAACATTTTGTTGATTTCTTTAAAATCGATGTTTTGTTCGATTCTACCCTTCTAATGTTTTTTTCTGATTTTCCTATGAATTTGCTCTTCCGATTTTTCTTCTATGACGTAACAGGACGGATTGTTGATGTGTGCATTCATCATTTCTGAATATTGTTCTCTGTTCGAAATTACTGCAGTGTTCCCTTTATCTGATTGTGTGATGACAATTTCCCTGTTGGTTTTTAGTTCCATGTAAGCTTTTAGTTCTATTGGTGATATGTTACTTAGGTTAGATTTATCTGGTAGTTTATTTGCAATTCTGTCTACCTTAGTTCTGATCTTGTCTCAGGAATCATCGTCTATTTTGCTGCTATGGAGTGCCATTTCGATAATGCAAATTATCTTTTCTGGATTAATGGGGTATTTTTTAATATAAAAGGATGTGCCTTTTTTTTAGGACCTGCTCTTGTGTTTTGCTTAACTGGAATTTTGATTCGTTGATGATTGTCTGATCGTTGTTTGTGCTCTTCCATTTTGCAATGGGAATGTTAGTCAGTTTTTTTTTTTTTGTGTGTTTTTCTTTTGTTCTATTGAACACCCGTGTACCTTTCATGGCTGAAATGTTCAACACATTAAAATAATCGTACTTGGTTAATTGCTTTTCAAGTTGTGAGGAAATTCTTTTGATTCTTAGAAATAAGAAGGATTTTTTTTCTTATGGTTTTCAATTATCCGAATGTTTAAGTATTCGTCTTGGATCTTGTTGATCAATCTTTGGATGTTTTTGTTTTTGTTGTACGGAATTTTTAATGTGTGGAGTTTAGGAATTAAGTTGTTTTTTCTGCACATGATGTTGTAAGCAGTGGCGTACCAACGCCTTTGGGGGCCCGGGGCGGGAGTAGTGGATGGGGGCCCCTAGTCTGACTTTACAACCAAAAAAAAAAAAAGTCCTCTTGTCTGGATGGAGGCCCCCTAGTCTGACTTTTACAACCAAAAAAAAAAAAAAAAAAAAAGATCCTCTTGTCTGGATGGGGGCCCCCTCCAAGGTGGGGGCCCGGGGCGGACCGCCCCCCCCCCCCCCTTGGGACGCTACTGGTTGTAAGTAATAGCTGAGTTAGTAATAGTCAGGGGCGGTCTGGCCAAGTCGGCAGGTCGGCGATCACCGACGGCCCTAGCCCAGAGAGCCCAGGAAGGGCCCAGACGGGGCAATGGGCAGATGAGTGAAAGTAAAATTAGAATTTTCACACTCGAAATTTAGAAACATACGATGGATACACTATTTTTTAGCCAGATTTATCTTTACTTTTAATTTCTGATTATTCATGTTCCTATATCGGTACTGTGTTTGCAATTACTCAATAACAAGACTAGAAGAGAAGTTCGCCTAGAAGCGCGAATCACGTTAACTGACTTGCTCGTCAGCTAATGGGTGGGTATGGGCCTACTACCAGACTGTACTATTAGTGCAGTCGGTTGGAAAGTAAAGTTAATCTGGGCTTCTGCATTTGCATTGCTACGCTCCTCATAAAAATTCCACTGATAGGGCCCCAACATAGCCTTCATCGTTGCTTGTGTATTTAAAATATTGCAACGATCGGCAATTGTAGTCATTTTCGAATTACAAATAAACAGACGGATCGGAAATAAATAAACAATATTGAGATTAAAAAAAAAAAAGGTTGAATACATTTGTTATTGATGGGGGGGAAGAACACACAAGTCAAAAAACAATGTAAAGTGAATTGTAGGCCCCGTGGCCTAATGGATAAGACGTCTAACGTCGGATCAGACGGTTGTAGGTTCGATTCCCGTCGCGGATGTTTCATTGTAAAAAGTAGTTCTATTTTCCATTCTTATAGGAAATTGCGCCGGACAGACAGAGAAATAAAAGATTTTAGTAATATAGATTACTAAAATTTTTTATTTCTTTCTCTATCCGGCGCAATTGCTAATTATTAGTTTCCCTTGCTGAAAAAGTCAGATTATAATTTTTTTTTTTTCGCCTTGCATGGGTTTCGAACCGAGGACTTTCGTCCTCGCAGTCAGGAACGCTAACCATTGGACTACTATTGATCCTCTAATATCCAATCCTACTTTTATTCTACTTGTTCGCGCGCTATCAAATAATGAGTTCATTCAAAAAGGAATAAAATATCACTTTTTGCCATAACCGCTTGGTATCGATTCTTCTTGGGTTATCTGATACAGTGGTGGTCAAAATTATAAGGACAAGGGAAAAAATCGCCAAACTTGGTTACAGTTGGCCGGAAAATTATGCAAATTTTATGGCTGGAAACCAACGATAAATGCAGCATTTTTTATTAGTTTTTAAGGAAATATATGGGAAATTCATATTCATAAAATGTATTTTAGATTTAGACAGCCCTGTGATATGGACAAAATTATAAGGACAATGCTATTTATGTGTTCTAAAAAGCAAAATTTGCATGCTTTTTGTTCTGCACACGGCACTCCCAGACGATATAAATGCATAGTAAGAGATTGCGAACGTCGTATTCTATTTTTTCAGTCATGCCACTAGGTACGAAACTTTCGGAGTTTTAGAAAGGGAAAGTGGTTGCTTTTAAAAGTTCAGGACTTACTGTACATCAAATTTCGACAATGCTGAATAGATCGAGAACGGTTATTTATAATTTTCTTAAAAATCCCGAAAAATATGGACGGCAAAGACGTATAGGTAGGCCATCTTCTGTTTCTGTGCGTGTGAAAAGAATGATAATAAGGCGAGCTTGCTCCAAAAAACAAACATCAACGGAAATTAAACGGGAATTAAACTTACGATGCAGTGTTCGAACTGTTCGACATGTTTTACAAAAAGAAAAAAAGGTTCGTTATGGAAAACTTATGTCACGACCACCTCTTACAAAAGTTCATAAGAGACTGAGGATGGAGTTTGCCAAAAAATGCATTACTATGGAAAAAGAAGTGCGATGATGTTATCTTTTCTGATGAGAAAAAGTTTAATTTGGATGGACCAGATGGTTTTCGCTACTTCTGGTATGATCTCCGTAAAGAAAAACAAATTTTCGCAAGCCATAGATTTAGAGGTGGCTCAGTGGCTGCTCTGGGGAGGTTTCGCAACTGGCGGAACTACTCCAATAGTTTTTGTGCAGGGCAAAATGAATTCTGAGAGTTATATTTATATATTGGGCAATAATCTTTTACCAGAAGCACCGTCAATTACGAGTGGAGACTTTTTGTTCCAGCAGGACAATGCCTCAGTACACGTTTTTCAAACTTCGAAAGCATGGTTTGATGCTAATTTTGTGAAACTACTTGACTTGCCGGCCAGAAGCCCAGATCTAAATCCAATGGAAAATCTGTGGGGTATTCTGGCACACGAAGTATACAAAAATGGTATTCAATATCAAAATAAGCAAGAACTTTGTCCTCCATCGAAAAAGCTTGGAAAAAAATTTCTGAAAACGTTCTGAAGGAACTGTCAAACTCTATGACATCAAGACTGATAAAAGTGATTGAGAAGAAGGGGGAGATTATTAAAAATTAGTGTGTTTCAGGCCAAAACATTCATTGTCCTTATAATTTTGTCCAGTTTTTACAATGACATTTTTTTGTTAAATATGGCAAAACATTCAAATTTTGCATTTTCCAATGTTTTGCATTCTACAATGATTTCTAGCAAAAAAGGCATTTTATGTATAAATTTCACTTTATTTACTTCACAAATAAATTTTTTCTGTGCAATTTTCAGTTGTCCTTATAATTCTGACCACCACTGTACTTACCAGGGGGAGACAGGGGGATGGCCTTGTTTAGATAAAGATCTAATCATAGATAAAGTAGCTAATACTAGTGAAGAATTAAGGAAAAAGTTATTGACTTAGTGTAATTCTGTTTTCTGGTAGGCTATGGTACAGTAAAACTTAAAACTTAATTTTGAATAAGATATATAGAATGCACATGAAACTTTGTCATTATTTGCATTATTTATAAATATTTCTGTATATTAATATATTGTACACAGAAATTTTATAAATAATGCAAATAATGACAAT
Source organism: Thereuonema tuberculata (assembly GCA_023159025.1). NCBI lineage: Eukaryota > Metazoa > Arthropoda > Chilopoda > Scutigeromorpha > Scutigeridae > Thereuonema > Thereuonema tuberculata. The sequence goes on from JAFIDM010009631.1 coordinate 110,938,281, forward strand.
ATTATTGTATAGTCATAAAAATAAAATAATCAAAATGTTATTGTGAAGTAATAAAAATAACCCTTAATTCATTCCATACCCCCCCCCCCCTCTGGTAAATAAAGCCTAAAGGGGCCCCAAATTCGTTTCCAGCCGAAGTTATAAATAAAGTAATAAAAGACTACGATAAAATTAAAATGAAACAATTGGAGAAGTTTGATAATAATTAAAATAGAATAATAATCCCGTATTTATATAATAGAAGTTGGGATTTAAATAAAATGTGTAAAAGATATGAAGTAAATGTAACATTTGAGTACAAGAACAAATTAAAAAATATTTTTTGTCACAAGGTCAATGAGAATAGTCAAAAAGCTAACGTGGGCTTAATTTACGAATTAGAGTGCCTTAATTGCAATAAAATTTACGTAGGAGAGAGCAAAAGAACGACCCGGGAAAGAGCCACGTATACTGTATTAACAATAAATTAGGAGATAAATCTGATGTAGCAGAACATTGTAATCAAATGAGTCACTGTATGAAAGATGAAGCTAAAATTTTAATGTTGGAAAAAGATTGCATAACTAGAAAATTATTAGAGAGTTTAATAATAAAAAACACTAAGAATATAAATTTCAATAGAAGTAGTGGTTGGGAGATTGAGAACGTTTTGGTAAAATTGGCGAAAGAAATTGTGACAAAATGCATGAATAATAACAAAAAAATTTCAACAATTGAAGAATTTCAACAATTATGAAATAACGTTTTTTGTAATAATAATGAATGATTGCAGATATTAATGGTGTAATATGGTTGTTGATAACAATGTATGAGAAGTGAAAAGATATCCCTGGAAATGTACCGTATTGCTTTGTTAAACAAACTGAAAGATGGAAGTAAGTAAAATTTTTCCGAAAATTCCTTTTAGTATTAAATATATTTTTTAATATATTATGAGGTGTAGAAGAAGTGTTTATATAGATAAAGTAGTTAATACTAGTGAAGAATTAAGGAAAAGTTATTGGAATAGTGTAATTGTGTTTGGTTTTTTTTGGTAGGCTACGGTATAGTAAAACTTTCAGATGCATTCTATATCTTAAGGTGAGGGTTAAGTCACATCGAGATGAATCCTGGGGATTTCAAATCGTTCTGTAAATGATACAAATGCAATATACAATCTAGAAATTTAAAATATGATAGTTTAAATATGAATAATTCATATTCTCCTATTTTTTTTTGTAATAACTGAATTAATTATATTTAATCTCAAAACCAACTAATTTTTTTGGAAAGAAACATGAGTTTTACTGTTTTATTTTAGCGAAAAACATTCCCATTTCGGTTTATCTGAAGAAATACAGTAAAAAGTCAGTTACCAAACGCAACATTTCCAATATATTATCAGAGGTGTAGAAGAAGTGTATAGATAAAGTAGTTAGTGTATAGATAAAGTAGTTAGAAGTGTATAGATAAAGAAGAGTATAGATAAAGTAGTTAATACTTGTGAAGAATTAAGGAAAAAGTTATTGGCTTAGTGTAATTGTGTGTTTTTTTGTTTTGTTTTGGTAGGCTACGGTATAGTAAAACTTATGAATAGTTGTTATTCATCTGATCACTTTTGATAATTTTGAATAAAATATATAGAATGCATCTGAAAGTTTGTCATTATTTGCATTATTTATAAATATTTCTGTATATTAATATATTCTATACAGAAATTTTATAAATAATGCAAATAATGATAATATTATTGTATAAAAATAAAATAAGAAGAATATTATTGTGTAGTAATAAAATAACCCCCCTCTCGATAAGTAAAGCCTAAAGGGCCCCAAATTCGTTTCCAGTCGAAAGGCCCCCAATGATGCCAGAGCGCCCCTGGTAATAGCCAATTTTTGGTGAAGTGTGAAATATTCTTTGATTAAATTCTCTGCTGAACCCGCGTATTTTGAGAGTATTTGGAAAATCATATTAGTGGTTAAAAGCAGGCGGTTAAGTTTCCCCTGGGTGACTCTCAGATAAGGATTGAAATAGTGACGTAGAAAGTTTTTACGTGTGCTCATTAATTCATAGTGAAGAAATAAGTATCAGCTAACACACAAATAAATGTTTTGATTTATGTTTTTAAAATATCAATAGATTGCTTGTTTGTATGTTGGTGTTTCTTTAGTATGAAATTTTACAATTTTTTTTTTTCATTTTAAATAATAAATCTAAGGATAAACAAGAAGTTGCAGAAAACATTGGAAGACTTCCTTCCTTAAAATAAGCTTTTTTTTTTTTAAACTATGAAAATTATACAAACGGTGTATTTTTTCCTTTGAGGTACAACTGCGCTTCCGATGAAAAGTCTACATATTATTTATAAATTATCACGCAGCCTAATATAATTCTATCTTCACGTTTTTCATTTGCTAAAAATTGATTAAATTCACAATTTAATCAGTAAATTCAATTAACATTTAATTGTTATGTTCAATTAATTTAATCGTATTAAAATGCACTCAACTTTAAATAAATTACGATACTTTCATTGTTAGCTGTCAATGCGTTGCTTCGCCTCTTTATGTTTTTTTTTCTTTCTACCGAAATTCTTCTTATTCTCATCAGCAATTTCATGTGGATAGGCATTTACATCAAGGAATTTTCGTATACAAAATATAATAGCCTCTTTTTCCATAAATATGTATGCCAAGGTTGAAGAATATCCAGTCACTGATTCGCCCACACATCGACGAAATGAATTAGTCAAATAGTCAACAACAATAGCCTACGGCAACCGAAAAACTGCAGTCGCTTCAGAGCTTATTTAGTCGTATTCTTTTCCCGATTTGAAATTTCAGCTAATATAATAAAGAATACTGAATTAATCTTATAATAATGCTAAAGTTTAAAAGTTTTCAATTGGCCTGCCTCTAAAATAGAACTATTTATTTCCTGCGAGAGGTGGCGCCACCTTCAACAACGACTTTGTTTCTATGCGTGGGTATCATTATCAACCCTCTGTGACCAATCAGAGGCTTTCTTACATTGGCGGATAAATTTGAAATATCTACTGGAGAAGCGGTCAGTTATTTCGTTTAAGTTTCGCTATTTTTGAGATTTCCCGGTGAGTTTTGTTGTTGTTGAAAATGAATTTATTTGGTATAATTGTTTTTAAATGTGTAATGAAGCTATTAGCAAACTTTGTAGGAGTAATGCTGATTGCTCTTTTAAATTCAGCATTACTTCCTGAAAAATCAGATAGAATGTAAACTGAATCTAAGGCTATTTTATATTTTCTAATGGAGCTCATAACTGTAGCCAATATTTAAAGGTAATCTGTAAACAGTAAATAATCGAATTATAATTAATCTTATGATTTAACAATTACGAATGAAAATTTTAACTTCATTTTTCCACATTATTTATTAATTTAAATCAGTAATTTGGACATTTCTTTATTCTTTAATACATATAAAGAAATGAAATTATGAATTTTAATTATATAAATTAAATGGATGTTATAACGCTAATTTCATTGTTGTGGGCGAAATGCCTTGATTGCTGCTTCGTTAAAATTCCGAAGAAAACATTTTCTATAAATGCATTCGAGCAAAATAACATTACTCAATAAAATTATTGTATTCTTTTAAACTTTTGTTTTAAAACCATTCAACTTAAGGAGTTTAAACAAAACTTCAATTTTGAAACTTTTTATTTCCTAAAATCGGAAAGAAAGAAATGAGTGTTTATGTGCATGCTCTTCCCTATGTAAATGGAGTGTTTTAGAACGTTGGTATGCATGTTTACGGACAATAGACAACTCGAGTAGATCACCAATGCTGACCTGTCTGATTTGATAATGTTGGACCAATACTGCGCAGCAAACATTTTAACTAGGTTTGCCAGTATTGCATGTCAGTATTTCAAATGAATTTCTATTTACCACTAATTCTGTAATAGATCATTACAGAATGTTTTGGATTTATTTGGAGATATTATATATCGAGTTCTCCAAGAGATTTACTTAACTTTTGTCATCTGTACTTTTTTTTTAATTTTTAGATTTTTGACAAGCTAAGAAAAACACTATATCTGAATAATCACTTCACAGATATTTACAAAGGTTAAAATAGCCTGCAAGAATTTTTTTTAACAGATTATGTTACTTATAACCTAAATGGAATAATATGTATATATTATAATTCTTATAAAAATTATATATACTGAGTACGTGTTGTACCCATCGTCCTGTCCGCCACTGGTCTGGTGCCTCACACATTTCACCACAGTCTCAGCACACTAGAACTTCACAAATAATAATAATAATAATTGCATGAATTACAACTGCAAGCTTTGATATAATGAAAATGAAACAAAACTAAAATAATACGTCAGCGATTAAGAAAGTTTTAAAATTTTTAATACTTTTTAGTGTTTCAGAATTATATTTTTCCCAATTAATTTGACTGAAAAATTCATATTTTATGTAGTTTTCCAATCTTACACCAAAATTATAATTTAATTTATTAATTTGAAAGATTTTAGTGACTTAGATGAGGAAATGGAAGTCTCGTATATGCAGTGGGTGTCCACAGACAAATGTGATTTCACAATATGTGTGTTGTATCTGCAGGAATTCTTGGCAAAGTTGGGTGAAAAGCTTCAACATCTAAAGACCCACCATTTCATTGCTAGCAAACAGGTGGAGTATCGAAATTAACGAAAAGAAGCTCTAGGTGAGGGAGAATTTTGGCTCTTGGGGACTTTTCTGAGAATTTTTCATGTGTAGTCCAGGACGAGATCCAGTCATATCACTGGTCAAGCTTACAATCCACAATTCATACTTTTGTCATCTATTGGAAAAAGATCTGGCAGATCCAAACTCACATTTTTTGTTTTGTTAGTGACTACCTTCATCACAAAACCACTGCATTATATGCTTTTCAAAAGATCTTCATCGAAAAACTAAAAGTCGGACCATCCTTCAATTTCAAAAATAGTCTATTCTTCAGATGGCTCAGCATCACAATATAAAAATAGGAAAAACGTCATTAACTTAAGTCACCATGAAGAGGACTTTAGAGTTAAAGCAGAGTGGCATTTCTTCGCCACGTCACATGGAAAAGGCCACTGGTCTGGGATTGGAGGAACTGTCAAGAGGCTAGTTCGAAAGGCTAGTTTGCAGTGGCCTGTCAGTGATCAAATTTTGAAACCATCCGATGTCTTTAAATATTGTACTGAACATATTCATGGAATTACCTTTTTCTATGTATCGTCTGATGATGTAAGGCAGCAGAAAAGAGCTTCGAGAACAGATATAAAATAGCACGACGAGTACCTCAAACCCCTTCATTCCACTAAGCAGACATATCATTCAGGCCAGACAGACTTCTCATCAGATTTAAGGATTTTCTTATTGCTCAAAAACTATGAACCTATAAAACATAGGCAGTCTAACTAACTCTCCCAAAGTTTATTAATATTATTATTATTATTTGTTAAGTTCTAGTGTGCAAAGGCTGTGGTGCAATGTAAAAAAGTAGTTTTGTTAGGTGAACTTTGACTTGAAAAAACTAGGGTTTGTCTTGAGAAAATTTCAAATTTGGTAATAACACAAAAAAAAGATATATATTTTAACTTTCAAATGAGGTATGTCTGAGCCTTGTAGCTTTGACTGGAAGAAAGTTACAGCTCAAAAGAAAAAGTTCTGAAATACCATTTTTTGCTTTGGGCTGAATTATAAAATTACCTATATGTGGATGGGTTATTTTTTTAAAAATGTACCAAAGACATTTCTAAGGTCTAGGAGGTGGATAGAACGCGCACACAAATTTTCATCAAAATCAAAATGGTGATGCGGAAAATTATTTAAAAATTTGTTGAATTAACATGGAATGACTCTACAACAACTCTTCTCAGATGTTTATAAGGTCTGAGAAATAAATTTGAATTTGCTGAAATTTAACTCTTCCCCATGGAAATTTACAGACAAAATATGTGAAGTGCCTTTGGAAGAGCTATTACAAATACAAGCTGTTTTCTAATTGTTTCTGATTTTGGGGCAGTCTTTATTTTGAAATAAAGACTGATCATTAAAGAAACATCTCGTTCAAAAATCTGAAAATTTAAGTTGATATCCTTAAAAAAAATGAATTAACCCTTCAAGCTTGTAAGATATATATGTGTATGTTCCCATGTGTCTGTCTCACAGCAGAATTGACATACATTAATTGTAAAGTTTCAAATAAATCTCATTTAATTTAGTGTATTCTTTAAGTTAAATATTTGACACTTATTGTGAAGTGCTTGTTAACAAGAGCTATAAACACCAAAATCTAATCAGGACTGAACAATAATTTTTAACTCTCAAATGTTTAGTTTAATGTTAATCAGTGCATTTAGCTTAAAGGTATTTATGACTCAATTTTGACTCTTAGAATGGGTCTGTATACTGAATAGACAAAATATTAGAGGCATGGGTAATCAGAAGTTGACACCCCCTGTGCATAGTGGAACATACCCAAACCAAACACATCATAACTTAATAAATAGGCAGACAGCTGGGCTTTCCAGCAGTATATCACAATCGACCAGCATGGACAAATGTGGAAACCTTAGCAACTGTGATCTTTGATGCATTGTTGGTTCAAAAAATACCATCAACAGTTACACCAGTGTCCAGGTGTAGTGGCTTTGTGATTTGGGGAGTCTTCTCATGGGACATGTTAGATCCCTTGCTTTGTCGGAAATGGCCCTTAAACTCAGTGGGTCATCAGAATGTGCTGACTGATCACCTACACCCATTCTTGGCCATCACTCATCCTGCAGCCGATGGTGAGTTTCAGCAGGGCAATGCACCACCCAGGAATGGCTCAAAGAACACTCATCTGAGTTTGGCACCATTTGGTGGCCAGCAAGGTCCCAAGATTTAAACCCCATTGATCAAGACATCAGATCCATGAATTTGACACCAATGTCTAAGGTGGAATTGCAGACAATGGTAGAACAGACATGACTGGCACTACCTCCGACAACCCTCCAGCATCTTGTGGGGTTGATGCCTCAGCTTGTATAGACTGCTATTCGTGTTAGAGGAGAACCAACACACATTAGGCAAGTGCTGCTAATGTTTTGTCTTTTCAGTGTATATTCCAAAATCTTAATCAACTCTAGACAATAGCACTAAACTCATAGTTATGAACTTTGATGTAGATTGGTTATTTTTATTTATTTTTATTATTTTTCTTGATATGTTTGTGTTTTGAACCATATATAAACTGGCCCTTAGAATGTTTCTGTGTGTTTCAAAATCAGATCTTGATAATAGCAAATATGAAGTTTGATTTAGATTGGCTAATTATTTTTCAAGTTATATCTTCCAGAAATTCTCAATAACTGTCATTCTCAGACAACAGAAACATTACATACTGACATCACTGAAAAAAAACTGTAAAAATTTGTTGTAGGGAGCAAACAACATGAATTTCAATTATAATTGGGGTATGATTAATGTCCAATTTTAACAAGAAGTTTTAAGAAATTAAAGTGATATGAGGAAAAAAATTGCCTGTTGCTTGCATGAATTACTGTACTTTCCTGATACTGTTATATGAGAATGTAAATCAATGACACTTTCACATTTATGCTTTTCATTCTGTTGTAATTTTGCTCCTAGAACATAAGAGTATTTAGTTATCAGGGACTGTTTACATTATTAAAAAAAATAAACAATTTTTCAAATTGAATATTTCCTTACGTATACTCTAATACTCTATTCCAGTTATGCCTTAATGATTAAATAATCCTGGGAAAAAAAATGGCAGGATCCTGTGGGAGCAGCAATATTAAAGTTGTTGTTCGTGTTAGACCTGCAAATGAAAAGGAAATTGCCGGTCCATATAAGTAAGTATTGTGGTCTAAATTATTCTATCACTTCAAAACTACAAATTATAATAGATAATTAAGTCTAAACTTGAATAATTAGGATCAGAAACCAAAAATATTTCATTCTATCAGTTGTTAGCTTGGAATAACTTTGAAAAAAAGAACAGTAAGCTATGAACATTTTTGTTTTGTTACTGATAAGGTTTACAGAGAAGAATTTGATGTAATATGAATTTCTTTTTGTAACTGTTAATATAACTTTTATTGACAATTTATTTAACTAATTGCTTCAAAAACTTATTTAAATTTAAAATTGGTGCCATAGCATAATTTATGCAGTAATGGACTATTAATAATATTTAAATAAATAAATAAATATAAACTTTTAACATCTCTGTTAAGTTACAATAATGATGATAGTTTTTTTAATTTTAAAAATAGTTTCTATGTAGTGATCCACAATTCAGATTTGGCTTATTTATTTATTTATTTATTTATTTATTTGATATGGAATTCAAAGAAAAGATATTAAGCCAAGATTTTGAACTTCATACCACATTAGCATTATACGAGGGTCAGTCAATAAGTAATGCCTCCTATTTTTTTTCTCCATAAATAAGTTAGTTAAGTGAAAAATTTGAATTTGGCGCAATTCCTCAAACCTTCTACTCCAATCCACTGCAGTAGCAACTTCCTGCATCAACAGGTGGCAGCACTGCATCCGCTTGCAAAATGGCTGATATCGATGTTCGTTTTAGACAGCGTTCTGTGATTGAATTCTTGAATGCGAAAGGTGAAATGCCCATTCACATTAATGAAAGACTGAAAAATGTGTACAGTGATTCAACAGTGGATGTCAGCACTGTTAGACGATGGGTTCGTTGCTGTAACGAAGCTGAAGGGCAAATACCATTGGTTGACAAAAAGCGGAGTGGCAGGCCGGCGACTGCAGTGACTCCATGCAACATTCAGTGAGTCAATGACATCATTCGTGGTGACCGCCAAGTGACAACAGATGAATTGTGGTGCATTCCCTCCCTCAGTAAAGGCAGTGTGATGACGATTATTCGACAACTGGGGTACAAAAAAGTTTGTTCACGGTGGATACCAAGAATGTTAACTGACCAGAATAAAGAGACAAGAAAAACAATAGCTTCCAAACACTTGCAGTGCTTCCATTTGAAGGGAGAGGAGTTTTTGGAAAAAATTGTGACTGGAGATGAATCATGGGTTCATTTTTTTAACCTGAATCAAAGAGGCAGTCAATGGATGGCATCACACAAACTCACCGAGGAAGAAAAAAATCAAAACTGTGTGATCAGCAGGGAAAGTTATGGCGACAGTTGTTTTGGGATGCAGAGGGTGTGATTACGGTTGATTTTTTGGAGCAGGGATGCACAAAAATTCTGTCCAATACGTCTCAACCCTCAAAAAGCTTAAAGCACGTCTTCAGCGAGATCGCCCAACAAAAGCTATGGTGGATGCTCTTCTTTTGCATGACAATGCAAGACCACACACCAGTCGTCACACCACTGAAGAGATTGTGAAAATTGGATGGGAAGTCTTGCGTCATCCCCCATACAGCCCTGACCTAGCACCTTCAGACTTCCATCTGTTCCGGCCACTAAAGGAAGCTCATCGTGGGATTCACTTTAAAGATGAGGAGGCCGTGAAAACGTCTGTGCGTCAATAGCTTAGGAAGCAAGACCGATCCTTTTACCACTCTGGAATACATGCCCTTGTTAAAAGGTGGACCAAAACTGTGGAAATAGACGGAGATTATATTGAACAGTGACAAATTAATCGCCAATGTTGTGGTTTTCAAGCTAAGTAATTGCATTTGAATTTCTTGACAATTAAAAGGAGGAAAAAAAAAAAAAATAGGAGGCATTACTTATTGACTGACCCTCATATATATGAAAGTTTTGACAGAAATTTCAATTCAAGTGTTTACACCAGAGGTGCACAACTCACAGCCCAGTCGAGTCAAATTTAAAATTAAATTTGACCCTTTACATTGCTGCCAACAGATACGTTGAAAAATGTCATAACTTGCAATAGCAACAGTCTCAGACTTTACTATTGGATTGTTGGTATGAAACACAACTAACACATTATTTGATAATTTGAAGTTTGTGTAAATTGCAATTATTACTAATTATTATTATAAATGGCACTATCAAGTCATTAATTAGTTAGATATAGTAATGGTTGGAGGACGGGACGCTGTGACCCTTCATCAGAACTTTTCTAAAAAATATTGGCCCTCAGACTTCCTAAGGTTGTGCACCCCTGGTTTACACCAATTATCCAAATGTGTTGTTTTGTGACGGAGTTTCAGAGCTTTATCTTAACAAGAAAAAAACAAAACAAAAATCAATTGTATGTATTATACAATATCTAAATAACTCCTGGTTACAATTGCCAGCTTTGCTCTTTAATTTTAAAATTTATGAAGTAAGCTTTTCCCTTGGTGACAATGAAACATGCATGCTTTGTATTTCTGAGCTTGTCTCAGAAAAAAATAATAGCTTTACTCTGTTAGGTCTTACTATTACTGCAAATCAGGTATTTAAAAATGTTAGACCTTTTGGTTCAATTAGTATTTTAATTAAAAAACTTGAAAAAAAATTCTCTGAAAATTTCCTTTGAATTATGCCTAACATTCATTCTGGATGTCTTTTCTCAGAACTGTTAAAATTATATCAGCAACATTTTCCAAGCTTTTGTTGCATGAATATGTACCAAATATGATTGAAATCTGAGAGTTATCTTTGAGGCTCTTCCTGATTTGAGTCATATTGTATGTATTAATGTAGTACACTTGGACCTCTATTTAACGAACCTCTATTTTGCGAATTTCTCTATTTTACGAACTTTTCTTTGGAACCAAGAACATTTTGCTAATTTCTTCGTAAAATAACCTCCAAATAGCGAAGTGCGTTTTCTATTTAACGAACTTTTTCGTGGTATCTATTTTTTTTCTCCTTGAAATGTTTTTTATTATTAATATTCCCTTAGAGGAAATGAAAGAAATGTGGATGCAGCTGAGTGAAAAACAAGAAATTAACGATGATGTGCTGATTGATGATTATCTTTCACTTGATTTTGGAGTTGAGACCTCGGAAACACTAACTGAATCGAATATTTTGGACAGTGTGAAAAATAAAAACAATACAACTATGAATTGCGATGAAGATGATGAAAATGGAAATGATCATGATGTAGAAATAAAAAACGTTCGTATGATGAAATGCTAAAATCATTTGAAACAATCCGACGCGGAGTAGAATTTGAAGAAAATACTGAAGGGGTTTTTGGTGCATTGCAAAGATGGAAAACGTACTTTGAGCGAAAACACTTTTTCAAAAAAATAACAAAACAAAAAAACCTTAGACAAAATTAACAGACTTTATTAGTAAAATTTAAGAATACATGTGGTAATGTATGCTTTATGTCATTAAAATTATTACTTTTTTTAATAATATTGAATAATAAAAGGTGAATCTCTATTTAACGAATTCTCCATATATCGAACTTTTTTTCAGGATTTAGCGACTTCGTTAAATAGAGGTCCGACTGTATTTGTATCATTGAATTTCAATAATAACAGTATTTAAATTTTTTGTAATAGTACTTATATCAATATAATTTTTATTCTTATTATATTAATAAATGCATTTGTGTAAAACAAATTTAAAGCTTTTTTTTTTCTCATTTTTTTTATAGTGAAGTTATAGAAATCCTGGATGATCAAGTCCTTATATTTGATCCATTAAAACAAAATGACAGTTTTTACTATAAGGGGAAAAAAGAAGAAAAAAGAAATTTACTGTATAAAGTGAACAAAGACTGCCGTTTCATTTTTGATAAAATCTTCAGTCCTCAAAGTAGTAATGAAGACATATTTGAAAATACGACTAGAGGACTCCTTGAAGGATTGCTAAACGGTTACAATTGCTCAGGTAAAATGCATTAAATTTAATTTATCTATTGAACTAATCAATACAAATTTTCGATATTAGCGTACTAAGGGCTGTAAATGGGAGGGGCAAACTTTCTTGAAGGGTCCACCTATCTCATAAACTGCTTAAGCTAGAAACATGAAACTGAGGGGGGGGGGGAAGATACATGTTCAAAGAGTTTTTTTTTTTTTTTAAATATCCGAAAGGTGAACAAAAAAAAATGAGGATGGGAAACTAATATCTCAGAAACCTCTTAAAATAGAAACGCAAAACTTGGGAAAATACTGTTTTTAAAAGATAAAGAAATAAATGTTGAACATTTTTTCCAAGATAAAAATGCTTGAAGGGTGAACAGAGGGAGAACTTTCTTGAAGGGTACGCATACCTTGGAAACTGCTCAAGCTATAAACGTGAAACTTGGGAACATACTCTTCTTACAAAATGAAGAAATACATGTTTTTTTGAGGAAAAAATGCCCACAGGGCGAACAGAGGGGGTTTCTGTAATAAAGTAGGTGTCCTTACTGACTCATCAATGCACAGCTGAAACTGCTAAACATAGAAAATTTAAATTTTAAGCTTCTTTTTTAACCCACTCAAAGCATGGTTAATTTGCTAGTTATATTACAAAATAAAACTGATAGTTGATCTTTCATTTGTGCTCATATATCAAACTTGGAAAATATTCTGGCCTTAATTCATCTGGACCCTATCTAGATTAGAAAAGGATCAGTAAAATGACATTTTAATTTTTGAAGATTGGAATTAAATTTATTATTGCAAATATAGAAAGTAGCAATTTTTGAAATTTCTTACAGCCTGTAGATGCCATCATACTGAAATGTATTGTAATATTAAATATCAACTTCAAGTTTCTGCAAGTCTATTTAATTCTAGACACTTTCATAATTTAGAAAACAAAGCCAAAAATAATAATAATAATAATAAATATTTTTCATTTCTAGTCTTTGCTTACGGAGCAACTGGAGCCGGGAAGACTTATACAATGCTAGGAAACCAGTATGAAACTGGAGTTATGGTGCTAACAATAATGGATCTTTACAGACGAATTAAAGAAATTGAAGATGAGAAATCATGTGAAGTTGCTGTGTCGTATCTAGAGGTAAGTAACTAAGTTTTGTTGCTTTTAATTATACTTACACAGAAAGAGAAATATAATTTGAAAAAATATTCAATGTTTTCATTTATTATTCTTTGAAAAAGAATTCTTGAAATTAACAGTAAAATCAGTTTCAAAAGTTCAGAATTCAAAGAAATTATAGATCTATTCCAGGTACAAAATGATTGTTTAAAGAAATAATTCTTTAGAGTGGACATTTCTTTTTTCTTTTTCTGGTGGCAGGAAGATTGCATTATCATTTGAAATTTTGAATAAAGTGTTTCAAATAAATTTTAATTGTTTTTTGCAACATTGAATACTTTATAGATGGTTTTTGTGTAGCTTTATTAACATTCCTTTAAGTGTTAAATTGTGCAGGAAGGATCATAGTAGTAACAGTTCTACATTCAAAAATTGCCTTAAAATATTTCTTTTTTTAATTACTGTCCAACTTAGTTCTTTCGTGCATAGCTACAGTCAACTCTTCATTTCAGTTTCACATGTGACACTAGTAGCTCTATGAAATATAATTAGTGCATGTACAAAGGAGTTTTTCTTGGGGAGTAATTTAAAGATGATAAAGATAAATTATATTCAGAAATAGGTAAAAAACAGTGCAGAATGGAAAATAGTATTGGAAAAATAAAGAAATTAACTAACAAATGATAAGTACTCAAAGTGATCCAGATGATAACTATTGGGTGTTCTGTAACTAATGTAGAACAGTATGGGAAGCTAAACTGTCTGTTATTATCTGTCTGTGTCAAATAAAAGCAAAATATTCAGTCTAAGAATGCAGATTGATGAATGGGGAAAACAGATGGATTTGAGAATTATTGGGTACTATTCACAAAATTTGACAAATGAAGTTCCTACTTGTTATTATGCATTGCATAAATTATTATTATTTTTGTAATGCATACAACTTAGGTGTTTTTTATAGATATTTCATACAACATGCTGTCTTTTAAAAATTGTTGGCAGTAGTTCATTTTCATATTACTGAAAATCATTATCTCTGGCATGCCTCTAATAATGTTGTAGAAGTAAATTCCATTTTGCCTATATATATATAAAGATAGAAAGTAAAATAAATACGGTAAACATAATGACCCCTCAAGACTAACGAACTAAAAATAAACAACAAACATGGAATACAAACACCTTGGGCTTCACAATGTCCGCCGCAAAAGGTATTTGGCCATAGTAAAAAGTAGAAATGTTGTCCATAGTAGAAAAGAAAAATAGTAAAACAATAAAAACAAAACCCTCTAAAGCAGCGGTCGGCAACCCGCGGCCCACGAAGCGTTTTGGTGCGGCCCGCGAGGCGTGTTGGAAGATTTTTTTTTTGGTTTTCTTGTTTAGTTGTTAAAATAAGATTTTTCTTTTTTTTTTTTGGTTGTTAAATTAAGATTTTCGTTTTTTTTGGTTGTTAAAATAAGATTTTTCTTTTTGGCCCAAGTGCGGCCCGCAGTAATCCCCACATAACATATTTGACCCTCTTACAACAAAAGGTTGCCGACCACTGCTCTAAAGGGTGTAAAAGAAAAAAGCCACAAAAATAATCATTTGAAATAAATGTCTTTTGGGTTAAGCCGAGACTCTTGAGACTGCTGTTTTGAGCTTTTTGAGCTCTTGTCATCCATTGCAAAACCCAAACAGGCATACAAGGGGAAAGAGTAATTTAAAGATGGCAAATGTAATGACCCCTCAAGACTAAACTTGGAATACAAACACCTTGGGCATCATAATGTCCTCTGCAAAAGGTATTCGTCCACCAAGAAAAGAAAAAAGACAAAAACAATAAAATCAAAATCCTCTAAAGGATAAAAGAAAACCAAAAAAATCTTTGAAATAAATGTCTTTTGAGTTAAGCCGAGACCCTGAGATGGCCGTTTCGAGCTTTTTGAGCTCTCTTCAGCTAGGGCTACTCAGTCAGTGCAAAACCCTAAAACGGCAGGCATTGTGACAGCCAAGGTGGTGGTGTTTTTTTTTTTTTTTTTAGTTCTTGAGTCTTGAGAGGTCATTATGTTAAACCATCTTTTAATTACTTCCCCTCATATGCCTTTTTTAGGTTTTGCACTGGCTGATGAGAGCTCAAAAAGCTCGAAACGGCCGTCTCAGGGGTTCAGCTCAATCCAAAAGGCATTTATTTTTTAAAATAAATACTTAAATTGAAAATCATAAGCGTGTCCAAAGGACACCTAAGACTGAACAAATTCTGATAGCATAAAATAGTAAACTAGAAAGGGAATAATGCATCAACATTAGAATATTAATTCTGAAAACTATAACAATGCCAGAAACAGTACAACACTGCTTCTTTTGTTTCAAATAATGATTTATGACCTCAAATGTTAAATTTAAAAGTATTTATGAAATAGGGGCTGAAATTTTGATATGATTATTTATGTTGATTGTTAGCTCTATAAAGATGTGAAGCAGATAAAAATCTTTCCAGATGTTATCCAGTAAAGTTTAGTGTGCTTTATAGAAAAAAGAAATACCTTCTTTTCAAACTAAAATGAGACCATAACTCCAGTTTCAAACCATTGGCCACCTTGATACTGCGCAGAAATTTCACAGTTTGAAATAAATTATGGATCAAAAATAGTTTCTAAAGTATACAGTAAATGAATTCTGTGGTGATTTGCCAAAAGCAGTTAAGTCCTTTTCCGGAACAACATTTCGGGGAAAATGAAAAATAAAGTTCAGAGTTGTTTAAGAAATAAAACTTTGCATTCTGTACGGAGGTGTCTTCTTGGTTAGCTAGGCTCACAATCTATCTATCTGACTTCCAAGTTAAGTTCGCTTCTGAGTCTAAAATGGACTGACTGAACATATCTCAAAATGCCCAATTATGGGCTTGCCACCTTTTGGCAAATCATCACGGAATTAATGAAAACACAGTGCATTACATGAAATAACATTCTTTAATAGATATATAGACATCAAACAGGAAGAGGGGGAAAAAAAAAAAGTAGCAATCTTGTATCTTAGTAAAGTTTATTTTTTGAAGTTATAATGTTAGGATGCTAAGCCACCAACAACCAATGTATTGATGTATATCAAAGACTTACATGCAATAATATTCTCCAGAATATTTTCATATAGAAACATCTGATAACTGTGCATCCCAAACCTGTTCCAAACATTTACAAATCATTGGTAGTTTATCGAGTTCAGTAATTCCTACACTTCTGTGTTACATTCTGCAAATGTTTTAAAATTTTTAATGTTAAGATTTCAAATTTATTCTGAAATAACATTTTCTTTTTAATTGTGTATTAGAAGATAAATTAATAGAAGGTTTGCACATGATTATTCTGGTATCTTTAAATTTCATTAAAAAAAATTTTAAAAAAGGAAATACAAATTCCCATTATTTACTAGAAATGTTTATTGCTGACCATAAGATATTAAATTGAATGTTTAAAATACTTTACAATTTTTTCAGGATATTTTGAAACATTTCAATTTTTATTATTAGTTCTTAAGTTTAACCTATGCAGAAATAAGATACAATTTTCTTATCTTGGAAACTTGATGAAAAAGTAAACAATTTTTCAGTCTTTTCTTTAAAATTAGCTTAGCAAAATTGTAGAATGTCGATCATTGAAAATTTGGATATCACATTCAGACCATGGGAGATTATTATTATTATTTTTTAATGCATACTTACACTGTCTGGACACTTTATTAGGTACACCCCTGCTGTGCGCACAAATGCTGTGTCTCACAACAACTCTTCAAGCAGGTGGGAGCAGTCTCATGGTGTGGGGGATGTTTTCCTGGCACACGTTGGGCCCATTGATATCTTTTGAGGCACATCAGGATGCTAGAGCGTACTTAAACATCGTAGCTGACCAAGTGCAACCATTCATGTTAACAGTTTATCCTCATGCAGATGGCTACTTCCAGCAGGATAATGCACCGGTGCACAAAGCCCGCATCACTATGGGATGGTTTGAGGAACATGACGGTGACTTTTCCTTGTTGCAGTGGCCTGCTCAGTCACTGGATCTCAGCCCCATTGAAAATTTGAGGGATGAGCTAGAATGGGCTATTCGCTCCAGTCCTACACCTCCATCAAATCTTCAGGAACTGCGTGACACACTCATATCTGCACGATACACAGTACCTCAACAATGTTTTCAGTATCTTGTGGAATCCATGCCTCGACGAAGCCGGGCTGTTATGAGGGCTAAAGAAGACCCAAAACGCTACTAGGTAGATGTACCTAATAAAGTGGCTGGAGAGTGTATATACGAATAGAGAGAATTAATTTAAAATAAATGCAAGGAATCTTTTTGTATTTTTAAGGTATATAGTATTTTATCCTTAATTATTGAGACACATGTTTTATCAACACAGCCATTTTGGCCACAATCTTTGATATTGATGAAATTTGGTATGCTGGTAAGATTTGACAAAAAAATAAAAATATGAAATAAAATTTTCTGTTTTAAGTCTCCTAGTTTCAGAGTTGTAGAGTTGACAATTTTTAGCAAATTTTGTTATTTACAAAAACACTTCTAATACTAGCATTAATAAACATAGGAAGATCATTCATTGAAAAAAATCATTATAAAGCTCTTGGATGGACTTTTATGTGCTTAGGTATACTTGATCCTTGAATAACAAAAACTACATATCTTTAAATTTTCGGCAAAGGATGGTGTAGTAGTGCACATATTAGCAAAGTTTAATAATAGAATGTGAACAGTATCATGAGATACAAATTTTTAAATGAAAGGGAGACCTTTACAGATGAGGAGGTTACATATTCAGTGGATAAAGACAAACTTGGAATAATGATAAATTTTCATAATGCTGAAGAAGCTAGGATTGTTTGTCATTTCTTACTAAATTGCTGTTAATATATTTTTTTTGGGATATGCCTTCAGAATATCATTTGAGTTCAGATTTGAGATTGGCCAAATGTACAATTACAACCAAGAGTATTTACCTAAATGCTTTGCAAATTTGACACACATACCTTTGGTTTGGTGAGAAAAGTGCTAGGACTTGACTTCCAAGAAAGATTCAGTATTGAAGATGAAAAATTTAAAAATCTCAAAATGCATTTGAATTTTATTAGTTAATTAATACATTTAGTCTAATTCCTTTCTAGGCATTCTACTTCAAGACAGGTGTATATGTGCAGCTTATGTTAATATAGCCATTGTCTGTACCGAGGATCAATGATGTGAACTAGAGTGGTTTCCGTGCCATTTAAACTCAAGTGCAAAATAGATTAGTAATCTTTAAAGATGAATGCCAATTCTAAAGGTGACTCTGTTCATATTCTTGATTATTGCAGTCATCTTGCAGACATTCTTGAAAGAACCCCTGCTAGTGGAAGGTATATTTTTTGTGGCTGCGTGGACTAGCTTAATACTATTGCTGTCTTCTAATCATGTTGGTTAACATTCCAGCTCTTTTTGCAATTAAAAAAAAAAATCATTTTGATTTCCCGTAATTCTAAAAAGCCATACTGCACCATGTATTTTTATCAAATTTTATCACCTTTTTGCAAGCCAAGAAATAGTCAAGCAATTATTTTAAGATGTCACTGTTATAGAAGCCTTATTCTTTTTAATGGTTTTTCTTAATACGTTTGAACACAAAACTTTATTTGGTTCAGACTATTTCAATCAATCTATAAATTAACTGCAAAAGGTATGCCAGATTGTAATGGTTTCATGACTAAGGTATTTTTTTTTTTCTAAAGAATGAGTTACAAAGTATTTACAAATTTTCTTCCCTTAATTTCTTTCTTCCTTTTTTTTTTCTTTTTACATTTAGATTTACAATGAAAATATCATGGATTTATTAAAACCATCAGGGCCACTAACAATTAGAGAAGACAACAGTAAAAATGTGGTTGTTACGGGGCTTTCAGTGCATAAGGTAAGCTATTATATACTTAACTTTTTTTCTGTAAAGATTCAAATTCTTGACTCTTAATTGTTATGATAGTCAGACATTTATAGAAATCTTTATTTACCTCTATTTATTTTTTTAATTTAGCCAGAAAATTCTGAAGAACTATTAAGAATTTTAGAGTTTGGAAATAAAAATCGAACTCAGCACCCAACTGATGCAAATTCCGAATCATCTAGATCTCATGCTGTTTGTGTAGTAAGTTTTCTAACAACTGACTCTTTAAATATATTAGATATTTATTAAGATTTTTAAAACATGATTTCATTTTAAGCAGTGAAAAAAAAATTATGTTTCCTTTAGAGACAATTAAAATTTTTTGAAAATAAAGATGAAAGACTGGATATAGACCAGTTTTAAAACGTAACATCTAACTGAAACCTCTGTCTAAATGATACCTATAGGAAGTGTTGGAGATCCAAACACTTAGTCAAATGGAACCCAATAGAGCATGAATGGCCATTTCTCCCCTGCCTCTACTTTCGAGAAAGCATTTAGTAATCATTAGGTAGAAGGCTGCGTGATCCTTAGGATTTTTCTGTAGGAGTAATAACCTAAGAAAAATTCCCGAACTCTGCAGGAGCTGAACTTTCCCCTCCATTCCTAAACAAGTGCCTATATTACTTGAGCTACTAGGACCATTGGTATCTGCATTACATCATCGCTGAAAGGTCTCTCTTGTGCTGTATTATTCTTGTACATCACAAAGAAAGTTGAAATGAATGGAATGAAACCAGTGAAAATGAAATCAGTAGTGGTAAGAAGAGTAAAAATAGGTTGGCATTTATTAGAAATTAATTATCTGAGCTTCAGGAGAAATGAAAAGATGGAAAGTTTGAGACTAATTGAATCACAGGACTGCATAGTTTGAAAATGATACCTCATTATAGATTTGGAGATTATCAGATTAAGCAATTTTTATGTAAAGCCCGTCTACAATATGCAATTCTTGACAGTCACAACTACATCTCCAATCTTCCTACAGTGTCATCTTTCAATTAATGTTGTGCCATTATAATTATTTCTTTATTCCGAGTTTAATTTTAATGGTTCTCATCGTTATCAAACAGTACTTCATAGGCCCTGCTTTGGCTTTCATTCGTATGTCTTACTGAAATTAAAATAAAATTTGACTATTTTGAAGGCTTCCCTCCTTTATACTTCTTGTGAATAAAATTCTGATTCTTCCTTGTCCTAAGCAAGGATAGATCTTCTATCCCCAAATTTCAGCTCTAGCTCTTTGGACAGTTCAAAAAATTTGTTATGTAGATTTATTCCACAAGCTTTTTATTAATAGATTATTACTAATTTTAAGTTCATTAATGGCTGCTATTTTCAGAACATAGAGTCTGAGAGGGTCAACTTTTGAGATAGGTTCATATTGGAAGGGGAAATTGAAGCTTTTACAATTAAGATAATATGAAGTTGGAAAACTATTTGAATCAAAGCAAAAATTCCTAAAATCTGTGAAAGGGGGAAATAAACTCAATATTTTTTCAACAAATATTGATAAGTATGAGTCCACAAAATAGCCACAGTTCTTATGCCATTTAATTATCAAAACAGAGCCAATCACTCACTGCACTGCTTTGTGAAGAATTAAAGTCTGAAGAGTCTTTCAGATTATTACTTTCTCCATATGATGGTAATGGAAAGTATAATAATCATTCAAGGCATATATTAATACAAAATATAATTTTTCAAATATATCTAATCATTATAACTTTTAAAAATTTATATGCAAAATAAACATTAATAATACTAAATATCCATGTCCTGATTTTAACCAGAAATCCATGCCATTTGAACTCTAGAACAAATTTAGGCTGCTTTTAAAGTGTGTGTGTGTGTGGGGGGGGGGTAACTCAAATGGTAATTCAAAAAATAACTGAAATAAAGAAAACAACACACAGAAAGAATATTTAAAAATTATTTATAATTTACTATATAAATATTTAAATTTTTAAGTATTCTTTCTGGGTGTCGATTTTCATATTTTAGTTAAATTATAATTTCGCAAACATTAAAAAAATGTATTAACTCAAAAAATAATAAGCAAATCTCTATCAGCCTTCATAAATTTTGAGTGTAGTCATACTATTTAGATCTGATTAAATTTTGGAATG
>JAFIDM010009631.1:110961551-110979050 GCA_023159025.1 Thereuonema tuberculata
CAGTGGTGCCCAACCTTTCATAATATGGGGGCCAAACTTTGCTGTGATGTCGCGGGCCACAGCGTATTAAATTTTAACGTTAAAAAAAAGAAAAGAATAAAAAACGATGCAAACCTATCTGTTCAACCAAAAAAAAAAAAGATGCAATCCTATCTGTTCAACCAAAAAAAGGTTTCTAAACTTGACATTAAAAAGGAGGACAGAATTTACAAAAGGAGGACATTTCTCAACGGAGGACAGAGCTTCAAAAAGGAAAAAGAGCGGGCCACATGTAACACCTTCACAGGCCGGATACGGCCCGCGGGCCGTAGGTTGGGCAACACTGGTCTACATTATTTCACTTCATGGGTGACAAATCATACTTGCACATTTTTTAGTCCATGAAGTTTAATCATTTTTATCAGAACTTCATTGTTTCAGTGCCTTGTTCTTTAGGCTTTGGAATTTGTATCAAAAGTTTTATTTTCTTTCTTGTTATGGGTACGACATCCTTTCAAACAAAACCAAAAAAGAAAAAAAAACACATGATTCCCTGGAATGAGACTAGTGTTTTTATGCTCCTTAATTTCTCTGGAAAACATATTTGGGCCGTTTGTTAAAATATCAGAAGGGCGGACTTTTCAGAAGCTATTTGTTACCAGGTGTAATGTTAACTATCTGTCAATGATTTTTTTTTTTTTTTTACACAAATTTCTTCAGGCATTAAACTGCGCTATAGCAAAACATTTTGCAACAAGATAGATTTCAGGTTTTTGATCATGTATATCATAATACAGTAGAGCCTCGATTATCCGAGGTAATGCGGACTGAGGGTACCTCGGATAATCAAAAACTCAGATAACACGGACTCTGTCAAAAATCGAGAGGGAAACTTATGGTAAACTGGTGAAATGAATGAAAACGTGGTCAAAGATGTGAAAAAAGGCATCTACTGTATTATCAAATGAAAAAATGACGTACAAATATATGTAAAAATAAAATAAAAATACAAAATGGAAAAAAGACATTCAGTACATGTTCCATTTAAGAAAGTTATTTCTTCAAGAAGTCCTTAAGTGTTTTCTGTTAACGGAACTTGCTCGCTTATTTGCCGCCGTTTCACGCAATCGTTGTAGCAGTAGAAGGTCTGTTGAAGTTGTCTCTGACTGTTGCTCTAGGTACTCGATGGCCTTTTCTATCGCTTTGCATCCTTCACTGTGGCTGATTTTCTCATACTCCATTTCAATGTCTTCAATCTCACTTTCACTTTCTTCAGCCTCTACATTCACTGCCTCTACTATCATCGCATGAGTCACTTCCAATTGATCGTCTGCGTTGAAAAAAAAATTATTTTTTTGGGGGACTACCTCGGTTAACCCGGAACTCGGTTAGTCGGGGCTCGGATAACGAGGCTCTACTGTAGGAACTTTTTATGTTGTGGAAGAAAAATCCTATGGAAGATCCTTGAGGCAGAAGAGTTTACACAAAATATAATTTAGAAATAAAGAAGGGGGGGGGGGAAATAGGGAAAAAAGCAAAATCAGATTTGTAATAGTTTAAATACCAATTAGATAGGTAGTTTATTGGAAGTAAATTGAAAGAAGCACAGAAGATCTTGAAAGACTTGAAACTTCTATTCTTACAGAAAGAGCAAGAATAACACTAACATAAATAAATGGGAATATTATTAATGATTTACTATCAGATAAAACAGAATATAAACAAATAGACTGTGCATTAAAGAAATTGGAAATTTATAGTTGAAAAAATTGATCATGCTCCATGATATGAAGAATGGGAAAGCCGCAGGTTCTCGAAGAATACCACTTGAACTTATCAGTAATGTTCCTCTAAAAGTTAATGAAATCTTTGCTATTATCTTTAGCATACTTCTTTTTTGTGATATTTCTACTGATTGGAACCAAATAATTGTAACACCAATTTTCACAAAGGATATGACAAACAATTATAAAATTATAGAAATTACAGTAACAAAGTTCAACTAGTAGATTATATAATGTATCATGAAAAACTGGAAGCACAATATTATATGGAAAAGCAAAGTGGTTTTGGGCAAGATAAGTCACATATTGACAATATATTCTGCTTTCAACAACTATTAGAAAAAAAATGCATTAGTTAAAAGTGCATTTAGTGTTTGCTGATTTGTTGAAAGCATGGAAGTGCTCCAATTCAGAAAGCGTTTAATATGTTTGAATGTAGGCATTTCAATAAATATTTACTAAATGCTACAAAAAATTATAAAACAGTAAGTTTATAATTAAAAAAAGTGAAGAAAAGAATTTTACAAGAGGGTTTGAAATAGTGTTGAAGAACTATGTTATTTAATATTTGAACAGTACTAAAAGAATTTGATAAAATGTGAATCAGAATGTAGACATTATTAGGCATATCATCATCAGAGGATGAATTGGACAAGAAACAAGTTCTCACTGCTTGTATTTTTTGAGATAAACTCCAAGAAATGAAATGTATGGTAGTGAGAGGGAACAAATAAAATTTTATTTGGTTAGTAAGATTTCCAAATATATATTAATCTTACTAAGAAAATAAATTTCTTCCAAATTGAAGTTGTTATAGGTTGTTTGATTTATTCTATCTTTATTTGTATACCTAGAAGTTATTTAATGGAAGACAAATGTTAAACATTGAATTATAACATAATTAAAGATAATGGCCCAGGAAACTAAGAAGCACCCAATGTCAGAATTTCCCTCATTCCCCAGAAATATGTATATAAAACACAATTTAGAAGTAAGCAAAAGCACTTTAGTTCATTAGCCCCTATTTTATTTTTAGGTATACGTCAAACAGAAGGACCGAACTGCCAAGTTGACATCAAGTGTTAGAGTAGCCAAGCTATGTTTGGTAGATCTGGCCGGATCAGAAAGGGCAACAATGATATCATCAAATAAAATCGCCAGGATAAGAGAAGGTGCCAACATTAATAAATCACTATTGGCACTAGGAAGTTGCATTAATGCTTTAGCAGATTCCAAGGTTAGAACAACTAATATAAATGATTAATGAATGTATTAAGTATTAAGGATTGATATTGAGTTTAAGGTTTTATATTTGCGATGTTAATATAATTTCCTTCTCATTTTCAGAAAAAATTCATTCCCTATAGAAACAGCAAGCTCACGCATTTACTTAAAGATTCAATAGGAGGGAATTGCCGAACTGTCATGATTGCTGCAGTTAGCCCAAGCTCACTTAGTTTCGAAGATACTTACAATACATTAAAATATGCAGAAAGAGCAAAGCATATTAGTATAGATGTAAGCTTTTGTAAATTTTCTTGATTATTGTTGATTTTGTTAGAATTCATAAGTTGTGTAGGTATCTTATTTTATAATTGGAGTTGAAAGAGGTATTTTCCCAAAAATCTTATAAATTGCCCCCTCCACCAAATATACTATACAGTATATAGGTATGAAGAGGAAAATTATAAAATTGATATTTATTTAATCATTAATAATGTTTTACAGGAATTCAAAGGTTTAGATATCAAATCTGAATTCCTATATGAGACATTCAAAAAAGGTACTAAAGGTTTAGTTTTTTTTTCTTTTCTTTTTTTTTTTCTGAAATGAAATCTTATAAATTAAGAATCATAAACACATTTATGCCATTTGTTCATAACCAGAATGGTCAGAGTGGTGGCCTGTCATGCAGCTGATACGCCCAAACCTTGGTTCGAATTCCTGTGTGGGCATGGACATTTTTTTCTCTTCCTGTGTATGTTTCCCTCCTTTCAATAAGTTCTGAATTTCATGCCTTATTCCTGAAGCAGCTCAGCCGCTGTTGCTCTTGCTCCATTAAAAAGTTGCCAACTGAAATGTGTATGCAATTAAAGAAACAAAACAAACACATTTGTTTTATCTTGAATAACTAATTTGTAGCAATGTAAAAGCATTCAGTTTATTAACTGCTTGTAAATACTTATTTTTAAAATAATAATTACATAGATTGAATACTTTTAGTGATAATGTTACTTATTGTTTCAGATCATGTTAATCTCCTTAGCTATTTAATCCAAGCCTAGTACAATTATTTGCCTTTCAGGCATAGCCTTGTGGTCAGAACAGCAGCCTCTCATAAGGCTGATATGCTTGAACCTGGGTGGCATGGATGTTTATTAGTAAGCTACTAATTTTGGGAACAGTTTCAAAAATCCCTATTCACAAACATGATGTTAGCCATCATTAAAAATTTTTGTTTGACGGGCAGCAATCTGACACAGCACAAAGACTACACCAGATATCAGTTACAGTGACAACAAATGGGAATCGAGGAAGGCTCTTCAAGCAGATATTATGGTCACCTAAAAGAAATCTTCAATGAACATCCTTAAAACTGAATCTTAAGTCAAACATCTACGAGGTGAATGTTCAAGGAAATTGATGGTTTTGCCTAGAAGATACAGACTGGACAACGTCTGACAGGGGAATAGTTAGGTTTGACGGATCGAAACCTCCCTTGAAATTTTTACTATTTATTCAGGACCTCAAGTAGTTATTGTATACCAAATTTTAGTTGAGCCATGCATGATGTCACCCCATCTCCTACTGGGGACCGAGAACTCAAGGCCAGACAAAATGGACAGCGTGGTAGAGCAAAGTACTTTGAAAATAACACTAATATAATTACTGTTTATAAAATAAAAGCAATAGCTGAAAAGTGTGGCCATATTTGTATTTTAAAAGAAAGTAATGTTACTGGAAAAAATAAAATAAAGAAAAAGTATTACAATTAAAAAAAGTGAAGAAAAATTTATGTAACCCTAACTATAAACTATTGGCATATCATAAACATAATTACAAACAAAAATAATGATAATAAATGGAATAATAACTTAAAAAAATTAGCAAAAAATAAAGGAATGGAAAATGTTTTAAATAAAAATGGAAAATACTTTCATAAATTTAGGAAACATTTCAAAATCGTAAGATTGTGGAACTGAAATGTTTTTAAACATTGAAGTCAAGCAAATGTCTAACTTATTACTAGTAATAAAATGTAATTATTTATTAGAATCCACAACACATACTACTTCTAATAATCATTTATTAAAATAATAAATGATTAGAAGAAGTTTGTGATGTGAATTCTAATACATAATATGAAGAGGAGTGATCTAAAGTAATATCATATCACATCACTGTTTCTTGTAACTTAAGCAATTTTTTTTACATCCTTCTGGTGCGTATCGACAGCTAAAATTTGCTATACAATAACTATTTGAGGTCCTAAATAACTATATTTGAGATCCTAATTTTCAAGGGAAGTTTCGACCTGTCAAATATTCCCTTGTGAGCAATGCTGTCAAGGATGCGAGAATTGCTTACTGTGCAATGATGTTAGTGATGATGTACGATGATAAAGCATTCATGTCAAGTGTCTGGTTTTCTGACGGAAGTTATATTCATTTGAATGGATTTATCAATCGACCGACAACCTGCTTTCTGGGATTTGAATGGCCATCATTGTGGAGAAACCCTTCCATAGTGAGCTTGTAACAATATGGTGTGCGGTGTCTGCAAACTCAATCTTGGGCCCTTATTTTCTTGAGGATGATCATGGCAATTCTGTGACTGTGAACCAGATGTGGTCCAGAGAAAGCATTCTAACACCATTTCTGATGGATCTCATCAGATTCTGCCGTGCATGTAACCTACCATTTCGTACTCAATAGTTCCAACAGGATGGGGCCACTTGCTACACAGCGAGGAACACGTTTCAGTTGGTTCATATGAATTTTAGTAATCGCATCATTTCCTGTGGAACAGCCTTCCTATATCTGTCTCATTCACCTGATCTTACACTGGATGCTTATGTTTGGGATATGCTGAAGGAAGCCATTTTCTGAGATAACCCACCGGCAATCAATGGTGACTTGTAAAATATTGTGACATGCATCAGAGGAATGAAGGCACCTATCTTCAGGGATATGTTTGAGAATCTACGTCAGAGTTATGAGTACTGCCTGCAATTCAACGGACAACTTATCAAACATTTGATATGCCTCAGCAAACTTTGAAATTTTATAAATTTTTGGTGGAAGCGCTGGGTACCAATCCACAAATGGATCTGAGTGAGGAAGAGAAGATTTACAGAAGTCTAAAAATAAGAGATGATTCTGATTATACACCTCATCTAAGACCTCCACTATGAAGAATGAAACACCAATCAATGACAACATTGACTTCCGCTGTTAACATTGTTCAGCAACAAATGTGGGACCCTGCAAACTTTCATGTAGCTCCTGAAAAAGACCCTGGTGAATGGCTTAGTCATTATAACTAGATCAGTTGTTACAACAACTGGAATGGAACAGATTGGCCAACATCAGCATTTTCTTACCTGAGACTGCACTGCTCTTTTTCAGCAAACAATAACAACTTTGAAATAAATTAATAATTAATAAACCATGACAATATTAACAAATGCAAAGCCTATGATAAAATTACTGTAAAATCTGTAATGAAAATAATATTCCTCCCCTCATTTATTACATCTATTGTACTTATCTCCTCACAACTTTTCATTAACATTTTCTTTTTAACATATCTCACAACAGTTAATTTCTAAATTTTTATTAAAATATTTTTTGTATTGGTTCATTCTTGTTATCTACAATCTTTATCCTTACCATGACTATCTTCATTCTCATATTTACTTTCATGTACATAATATATAAATAATTGTTTATTCCTTTTGTTTTAGAATTTTTCATTAATTTTATTTTAACAGAGAGCTGGAAGAAAAATGAGTAATAATAAATGAAGCAAAAACAAAATATATAACTGCTGGAAAAGCGATAATGAAAACCTGCCCTATACTGTTAGTATAGACAATTATACCTTTTCCAGAGTTGATAGCTTTACTTACCTCGGATCTACTGTAAATTACAATAACAACCAATCTGATGAAATTAAGGCACGTCTTGCAGCTGCAAATAGAGCTAGCTTTGGACTGTTAAACTACTTTTAAGTTCCACTTACTATCAAGACATACAAAGTTGACATTTATAAGACACTTGTTAGACCTGTATTAACATATGCTTCGGAAACATGGACCTTAACAAAAAATAATGAAAACTTATTGGAAGCTTTTGAAAGAAATATATTAAGAAGAATACTGGGTTCCAATCTATAAAAAATGGACATAGAGGAAGCGTTATAATAAGGAACTATATATGTAATTTTTGGTGATTTGACAGTTACGAAGTTTGTGAAGATTGCTAAACTGAGATGGGCAGGATATGTTGCCCGAATTGACAGTAACGAACCCCCAAAGAAAATACTGGTTTGAAACCCCGAAGGAACAAGGAGTCGTGAACGTCCCAAACTGAGATGGGCGGATAGGGTTGACGAAGATGTAAGAAGTCTGGGATATAGAAATTGAAAATTGATTGCTGAAGATCAAGATAGATGGAAGCAGCTTCTAAAGGAGGTCAAGGCCCACACTGGGCTGTAACATCAAAGAAGGAGGAGGATTGTTGTGATTTTAAAACACTATTAATAACCCCAATACAATATTTTTTAACTTCTTCCATTCTTTAACTGCCAGAATATGGAATGTAAGAATAATAATAATAATAATAAAAAAAAAAACCCAACATTAATTTTAAGTAGTAAAACTAGTTTTTGTTGAAGGTTCTGCAAATTCTGTAACTAAAAATTTCCCATCTGTTATATCCAGCAATTTTTAAATTAAGCCTTTTGAGATACACTGCACAGTGAATCTGCTATATTTGAATGCTTAACAGGCTTGTCCCTGATTTATTCTGAATTCTATTGAGGTCTTGACTAATTGAATGATTTGCCTAGTTAATTTGGTATCTTCACATGTTAAAGTAGGAACCAGTGGTAGTGAATTATTCAAAAAGATGTATGCAACTGTTTTAGATTGTATTTTTTATGATGGCAGGCAAGTAAATGGAATCTTAAGAAACTAAGCTGTGCACCCCCCCCCCCCCTTGTTTTTACATTCTTCAATTTAATATGATAATTTAATATTAAAAGTAGATTTTAAATGTAAGGCCTTTCAATGACTAACAAATTTTATTTGATTTTAAATTATTTTATTTTTATTTTACAGCTAAAAACAAACGTCAGAAATATTGACGTACATTTTTCGAAGTATCCGCAAATTGTAGCTGAGCTTCATGAGGAAATTGCAAGATTAAAGGAAAAGCTTCATGAAGCAGAGTTAAAAACACCTGCTGTCCCAAAACCACCACCATTTGGCACGCCAAAAAAAGAAGAAATAAACAGGTTTGATGATAAATTTACAGTTTTAATTTCTGACTAGCTACCCATGGTATCTACATACAGGCCATTCCTTCCACTTCTGTTTTCAAACTAGAAGATTAAAATTTAAAGATAGATAGAAAAATTATAAGTAACTAAAATTAAATTGATGTTTTGGTAGTCATAGTATCATGCTGTTTATTATTATTATTACTGAACTGAAACAAAGAACATTTCAATCTTCAGCTTCTCAAATTTCTGAATATCAAATTCAAATGGTTACAGTTTTTATATTCAGATAACAAAATTTTATATATTTCTTAGCCTTGACATCAAAAAGAAATCCAGATTACGTAGAAGTCTTGAATGATTTCACAATGGTTAACATCATCATTATCTTCATTTTAATATTTAAAATTGCCTCCCACATAGTTTATCTGCAGTAAACTGGAAAAAAAATACTTCTATGCAGTTGGGTGTAAATTCTAAAACAGTGTGAAGCTTTTTTAAGCAGAAGTTGCTAGAATTTTTTTGACAGGTTCCGAGATTGCCAAAAAAAGAATTTGGTGCATTTAGGAATGTTCTGTAATTGCGAATAACAATGATAATTTCACAAAATTAGGAAAAAGAAAAACAAGTAAAAAAAAAAAAAAAATTGTGCTGAAGCATAAGATTAAGGGCAACCCATTAAAACACATCGGACATTGAACATGTGCATAATCAATTTCAAATATGGTGAAGGGAAAAAAAAATAATTTCTACAATGAAACGACTGGGATAGAAATCGAACCTGCAACCTTCTGTTCCGAAGTCAAACTTCTTATCCATTAGGTTACGAGGACTACATTCCAATTATTAAGTATCTCTTATTGCTTCCTCTATGAGTGTGATGCAATGAGAGAAGAGCCAGAGAACTATAAAGCTCAGAGTACGCAGATACTATTTCCACACAAGAAAAAAAGGTAAAGTTTGGGAATTTTTTTCCTGGATAACTACTGACTCAATTGACTTAAAATTTGGATATGCTTTAGTTTAGAGTGTCTACTAAACAATGAATTTTTTTATTTCTACCTATCTGGAAAAATGCAGACAGTCGACTATTTCCAGAAACAGTCGACTGTGTCCGCAAATTGTTATAGATACAGTCGAATAAAAATATAATTGTATAGTATACATTCTAAATTCCTAAATTTGTGGAAACAAACAGTCGACTCTGTCTGCATTTTTCTGAATAGGCAGAAATAAATTCCCCATTCGTACAGTGTTTGGGCCTCTGAACACGATGGTGAAGCCCATTTGTCGATCCGACCTGACCTTCCGTTCTGGAGTTGTTATGGGGGGAACAGACATGGACAGATGTATAGGACAAATGCAATATATCCCAAATGGGTCACTAAAAATATGAATTACTTATTTGTTTTGACAAATAATTGAAGCAACATTAAGAAACACCAAAAGTTATTAAACAAAGTTAAATACTTTAATAAAAATTTGTTTGGATCTGGGATGTATAAATAAATATACAATAAATTGGAAAAAAAATCAATAATTTTGAATTAAATCTGTGTAAATAAATTACATTTAAGAATTCCATATACAGCTCCACATCCCTTTATTTGAAATCCAAAAAAACTGGAGAACAAAAGTTTTTTTATTATTTATGTCACTCCTATTAAGTTAGCATCAAATCCTCACTTACGCCAAAGGTTTGTCATCTAAAAATGTAAATAAGTTAGAGGAAGTAGACATTAAAGAAGTGCTGAATATTAATAATGATATCCCTGTTATCATTTGTTTAATTAAGAGTAAATTATTAAAATGCTGTTAAATCAAGAGAAGTATGATGATGATGATGAGAGTGAGCGCAGGTAAATCTCCATAGAGGATATAGTAAACATGTGAGATCAGTTATTTGGTGACCATGAACAATGTTGTTTTATCCTTGAAGTTTGAGATTATTGCAGTTCACTCAGACTGTTAAACTGATACCAATTTAATGAGACAAATTGTACTGGATGAAGTACTTGATAAGACTGACTTTTTGTGATGTTTTATATCTTTTTCTTGTCCATCTTCATGTCCGTTTTGAAGCTGGTAACAATGATGGTAACACTTATATACTTCTGCTTAATCATCAGGTCTGATATAATGTATCTTAACTGCATTTATAAGCACAGGCATGCACCTATGTATGAATTTTTATTGAATATATTTCTTACAAATAAACAACTAAATTAATTTTAATCTACTATGGAAAATGAAAGAAATTCAGTTTCAAATATATTTTAATGTAATCCACAATGCAACCTTTCTAACATAATTCCCAGTAATGCAAATTGTTTTTTTTTTTTTTTTTTTTTTTTTTTTTTTTATGTCGGATAGAATCAGTTAAAGACTGTTGAAATTGAAATTTGAAGCTTTATGGCAGTTAGAAACAACTGGCCATTGCCAATGTATTTACTATATATCTTTTTTTTTTCATTTAATATGTTGCCATTCTATAATCCATGTTCATAACACATGTTCAATTTGTTTTTGAGGTTATGTCAGTTATATCCTCCATGTAAGAGGTGTAAGATGCCTTTAAATTTCAGAAACCGAAGGGAAGATTAAAATTAGTTATAAAAAAATAATTTTGCATAATAAAAATAATTTCTTTAGCAGAATTGGAAATTAATTAATTATATTACTTTTACAGTGAATTTTGCTTTAGTTCAAGAAGTTTGCATTTTTTTTTTACAATGTCTAAATGCCAGATAGATTTAGTCTGGAAATTGGCTAAATTCTTCCAGTTGCTTAAAGTGTGCTGATAGTGGTCACTGATCTCATACCGCTATTGAGAATTTCTTAGCATCTGTAGTCCTAGAGATCCTGTAAGCATTTTCTGGCCTGCTTCTTGCCTGTGCATACCATGACTGGACTTAGCAAAATTGTGAAATAGTCACATGCTGAGTATTTATTCAGTGATACAAGAATGCAAATGCATTGGGGAGATCTGTATTTGAGCTTTTAAAATTTAGTTTTAAGACAATCAGAGGACATTTTTAATTAATGCAAAATATATATCATGATTTTTGGCATTGCATCATTTTTCTCAAATTGTCAAACAAATTAAAGAACACTTCCTATTATATGTACAAGATGAGCTACAATACTATGTGAATGGAAACTGTGTTTGATATATAAAGAAGAAATTCTACATCTTAGAATCTATTCAGAAAATAAGATATAGTTGATTAGTCACATTTTGAATACAAATAAAAAAAAAAAGGTAATTCACTTATGTTGTTGGTTTTTGAAACCTAGCTCCTAATGTTCTCTTGTGATTTTTACCAAAATCAAGAGGATCTTCCTTACAAGCACCTAAACCAAATCTTTTATGAAAGTTTTAAGAACAAATAAGTTTTAAAATGCAACTTTTAGCCAGAAAAGACATATCTGTCTTTAATCAGGATAAATCAAAAACTTTACATCCTAAAAAGCTGAAACAAGGATGGTATAGGCTGTTACAAGGACAATTCCTATTGAATTTGTTAATTTTTTTTTTAGCATAAATGAATGAGCATCTTTATATGAGCTTTTACCATTTGGGTATCTGAAAGTTGGAATGCTATATAAAACTTGTGTTAAGTGAATAGGAGAAAATATCATTCTACAAAAATCTTTCTATATTTGGACTCACTATTCAAAACTCATAGATAAGAAAAATATAAAAAAAAAATAGTTATTCATGCACTTATATTGACATTTTTTTTTCAATCTCTTTATGAATTTGTTTTCTTTTTTTGGGGTGGGGGGTGGGGGTGGGGGAGGATAGTTGATGGATGACTGCCTACAAATTTTACTGAGGCACACCTTCCCCCTGGGTTACACTATGCTTCATATAATCATTGCTATTACTAACCCTGTTTATTACAAATATTAGATTCATTTTTAAATTTAAAAAAAAAATTCTAGTCTACAAACTACAATTTTCATATGTTTTTATGATTGCTACAGAAAGTACAGGAGGTGGACAAAATAATTTGAATACCTGTGAAGTGACACAAAATCTATTAGTAGGGTGTTGTCCACCCTTCACCTGAATTGTAGCTGTACCCGACTTGGGATGGATAAATACAGGTGATGCACAATGTTCAAGGGAATATGCAACCATTCCTACAGAACGGTTTCTAATTCAGAAAGCGTGGGGCGATGTGGAAACCTAGCACTCACTTTGGCCTCCAAAATACCCCACAAAGGTCGATTGTTAAGATCAGGAGACTAAGGAGGCCAGACGAGATGTTTCACTTTATATTCGTGCTCATCGAACCATGCTTAGACACACCGAGCAATATGAATGGGTGCATTTTACATTTGCTGTGTCGTTTTGGAACAGAGGTCATTTGCCAGGGAGCACAGTCTGCAGCATAGGATGGAGATGAAGGAGGCAGTCAATATGAAAGGCTTCTGCGGGCGTTCTCCACACATCAACACATCCAATGGCCTGAAATAATGTAAAGGAAGATTTCATCAGACCAAATGATGTGTCCCCACTGCTGTTGAGTCCAGTGTCTGCACTCGCAGCACCATTGCCATCACTTCAATGCATTATGCGGTGTCACCAATGGTTTTGGAAGAGCTGCTCTGCCATGATTGTTGGCAGCATGCAGTTCCCGTTGGATAGTTTTGATTGATATGGGGTCCTGGAGATGGGTGTTCATCTTGGAGGTTATTTGGGACACCATTGTTTTGTGCTGTTGAGTCACTATCAGCTTCAACATCCGTCTATCCCTTTGACTTTCGCCCATGTTCGGTTTCGCAGATGAAACATGTTTTGTGTAGGCTTACCATGTTTTGTGTAGGCTGTCATAACAGCTGACACGGTACTTCTTGCAACACCCACAAGATTGTCTATTTTCGTCACTGAAACTCCAGCGAGGTGCTCTCCAATGATCATGCCTCTTTTGAAGTCTGCGAGGTCTGATATAACAGCGTTTCACTGCTAGCACACAAGTTTCACATGCAACCCATACGACTGCTGCTGATCAACTGATACCTTCGCCTTCATGGCCACTAAGTGGCAGATGTCTATTTTAGATTGCGTGGCTCTGCTATGCAAATGAAGTATGGCCCATTTTCATATGGGTGTTCATATTATTGTGTCCACCCACTGTAATTAAAAAAAAATCTTTCCCCATTTTGGAATCATACATTTTGTTGTGTGTTAATTTTCATTATTATGCTTTCTCTTTTCCTGATGATAAATTAGTCTTAGCACTTGTTAATTTAGTAACAACTTAAATTTTTAATAGTAAAGGCATTTTTATCTTGTAATTATCAGTGTATTCCTTTGAAGTTGACAAAGGACAATTTGTTTTTTATATTTAAACAATAACCAGATCATAATTAAGGATAAAGAAGAAATAAATTCAAAAGTACTCATTTAGCTTGAATATTTTTTTTTAAATGAACAAAACTTGTTGGATTTGATAAATATTCTGATGCCTTCATCTTTTCATTTCTACTCAATTTTTAGTTTCCGATATTTAAGCTTCATTAATCTTCAGTGAATGAAGATACTTAATGTTGATATAACCCTTTCAGAAGAAATGTAGAAATTTTGCTTCACAATTTAAACAGGAAAAAATTTAAAATTTAACTTCATTTGAACTCTCATCTTTACTATTGCTTTCTCAATTTTTTAGGCTAAAAGATCTTTTACAAAGAGTCTATGCCGAACGTAAAACGGTACAGAAAGATCGTTTGGAGATGGAATGCAACGAGAGAGAAACTGAAGCAAGGATGTATTATAGACAACTTGATAGAGATAGATTATCTCTTATAGCTGTGGATAATTGCAAGTTTGATAGAGTATGTATAATAAATATTTGATTTTGATTTTTGAAGTTATCTTTGTTCATATTTTTATTTATTTATTTATTTAGCATATCTTTATTCTAAAAAGATAAAGAAAATATTGCTGCTTGCTGACTGTCTCATTAATAGCCATCATTTCCTCCCTTCTTGTAAAATTCATCACTTTAGAAAGTAACCCATAATGTGTATCATTATTGCCAGCCAGGGAATTTGGGCTTTCTTTGTCTTATTGAAACTCCCCTATCGTCTTACTGTGATACAGATCTTTCCATAGACATGGATTGTTTTATGGTTTTCAGCAGTCAGTTTCCCTGAATACTTAAGTTTTATTGTTTTGCTTTTTTTGAAAAAGACATTTGCTGATAAAAGTAAAAATATTCCTATATCTTCATCTGCTTACTTGGATTTTGTTTCCATTTTTCAACAGAATATAATTCTCTATCTCCATTTGTCAGTTGTGGAAGGGATTGAATTTTTTCTAGCTTTCCGAAAAATCTAGAATTGACTGGCTCTTTACCATCCTTCAGGTATTTGGATTGTTGTGCTGAGTTTTTTGGAAATCTTCTCTGGAAATGAAATTTGGGAATGTAATTCATTTTAATATAGTACTGTCATTTGTGTACTATTGATCTATAACAAACAAACTAGATTGAATAAAAAACATAGAAATGATAATTCCTACTAGCTGATTATGATTCTGGATGATACAATTATCTGTTCAAGAGTTAGATAACTTTTATAATTAGATAATTGTCACTAGCTTTCTGTTATAGTCAACTTTCTTCATGTAACAGGTCCTTAATTGAACGTTCGTTGTTTATTCACGAAAGTATTATGAAAGGTCATAATTGTATTTTGTGAAGCAGATGGAGCTAGAGAGCCAAGTCCTGCAATATAACATTGACTTATGATAAGAAAAAAACAAACTTCAGAACAAATCTGAATCATCAATGAAAAATCTGATAATCAGGGACATTATCTTCCAGACCAAAACTTAAAACAGGTGTTAAGGTCAGAATATGGATCCTAAAACCTAATCTAAATAATTGCAATTGTCAATTATGATAATAATCAAGAAGAAATTTAAAAATTCTAAAAATGTAAATGTAGCTTTGAAATTATTTTGAGCTTTAACAAGAATTATCATCCTAATTCTTTTACCGAGGGTAGACAGAATAATGGAAACATCGATTGAAAAAAGAAGTAGAAAAGATGCACTTACGCAAATTGTTGATGTGATGTGACTTGCACTGTATATGTGCAGATAAGGTCGGAAGTCAGGCATACCTCATCAGTACTATAATCACAGATAAGATGCCTGTTGTGTAGTAATAATGAAAAATGAGTTCCAAAAAGGCATACTACTGTGAGGCTTCTATGCCCAGAACACCTTTATAGGTAATGCAATAGAAATAGTACCTAAAATTATAGCTGCCTTAAATTAAAGTTTGTTGCCTCGAGTCATAAAAGCTGGATGGATAAATAAGATGTAAGACATGGACTGCCAAGTAAAGACTCAAACTCTATGCCATAAACAGCAGAGATAAATATTGATTGAGAAGATCCCCATTTTATTGAGAACTTCACAAATTAAATATTCGCTCAGTTCAATATGCAAACCTCTTATTACTAATATCAATGGTATAATAAAAAAAATGCACATAGTGATGTGAAGAATATCAAACTGGAGCCTTGACAACGTCATTTTGTCCAACAAATTGACTTTCAGTTTGATCCCCACCACAGGAAGAGTTTATGTATGGAGACTTCCAGCAGAAACGTACTATCCTGGCCATTTAATTCTAAATGTAAAGCATGGATTGTGTAGGTCTTTATATCTTGGCATTTTTTATGCTCATTAGTTATTCTAAAGCATATTGGACAAGAATCCTGCAGGACAAGAAGCTGGCAGTGGTGCAGATAATCTTTCCTGTTGACTTTAAAATAGATTATGCTCCCATCCATGTTGCAAAGTGCATCACAAGTGATTTGATGAGCATGGGAATGAAGTAAAGCAACTATAGTCTGGTGTCTTCAGTTGTCTACCTTAATGTTATTGGACCTATATCAGAACTTCTTGAGTGGCAGGTGAGAGGGTGATTTCCTCCCTCTTCATCGCTTGGCAAAGACTTGGCAAAGATTTCACAGGAGAAATGGTACAATATAAGATAATAATCTGTTTTGAAGATATTCTCTTTTTGCATTCTGCTCCAGAAATATCTATTCATACAGTATTAGTATTCCTTATCCATGTAATTGTTACTCATGTTTTAATTATTAATTTATGGAATTACTGTTGGTGATATTTTTCAGCAATAAAAGTTCACTAACATTTTACAATAATTCCTTAATGTAGCAGATTTTTTTTTTTTAAGGAATAGATCCAACAGTATTTGGGCCCTATTATCAGTTGCCCAGCTTATATATCTATTTATAGCAAGTCACATCAGCATGTCTTTCAAATTTCTCATTTCAGCAACAATAAATCAGCTTTTGAGCTCATCAAATATGGGGAATGATCTGTGTTCATTATTGTGGCTTGTCATTTTTTAACATTCTTTCCTCTAATTTTAGAGCTTTGTTGCTAATTCTTCTTAATGCTTGAATAATCTTGCAAAATTCTCCTGAGTGCAATCTTGTCCTATCTTTGTACAAAAACCTCCCTAAACTTCTCTTTCAAGCTTTGTTTCAAGGGAGGTGGGGTCTTCAGATGCTGCTTCCTCCAAGATACAGAATTCCCTGATTAGCTTGTGTCAATTCACCTGCTTGATTAACTAGATGATTAAATTTATCCATCCAGGATTTCTTCTGACCAGAAGGGTTTACACCATTATCTAACCTTCCTTGAGGTCCTGACTCAAGCAATTCAGGTGACTGCAAACCTTTTATTTCTTTTTCCAATTCATCTAAAATTCTGAAAATTTAAATATGAACGTATGAAGCATGTGGGATTTATATTTTCCTGTTTTTAATTTTCAAAATAGTTTATAATTAATTAAGTAAAGTTTAAAACCAGTCAATTTTTTGGTCATTTTCGATGTATTACTTGGTATTTTCAGCCTAAAAACTTGACAAAAACTTGAAATGATAAAAAAATCATAAAATAATGACTTGTATTTAAAATATTTATTATTATTGTAATAGTTATTTTTTTTAAAAATAAAAACTTTTTTTTTTTACATGTTATCAAATAATCAAATAAAAAATTTTCATTAAAACTTTTCTGAATATCATGCAAATTCATTCGATGCTGTTTGTTTCCAAAAATAAATTTGTTTTGAAGCATTTTTTTATAGAAATAGATTTTTGTTAATTCTATTAAAATTTATTTCTATAAAAAAAAAATGCTTCAAAAGAAATTTATTTTTGGAAACGAACAGCA
>JAFIDM010009631.1:110979450-111004571 GCA_023159025.1 Thereuonema tuberculata
TTTTTTTAAAAATTAACTATTGCACTAATAATAAATGTTTTAAATACAAGTCATTATTTTACAAATTTTTCAGGTTTTTGTCAAGTTTTTTTTTTTTTTTAAGTTATTAATACCATGTAATACCTTGAAAACGCCCAAAAAATTGACTGGTTTTAAATTTTAATTAAATTAATGATAGACTATTTTGAAAATTAAAAACACAAAAATATAAATCCAAACATGCTTCACAAGTTAATATTTAAATTTTCAGAATGTTAGGTGCATTGCTAAAAGAAATAAAAGGTTTGCAGTGGCCTGAATTGCTTGAGTCAGGAGGTGACATTGCTTAACTCCTACCTTTATCAGTTTATGGTTCAGTCAGCATTTTATACAGAATCTAAAAATTTCTTTGAAAACATCATTCCACCATTTTGTAGCCCAGCAGCAGTTAGAAGTTTTAATAGCATATCCTTCTCGTTCTTAAACAAAATAAACCAAAACAAAATCTCTCTTGTTGGAGTTCTCTTGACAAAATTGCAGATCAAAGTCATATTTTGTATTTTTGCTTAATATGAACCTACATTTCTGTTCTTTCCAGTTCCATCAATACTATATTTTCATACAGTTTTCTTTCCTCAAAGAATTCATTGAATGGCACAAGATTAGGGTTGACCCATGAAGATATTCTTTCAAATAAACTTTAAATATAAAACCATAATAAATGTAGCTGTTCTGTAAAACTTACTGACTTACAATGAAAGAGGTTGCTATCTTTTTTTTACTTAATTGCAACATTTTATGTTCTAACCCAGGGGTCCCCATCCCGTCGACCCCTTCATAAAATATTTGCCTTCTTATCGACCCTCCATTGACCGACAATGGAATATTCTATTTTTTTCCTAGACAGTTTAATTGATCGTCTTCGGTATTAATCGACCCTCTTTCGACCCTTGTGTATTAATTGACCCCTAGGGGTCGATATCGACCACTTTGGGGGACCCCTGTTCTAACCCATCCACCTCCAGGCTCACATTAATACAAGGAGTAAGCTAGCCAACAACAAAACCCTTATTGTAATTGTTCCATTTTAGATTTAGGTCCATCACTCCTATTAGTGCATTAGTGTAACAAGTGATGGCTATAGTTGATCTAATCATTATTATCAATGGAGATTTTTTTTTGAGTTTTTAAAGTTTTTTGAGAAACTAATTATACTAGAATAACGAAGGAAAGAAATCATTAATTCAGAATAGAATTAGTTTATATTGTAGTTTATATTTTATGGTAGTTTTTTTTTTGTTCAACTTATCTGAAGCAAATTGAAGTATTTTTTTAATAGCTCTACTAACAATAGAAATACTTCGCACCATTTACATTAATTTTTTAGAAAGATTTAGGAGTTATTACATCCCTCCCTTTCTTTCCATGTAGTTATGTACTACAAATATTCAATTATTCTTCATTCTGTAGGAGATAGAAAGCCTGACTGAAATGAATGATGAATCACAGTTTCAGGTAATGAAATGTAGTTTTAAAGGACTGAGAGAGAAAAAGGTGAAAAGATCATAAGCACCTTGTGCTTTATTTTATCATTTTACAAAAAAGGATAAATCAAAATACTTTTAATTATATATTATTGTTAGGATAAATTACTAAGATATGGCAAAACCAAAACAAGTTAGAACAGATTAATAATATATAAGAGGGAAAACAGTAACTGGATCATAAGTTATCTCAAAGTTCATGATTACAAAAATGAAAATGTAAAGAGGAATTTTCTTATTTGAGATAGTTGTAAGTACTTCAGCTCACAAGCAAAATCCACAACCTCTGTACTGCTTGCATTTTGACTAAATTTTAGTACAACACAGAGAAACATCCAAACACACATCCAGACAGTTTCAGGTTTTAGTGCCAAAGGAAAAGGGTTGATGGAAGGAAAAATATTCATAATTTAGAGTTTATAGGAAATTTCTGCTAATAGCTTAAATGTTACAAATGCTACTGAAGATTAACAGTTGTCAGTGATAGCTGAAGTGATAATCTTATGGGTTTCTTGTGCCGAAGTTGCTGTGATCGAATCCACTGCAGGGCTTTTTTTTTTCTAATCTTTTTTTTCTCTCCTTTTTCTATCTTTTTTGTTTATCTTTACTTTAATGCACTTTCTTTTATTAATTTTCTTTTCTTTTCTGGCTTACATTAATAATATTAGAAATTATAAATAACATTCCTTTTAATTAGAAAAAATAGAGTAAAATGTCAATAAAATAATAAAAATATGGTATTTATATATGTTATGAAATAGATCATTTATATTTGATTAACTAAACTAGATTTTTTTGTTTTCTTTCTAAGATTAATGTATTTATTGTGTTTAGGTTTATGTGAGGGTGATTCAAATGAAAACAATAAAAGTGTCATTAAAAATCAGGGAATGTACGCAGCGCGATGCGCTGCCACATGCATACAGTCTATACTTCTGCCGTTGTAGAGGTTGGTTTTTACGCCTCAAACTGCCGCTGGATGGAGTTAGTGGCACTCTGAAAATGGTGGCCCCCTTAGAACAGTGCACCAATCAAGAACAGCGTACTGTGGTATGATTTTTGGTGTCTGAGGGTACCAAACCCATCAACATTCATCGACGAATGTCGGCAAAGTACGGCGCTGCCATATAATAATGGTGCTGGAGATTTAAGGCAGGCCATTCAGATTTGGATGATGCACCTAGACCAAGACAATCACACAAGAGTCGTCACCACTGAGTCGATCTCCTCCATAGAGGCAATGATTCAAGAGGACTGGTGCGTCACCATTAAAGATATTGCATCCTCACTTCTGTTGAGCGTTGGGTCTGCCCATCGTACACGACGAACTTTGCTACAGGAAAGTGGCTGCGAGATGGGTCTCTTGCCAATTCACACCAGACATTAAAGTGTGATGAGGGATGCCTACATGGAGCTGATGTGGCAGTGCAAGGCTGAGGGTGAAGGATTTTTTAAAGTGAATAGTCACCGGCAGTGAGTCTTGGGTATACCATCGCCAACCGGAGATAAAGATGGTAAGCATAGAATGGTGCCACTCATCTTTTCTCAAGCAGAGGAAATTCCACTCACAGCCATCGGCGGGTAAGGTTATGCTTAACCTTTTCTGGGACCATCGTGACTAATTCTGGAATATTACATGGATAAAGGGATGACCATGACCCGGAACACATACAGGGCACTCCTGACTGATTTGCTGATCTGCACAAAACGATGTGGAATCCTTTCAACTGGTGTTCTCCTTCAGCATGATAATGCCATTACACATGGCCCATCAAACAGTGTCACATCAAATCCCTCCTCATACAGTGTCTTCCCCATTCCCCTAACTTGGCACCTTCTGATTACAATATTTTTGAAGCTATGAAGGAGAAACTTGGTTGACGCAAATTTGCAAGTGACGAGGAGATCAAAGAGGTGGTGCATGACTGGCTGTACACGTGTTCAAAAGATTTTTAGGCGGCGATACAAGCCTTGCCAGAAAGGTGGGCCAAGTGCATTGAGAAGAATGGTGACTATGTTGAGAAGTAGTGCAGTGTTCATTTTGGCACCTCTAATAAACAAGCTATAATAAAATATTTATTGTTTTCATTTGAATCGCCCTCGTATAATGTTTGAACCTACATGGAAAAAAATAGGTAAAAAAAATCTGCAAATCATACATTTCTCATACACAATAAATATGTATTGTTTTATATATTTATATAGATTGTATGAGAAGCAAGGAGAATTTTCAAATTCATATATAAGCCAATGGCCCTTTTTTAGCAAGGTGTACCTTCCTCATTTAGTTCAAATATTAAATAAAAATATTAAACAAGTGCTTAGAAAATCATCAAATTTAACAGCACCATTAAATAAATACAACAAGAAAATAGAAACTCACATAATAAATAAAATGAACTGGGCTGTTTTTGGTTTTAAATACTGGGAATCTAAGCAGCACTGTTTCTGGTTGCATAACCTTCCTCAGTTGGATTCACTCAGGATACTCAGCACAGTGAAGAAGTAAGACAAGATACACAACTGATAAATGGGCAAAACAATGACCCTTCAACTCATAAAACAACTCAAAAATAAATTAAGATTAAAAAGGAATTCATAATTAATCTATGCTAGCATTGCGCTTAGCTTAGGAAAGATTAATTTGGTTAATAAAGACCCCAAACCTTTATATATTTTTGAAGTATTTCCTGTGTATTTTCATCTTACGAGAAGGCATTAAAATCCTTAATATCAGTCTGTGTCATCTCCTTGTAAAAATGGTAATCAGAATATAGTGATGACTTTACTGGAATTAGTTATTGGTTTGATTGCCATTTTATTCTATTATTATTATTATTACAAAAACTGATGATGGCTTTAGTAAAATAAGTTAATGACAATCGATAAACATAAAGTTGAACAACGCAAAAGAGAAAGAAAGAATAGATTTTTGCTCAAGTGCCGATGAATAACGCAGCATGTAAAAAAAACAATTTCAGAAGATACTCAGCATTAAACTTAACATTAAGAACTTTCCTGCTTGCATTGTTCCTCCTTTTGGTGACTTGAGACTTGAATGTGATTTTTTTATTTTTTAAAAATTCTATTTCTTTTCTTTTTTACTTCCTTTTTCCTTCTTTCTTCATGATTTATTTTTTTCTTTTTTTCTTCGGTTATATTATGAATCCGAAGAAAAAAAAAGTTAGATAGCGACTCTTCTAATTAAAAATCAATGTTAACAAGAATATTATTTAACAATAAAACGCCCAAAACTAAGAGTTCACTGATCTGTTTTTGGAAATTGTGATACTGGAAACCCAAGATGGACCATTTCTGGTTTCCTGACCTTCGTCTGTTGGGTATGTCCAATATCTTAACATCTCAAACTGACAAAGGTCAGGAAACCAAAAATGGTCCATCTTGGGTTTCCAGTATCACAATTTCCAAAAACAGATCAGTGAACTCTTAGTTTTGTGCATTTTATTGTTATTTTTCTTTATTATGATGTTGTACGCACGTTAATTTTATGTAAGAATATTATTTGTTTATTTCTAATCCTGTGTTCGTTTTCTGTCTGATATTCATATGTAAGTAAATTTATTAACTTTTTTAAAGCATATTCTCTATACAAGTTTGTCCTTCACAGTTTCTAATTAATTAATTATTAATATTAAATATTACATTGGTATATCCTACTTATATTTAGTAATTATACAATATCGCTTTGTTTTTCTATTTCAATAAAGACTATCACAAAGTTACATGTTTTTAAATTTATATTTTCTAATGTTAATATTGATGTGTGGTCAAAATGAACGGCTCAGAGTCACAGGTTCAGCATAATGTACACACTTATTTACAATTTTATTTACAGTTTATATACAAGATTATATAGGTCAACGGATTCTGAAATCCAGGTTAATACAGTTCAAAGACATATAGATCGGATTCTCAAATCCAGGTTAATATTAAACAGGATTTGGATTCTCAAATCCAGGTTGCTCTCACAGCTTCCTTTTCGGTCCGTCAGGAAGAGGAGAGAGGCGATCTCGGATTCTGGGCTCTCCCAGCTTGGCCAATCACAGCGTGGCATAATTTGGCCAATCCGGGACAGCCTTCGGCGCCGGCAATCGGGGGGGTCTCGAGCTGTCTGCGAGGTCCGCCGACATTGCATCATAGCTCCTCACAGCCCCTCGTTGACATTGCATCAATATTTTGCTCCACCATTTTCTTTTCTCTAAATAATTTTTTAATTCCTTACATATTACTTCTCTTTCTTTTTGCATTTTTTCACAAACAAACATAATATGTTCCCATCCCTCTAATTCCATACATCCAAGTCTACATCTTTGCTCTTCTGTGCTTTTCCAGTATTTACGTTTTTTTCCATACACATCCAGTTCTTATTTTTAAAGACATTTCTTTAACATATTTTGTTACATTCTTTATAATTAAATAAAAAGATTCATTTATTTGCCAACTCAATGATTTATACTAATTATTATATATTG
Source organism: Thereuonema tuberculata (assembly GCA_023159025.1). Taxonomy (NCBI): domain Eukaryota; kingdom Metazoa; phylum Arthropoda; class Chilopoda; order Scutigeromorpha; family Scutigeridae; genus Thereuonema; species Thereuonema tuberculata. The sequence continues at coordinate 110,985,467 of JAFIDM010009631.1, forward strand.
AGTTTTATTTTCCATTTGTTGTAACATAATATCCCATAATATTAGTCTCGCCTGCCCTCTCTGAATTGGTTTGCCGGTAATCGGCTTCTACCGTTTTATTCCAATCAATTTTCAAACCTACTTTCATTAAATACTAATTTTAACTCCTTAACATATGGCATTTTCTTGGGAATCTATTTTTCTCCAAATTTGCAATCTTTTTCATGAATTAAAAATATTTTTTTAATAAATCTATTTTAATAGGGATTAAAATCCATTTCAGCAATTAAAATATAATTTGGCATGTTTCTGTCCAAATTCCATATTACCTTCATAAATAAATTTAGTATTATATCATATTCATTCTAATATCACCATCCATCAATTTCCATCCCATAATTTAATACACTCTTAATCATTGAATTGAAAAGAAAAATTATGTTACTCCAATCTTCCAGTTTATTCGACATATTAACTTAATTAACTCCCAAGTCACTATTATCCCTTCTCTTTCCTATATTTCACTTTTTCTGATAGATTATTTTGTTCCATAAACCATCTTCCCAAATATTTATATGTATTTGTTATCTCAATTTCCTGTTTCTCCCAATACCATTTTTCATTTTCTGCTCTTTTACCCCCTTCCTAATAATAATATTGATACATATATTTTTTTTATTTAGATTCATTTTCAATTTATGTTCTGTGAAATCTCTTAATATTTCAATCATTTTACTTAATTCTCCTTTTGTTTCAGCCATTAATATTAAATCGTCTGCAGACATTAAGCTATATATTTTTTCTTTACCTATTTTAGTTCCTCCCCATCCTTCATTTTTAAGTTTTAATTCCAGATTAATAATTATAAATAGAACTGGACTGAGCCCATATCCTTGTCTAACTTCTATAGTAAATATAATTTCCTCTTTCCCTTTATCAATTGTCACTTTAGTTTCTTCATATATATTTTTAATCATCCTCCATAATTTATCTTTTATCCCAAATTTCCTAACCTCCCTTAAAAGCACACTTCTATCCACTGAATCAAATGCCGTTTTAAAATCCACAAATGATAAAAACAATTTTTTCCCTTTTCCATTAATCTTAAATTAATACAGGCATTTAAACTAAATAAATTATCAGCTGTGGAATAATTCTTTCTAAAACCTGCCTGATTTTCAACAATAATATTTTCATTATCTAGCTATTTTTCAATTCTGCCTCTCAAAATTTCCAAAAATACTAAAAAAAAAAAAAGAATAGGATTATCCCTCTATAATTTCTTGGATCACTTTTATTTCCTGTTTTATAAGTAGGAATAATTTTCCCTGTTCTCCATTTATCTGGAATGCTTTTTTTTTTGCCAGATATTGTTTATCCATTTTAAAGTCTAATATTCATAATATAACTGGAAAAAACAACAACATTATTATGAAGGAAAAACAAAGAAATGGAATTTTAAAAATAAAATCACATTTTCCCCCAGCATACTTGACCTCTCTAACCTGAGATCTTAATTCCAGTGCTCAACCATTGCACCACGCCAACACTTCTTTTGTTATAAGACAAGAGTGGGCTTATAAATGAATACTTTAACAATAAAAAAAACAACGTCAAATATCTCAACATCTGTAGAGGGTTGGCCCCGAAACCTATGTATATTTTTGAAGTACTTCATGTGTACTTTCATCTCACAAAAGGGCAATGATTTTGGTAATATAGAGGATGTGCCTTCTCCTTTCTAAGTTAAATATTAAGTTTTGCTCTATTTGGCATAGAATTATTAACTTCAACAGTTTTTTATTATTGACTTTACATTTTGTCTTGTTCAAAGCCTATAACAGACATGGGCAAATGCGGCTCTTCGTTGAGTTAAGTGCTGCTCCCAATATATCTTGATAAAAGTATAGAATTAAAAAAAAAAAAATATTTAACTAATTATTTGTGTTTTGCTTTCTCATTTTTTATTTTATATTTATATATATATTTAAACTTTATAAAGCAATTAAGATTTGTGTAGAAATGTAATTAAATTTGAATTTGTGACTATGATGTGGCTCTTTATATATATGAAAAATCCAGAATGTGGCTCTCGTTGACCTCATGTTTGCCCATACTTAGCCTATAATATAAAAAAAAAGGGAAGCTTAACATTTCATAACATCTTCTGACTTATTTTCACTGATTGCATTTTGCAAGACAATTTTTGATTGAAATGTATAAGTTCATTTTATTTATTTATTTTATTTTTCTGCTAATTTCAAAGTGTAGAAATTTTAATTTCTCCATCACATCACATACATTTACAAATAGTAGAAAAAGAAAAAAAGCTGTACAGCTACAGGCCTTGCAAGTCCATGGGTGCATGGGAAGTTTAGGCTCTCAGCAATTCTCGACCAACGGGTCTACTTGAGGTTGGATAGTCAGCCCAACACCCACTCATCTTTAACTCTCGAGTAAGAAACCCGGTACCCATTTGACAGATGGCTGGTTGATCCAGGATGAACTGATGGAGGAGAAATAACCGTGAAAGATCCCTCACTACTGCCAGGAATTGAACCCGAGCTCCTCCAGTCCGTAGTCCAGTGCCTGAACCACTGGACTACCAGACCTGCAAACAGTAGAAGAAAGGAATAAAATTTTACAAAAAATGGCAGTTTACTTTTAAAACCAAGAATAGTAAAAATTCCTTCTTTTTGAATGCAAATAAAATGCTTTGCTATAATTATTATGTTTAAAACAAATAAAATGAAATAACTGTTTATAAATTAGCATGTTACCCTTTAACATGTAGCTTAAAGATAATAAATTTTTGACTTTAAACTTCTCTCTTCTGCTTGCATCAATTTTCCTCCATCATATACAGGGTGTTTCAAAAATACACGGCATAATTTCAGGTATGTATTTCCCACATGTAGACAATCAAAATAGTTCATTACAACATATGTCCGGAAATGCTTCATTTCCGAGTTATGGCCTTCACAACATTGAAAATCACCGGAACGTTTTTCGTATTTACAGATGAAGCACAGTTCACACGAGATGGCATAACAAATTTCCACAATCAGCATGTATGGGCGTATGAAAACCCAAATTCAACTGTTGTATCGCATCACCAGGTGCGGTTCTCCCTCAACATGTGGGCCGGTATCATTGGTGATCGATTAGTTGGACCCCATGTACTTGTAAACAGACTTACGGGGCAGGCGTACACAAACTTCCTGGAAAACACCATACCTCATGTTTATGACGACACTCCACTGATCGATCGTCAGCACGCTCACTTCTTGCATGACGGCGCTCCTGCACACTTCAGTCGTACGGCTCGCCGGTACTTGGATCGAACGTTTCCTGATCGATGGATAGGTAGAGGTGGCCCAATTGCTTGGCCTCCACGCTCACCTGATCTGAACCCTCTCGATTTCTACTTGTGGGGCCATTTAAAATCATTGGTTTATTCGTCTCCGGTGCCTGATTTGGAATCCCTTCGGAATCGAATTGTGGCACGTTCTGAGGACATACGCAACATTCCTGGAGTGTGGGATCGTGTTCGCAGGTCATTGAGACATCGATGTGAGGTCTGTATTCAAGCAGGAGGTGGTCATTTTGAACATCTTCTGTAATGGCAACGACCGGCGGAACGAAAAACGTTCCGGTGATTTTCAATGTTGTGAAGGCCATAACTCGGAAATGAAGCATTTCCGGACATATGTTGTAATGAACTATTTTGATTGTCTACATGTGGGAAATACATACCTGAAATTATGCCGTGTATTTTTGAAACACCCTGTAGATATGAAAGTTATTTTTTAAGTAAGGTCCGATTTGCTGTAGCTCAGTAAATTTCGTGCACATGTTGAAATGCACATGTATGGCAGCTCCTGGCATGCCTTGCGCCCAAACAAATGCCATTTTATGTCATAGTGTTACCTTGTACAGTTACACTGCGAAGTTTAAATGTTTAAGACAATAGAATGGCCCACCGACTGTGAAATATGGTCTGTGATTCGATTTTTGACAGCAAAGAATATGTCAGCAGCGGACATTCATTGCCAAATATGCAAAGTGTAAGGCCCTAATGCAATGAGTGACAGTAAAGTGCATAAATGGGTGAGATTGTTCAAAGACAGGCAGGACAATGTTCATGATGAAACATGGTCGGGGCGACCTTCTGTAATCACAGACGATTTGGTATGCGCAGTTGATGTCAAAATTCATGAAAACAGGCAAAGCATGAATTCCATTTTGTCATTGGAATTTCCACAAATTTCAAGGTCAGTGCTGTACAAAATCGTTACTGAAAACTTGCAGTTCAGAAAATTGTGCTCGCGTTGAGTTCCCAGGCTGCTTTCTGAGGAACACAAAACAAAGAGAATGGCCAGTGCTTTGTCATTTTTGATTCGATACGATGGAGAAGGGGATGAACTTTTGGACCACACTGTCACAGGGGACGAGACATGGGTGTCTCACATGACTCCAGAATCAAAGTGGCAGTCAATGAAATGGTGCCACATGTCATCTCCAGTCAAAGTGAAAGCCAAACAGGCAATCTCAGCACGCAAAATCATGGCAACTGTGTTTTGGGATAGACATGGAGTCATGTCTAGTTAGTCGAGTTTATGCCTAAAGGGACAACAATAAAGTCAGATGCGTACTGTGCGACCTTTAGGAAGCTTCGCCGCGCCATGCAGAATAAGCGACGAAGCCTACTGTCATCTGGAATTTTGTTCCTGCATGACAATGCAGGACCTCATTCTGCTGCTCAAACTCAAGACCTAATTGCATCTTTTGGATAGGAGCAAATAGACCACCCACCATACAGTCCGGACCTTTCACCGAGCGATTACCACATGTTTTGCTACCTGAAAGAGTTTCTTGGCGGTCAGCAGTTTGACACAGATGAAGTGAAAACAGCAGTTGAATCCTGGTTGTCTTCACAGGTGGCTGATTTCTATGACATCGGCATACAAACACTGATAGAATGCTATGATAAGTGTTTAAAAAAAAATATGTTGAAAAATAGCTTAATATTTCAGGAATAAAATAAAAAAAAAAAAAAATTGACACTATCTTTACTAGTTTTGGTTTTATTGAAAAACGGACCTTACTTAAAAAATAACCCTCGTATTTCACTTTCTCTGATGCTTGCTTTTCATGTCCTAGGATATCTCACCTTTCTTGTTACTTCTACTTACATTCTTTCATATATATCCATATTATCAATACCTTCTTTTTCCCGTTGTTGAAAATTTTTGCATTATTGTCCCATATCATTTTCTTACATTTCCATTATTTTATATAGAGTAAATTAAACAGTAAACTGATTTACTCTGAAGTCTTTCTCAAGAAGTCACCCATAATTCTACTACCTAACATTGTTCATTTTTGCCAAAAATTCCTGTGGCACTCGTATGATTAATGATGGGAGAAGCTGCCTTTTCTGTTATCCTTTCATTTTTTTTTTTTTTAAGGAAAAATGAATAATTATCACTCTTATTAATTCTCTTCATGTCAGAGAAATAACAAAAGCCACAATCTATTTCTTTTGTACATTCAAAATAAGATCTGCATAACAGCAATCAAAATATCTCATGATTACCTAACTTAATTATACTAAAGGGAAAATATGTGTTTTTAATAACTTATAATATTTGACATTTCAGCAAAGCTTAGCTTCCACAAATAAATCAAATTTATCCAGAAAATATGTAAACTCTTGATTGCTCCAAAGAACAAAATGCAGAACATGAACTGCATTAGACTAAAGTCAGTGCTTGGACAGTTTACCACTTGGCAATTAAAATTTTAATTTCAATCTGTATTATATTAATAAGTAAATATAATTTCTAATTTTGTTTTTAATTGTTTGTTTTATGGTTTATTCATATTTTTATTTGCATATATTTAATAATTGCAATACAATAAACATGAATATGTATTAATTTTAAGGATATACCAGCCTAGCCCATATAACCTTAACTTCCACTTACATTACTGACGTAGGATTATTTTGACTTTTCTGCTAGTTCTGAGTTAGTTTACCACAGTGCTATTAAAATTAATCCTATCCCTTCACATTATTATACCATACTTTGAATTTTATAACTATAAAAAAAATCAACATCTGTACCAAAAAAAAAAAAAAAAAGCTCCAGTTTTTGAAGTCAGAAAAAAAAAAAAGAAAAATCAATTAAGAAATAACACTTAAATTCCAGTTATCGACATGCATGCAGTTCAGTGTTATTATAATAAGTTACATAGATTATGAAATATACTGCAAGGAACAGTTTGAATTACCAGTATGCAGGCCTGTGATTTTAAATTCTAAAAAAATCTATTGCTTTTTAACGGTCCATAGGTAAGATTTGTTTTTTACGTAACTGAAAATTCATCTATTCAGGTTATCTGAAAAAGCACAAATGTACAGCATTCATGAGATTTCTTTTCTCTTAATCAGAATTTATTAATGATACAGGATTACCTTAGTATTTACAAGAAAAAGAGTTGAGTATTCCTTTAAAAAAAAGTCAAATGGGGATTTGGCCCTTTTTTGAGAAGTTATATTGGTCTTTGATACCACAGAGTCACTAATCAGTAAGCTAAAGTGAGAAACCTCTGTTTTTGATGGAAATAATCATAAGTTCTAAGGAGTAATGTTTTTGTTTAGGTAGTATATGTATTCCTTGAACAAATAACAGTTTAGAATTAATGGTTTAAATAATATTATGCATGTAAATAAACGAATTCTGTTAAGAACCTTTTTTACATTCATTTTAAAAAGGAATTTTAAAAAAAAAGTTCCATGAAAAAGAATTTGCTCTTGTAAGATTATTAGATACTGATAGTGCTAAATTTAATTTTTTTAATCTGCCGAATTCAAACTAATTTTTTTTCTGAAAAGCTACACTTTGTTCAAGCTGTCCCTTTTTCTCTCTCAGCTATTTAATTATATATTAAGAATGTGGATGTGAACACTTTTATTAATCTGTAATTGAGGGTTTTGGTTTAATTTGATTCTTGAAAAAAAATGCGCACACAGTTAATCCTTTTTTCTTTTTTTTTTTAAAGAGTGCTGTAAAAGCTGATTGTACCATTCAATTTTTAAAAGGAAAGCAACAAAGACTCAATGAAAAGAAAAAGATTATTGATGACAGATTGCAAGAAAACAAGGATTGCCAATTGAGAATTGAATCAGAAGCAAAATTAATCAATTCCAATGGTGAAATTCCAGAGGTAAGGTTAAAGTACAAATTGATCTCTTACTATCAGTTATAAATCACTAAACAATAGCTTCACTTATTTGGAATTGTTAACAATAAAGGATGAAATCCTAAAGTTGCTGTTGCTTTTGTTTTCTAAAAATTGTCTCAAGTAAAGCATGGTTAATTTTAATTTTCTTGGTTTAATGCTTTCAACAAATGCACACTTCTCTTCAAGAATACTGACTTTCTTAAACTTATGACATAAAGCATGAAACACATTTGTATTTTAGTAACCACATGGATTCCCTTTTGATAGAATTTTGCTTGTCGTTTAAAATACATGAAAAATAAAGTTGACTTGAAATAAAGAGGGTTAAACTGTGTATCGTAACGAGTGTGAACAGCTACCTTGTGCATCTCTTACACATCAGATGAATCACTTCCCATACTACACTTACAGAGATGAGTAATCAATCTTGTCCTGTAAACAGTATTATGCTAGTGTTATTAAAGTATTCAACTATAGGTCTACGTACCCCCTGAGTCATTTGAGATGATGCCCTGTAGAATAAGAATAGCTCATTACCTATTCTACTAAACAGGTGGAACTTAAGATCTGTCTGGAAGAGAATTCAACAAGGAAAATTCTCAACCTCCATCAGGAATCGGACCTTGTCTCTCCAGCTTGCAGCGGCTAGTTACTTATCTGACTATTGGGCCCACAAATAAAAAAAATATAAAATTTTGGAAGAATACATTGTAGCATGCATTGCTACACGCAAAGTTCAGCGAATCAATGATCATGATACAGTCAATGTGGACAATGGATTTTAAGTAAGCAAGTACACTGTCATCAGTCATCAAAATGGCAAAAATATCAGGGCCTTTAGTTGCAAAATCTGGGATCCATTCCAAAAGACAAAGTATGAAGTTGATCCCAAGTACTAACGAAATTTCAACAAATAATGTATGTTCAATAAAATCAATCAGTGCAAAGGGAAATGGCCAGGAACATATCTGTAGCATGATCAACTGTGGGGACTGTCATTGGATGTTACCTTTCATAAAGCACTGTTAAATGAATGTTATTGTGCTGAGTGTTGAACCAACTGCAAGAAACTCTGGAGTGCCATCTAGCAGTCAGTAAGTAGAAATTTGTAGCAAGACTTGATGATGTGTAGATGTACCTAATTGACTGAGGAAATTTGATAGAAAAGTGACCATTACTGCCGGGAGAGTTTTCTCAAAAGATTTATGGTCTCCTGATTTTATTTATAGGAGAAAACTACATATTCTCAGGGTTGCAAAAAAATGTCAAGGCAAATGTCCAATGCTACCAGCAGTAGGTTATGACACCAGTGTACATGCAAGAATTACTTGTCCTGCATGGTCTGGTTGTTCATCAAGTCAAGATAAAGCTTTAAATCAAGGTAAAGCTTTGAATCAGATGTTCCTGTGAAATTGCGTGATGCCAGCCCAATAGATTTCTGTTCATGTGGGTGGTTTAACTGGAGTCTTGGAAGCAGGTATGCTGTAACTTTGCCAGGAAAGTTTACAAACAGGAATGGGACAAAAATACCTCTCCATATCCTGCAATGCTCCTTTCTATAATGGAAACTTCAGCGCACAATTGTTGTTTGGAATGCTGGTAGACACATTAAGTATCATTGTTGGTGGAGGAGGAATTGATTGGTGGATAAGTTTGATAGGATACTGTCCAACTTTTCATGGTTCCATATTCCTTCTCACATAGACCTTGCTAACAATATATTAAGCAGTTTTCAGTAGAAGAATGACATAAAATTGTGCTTTAATATCAACATAGTGCTTTAATATCCATTGTTTTGATTGAAATCAGTCTAGTGGATCTAGACTCCATCCTTAATGATGTCATGGTAGTTCAATTGTTAATTGAGAAAACTTTCTTATTTATATCAAGTACATGGTAAAATTATATCTCTAATGTATAAACTGCATTTATTTATTTATTTATTTTTTACTAGCTACTTTGTGATAGTGGTAAACTGTTAAATAAAAAGTAATATACATTATTATTCGTAATAGACTGATATTTAATTTTAAAAGGGTTGATAACATCTATTGCTTATTGTTTACTTTGAATGTATGTTAGATTTTTGAATATACAGTGAAATCTAGATTTTAGGTTTACCTTTTTTGTATATTCTGTTACTTTATGCTGTAACAGTATTTACTGTAAGATTCTGACCTGAATTCCCATCAGAACTACATTAAATTTCAGGGTGTCTACAGAACAAGGAAATCAGGCAAAACCGGGAATTGTCAGGGAATTTTGTTATTCTGGAAAAAATCAGGGAATTATCAGGGAATTTTGCAATTATTACTTAAAATCAGGGAATTTTTTGGTTGAACAGATCGATTTGGAAGGTTTTTTTTTTTTTTTTTGGTTGAACCGATCGGTTTGGAGGTTTTTTTTTTTTTTTGGTTGAACAGATCAGGGAATTATCAGGGAATTTTAAAAGAAATTGTTCATGAAATCAGGGAAAAATCAGGGAATTTTTTTATTCAGATTTTGTAGACACCCTGAATTTTAAAAGATACAGTAGAACCCGAGAAATCCGAACTAATTGGGGCTGTGCTAAATAGGCTTAACGTGCGTGGAATGAAATAAAAAATGGAAATGAATAAAACACACTTACTTTATATTCAACTTTTTATAAGTAAGTGCGTTTTATTCATTTCCATTTTTTATTTTTTTATTTTAATTGGGGCTGTGATCTGTTTGGATTCGGAAATGTTCGGATTATCCGAAAAAAACATATTAGTACTCTACATGGTAGGCCTACACAGTTACAGCTATGGTATTAGCTGTCATTTAGCAAAGTAGCATAATGGTGAGACAGAAGAATGTCTGCGCTGTGAAAAGACAGTAGCCGATCATGTGAACAGTCACAGTATCTGCAATACTCCGGAGTGTTGCATACTTTACGGTTGACTTTCGTTACCAATAGCCTACAATACAGAGTAAATCGGGACGAGTTATAGCTTAAAAACTGTTATTTTAATAATATGTACAGTGCTATGATTAAATACTGTACTTCCTGTACATTGCAAATGACATTTAATTTTTTTTTTTTTGCATCGTAGATTCTGTTAGGAATATCCGAAATTTCGGATTTGCGGGGTTCAGATTACCAAGGTTCTACTGTATTATGTTTCTGTAACTTTTGTTTCCTTGGAATTTATTCCTTATTTTACTACTAAATAAACTAAAAGGTATTTACGAAATTTCAGATTTATCTCCTTTTCTCCCATAGTGCAAGGGAAATTTAAGTAAAAAAACAAAAACAAAAAAAAATGAAATCACTATTTCTTTCAGTTCACTAATAGTATTTTATTGACAAAGGTTAAATGTAATCTGTGAAAGATGATAAAATGCTCATTAAAATTACTTTTATAAGCCTTAAATTTCTACATTTGTATTGTACTATTTTAATTTGAACATTGTCATCCTGACTGTAATTATGCTTCCCTTATTATATATAGCGTGAGCATAAAAGAATGGTAAGGTTTCAAAGTAATTTTCTGTATTGCTAAATGTATAGTCATGACATCTCTCAATTGAAGAGCAACTGTCATAATTTTGATGTACATCACTCAAAGTCCCTCAATGTGCTTACCTTTCACCCCCTGGCATACATCCAAGTGGTAGTCTAATTCCTGTTAGACTGGATGAAGCATGTCCTGTGTGATGACCTCCACAGCATGGGTGATCCATTCCTTGAAATCACTATTGGGATTCGTAAAAGAGAATATATACACTGCCAAATGCCCAGATCCATCAGACTTTCAGTGTGCTTTGATATTTTTTATTGTCAGCAATGATTGTTGTTTTACATTTTTTTTAGAAAGATGTTTATTATTAATAATAAACAAGTCTTTTACTATAAATACGATCTTTCAAAAAAAAAAAAAAAAAAAAAAAAAAAGCTTTTTAATTTCTTTTTCTTTGACTTTAGAATGAATTATTGAAAATTTAAATTTTCTGCTTTTGTAACCAAGGACTATGATCTAAATATAATGAAATTAAATATGATTTCCTGAGTTTATTGTACAGAACATGCCTGTTATTAGACCTAAATAATTATATCCAAAAATAAAATAAACTTAAATCTAATATTCAACAATTTTAAATTAATTTATGATTCATCAGTTACATGAAAACTATTGATACTATCATGCTCCCTAAAAAGCTGAGAAGAAAAAGAATCACTGCAGTACAAAATATTTGCAGCAACCATTTTTCTGAATTTTTTATTTTTATATATATTTAAAGGTATTAAATTTTTACTTAATTATGACACGTATGGGATTGCAACTCATTTCTGCAAATCCAGTTAAGTGTCAGTATTGGCAAGAACTCCCTTCTCCTAAGTAGTAGTAACCTCAAAAACTTCAGTGCTGAAATGGTACTCTGTCCATTCTTCATCCCTTGACTACTTGTATGTGTATTATGATTTATTCTAAGTAGGATAGGATTTTAACCTTATATATATTAAAATGAGCGAAAGGACATAGTAAAATGCCGAATGGATTTATTGTGGAATTTTCGACATTGAAATAAGGTGTTATGACGCAGTGACAGGTGGCACTATGGTCATGCAACGAGAGTAGCAGTCTACTTTTGTTCAGGATGTTGTGCTAGTGTACTGTTCAAACAGTCATGATTGAAGCAACAAACGTTGAACAGCTAGCAGTTATCAGTTTTTTAACTGCAGAAGGTGTTGAGAGTACAGAAATCCATTGCCACATGAGTAATGTGTACCAAAAATGCATCATCTTTGTCATGTGTTAAAGAATGAAAAAAGTGGTACTGAGAGGGGCAGTTATCATTGACTGATGATTCAAGGCCAGGTCTAGCACACCGTGCTAGTGGAAGTTCACAGTCTCACCTGGGAAGACAGAGAAGTCACAGTGGAAGCACTTGCCAACAAAGTTGTAATAAGTATGCACACTATTATCAAGGGTCCTCTTCAATACTGGAAGATTTGTATGCAGTGAATGCCACACAACTTGGATTCTGTGTTGAAAGGCATTCGTATGGGTCTTTCCCAGGAACATTTGCTCCAATATAAAAGGAAGATCATCGTTCCGTTGACAGAATCATTGCGAGAGATGAAACATGTCTTACTAAGAAGCCCTTTGGGCCGTTTTCATTTGAATGAACCTTGTAGTTAACACTATTAAAGATGCTAGCCATCATAAGCTATTTGTAGATATTGTACAAGATATTGTTACCAGTGGAATTGTCCGACTCCCCTAAAAAGTGGAGTCAACTAACTCCAAACCTCCTTAGTTAGGAGTAGTTTCGCCCGATCCAGTCTCCCTCTCAAGAGTGGACTCTTTCAAGAGTGAAAGGGAGGCTGGAATCGGGTTTATAAGGGAGCACAGAGACTGCTAGGGCAGTTCGTTTCGGGCAGGAGCCCAAAGAGGGAGCAGCAGAGTTTGTTTGTGGCAGACAGCCACGAGAAGCTCTCCATCTGGAGAGAAAGTAGCGATCGTTTCGGGGCAGGAGCCCACAGCCAGAGCAGAGAGTACATCACTGGGCAGGAGCCCACAGCAGAAGCAGCAGAATTCGCTGGAAGAGAAGAAAGCCCTTGTCCACCCGAGTCCAGCAGATACCCGGCAACAAGACGAGGCCGACCGGCTGAACGAGCAGTGGAAGCCGTTTTCCGCCCAAGTAGTGCTGATCACCGGCGTTACGAGGAGCCACCCTGACCCATCGAAGAACGCCTACCGAGATAGGAGTCCCTCCTCAAGCAGCCCACGACAACGGCCAGAAGGAACTTTAAATCTAATAAAATTACTAGTATTCATTATTCAACCATCCAACCTGAATAACCTGTATTTGCCTTACCCGATTCGTAATAAAGTACTCCAAACTACCTATTGACACCAAATACGGTAGCAATATTATCGGTTAAGAATGTATTTGCTATGATTCAGATTGAGATATTCTTGAGTATTTATGCAGCTGAAACAAGTCAAGCCTTTGGAATTGGTAATACAAGTGTCTACAAATGATTGAAGTGCTTTCGTGACATTGTAATGGCTATATTCATAGAGCTCGACTGATCGGTTTGTGATTATTATAAGACAAGCATCTCTCAAAATTTTGGTTGAATTGCCTGGCAGGCCTATGTTTCTACCTCCAACTATGGGAGCACTGCAGTTGCAAAATGGTGACGAACAATGAAAAAGCATATGTTGTCCTTGAATTCCATGCAAGTCAATCTGTCACAACAGTCCAGCGTCACATCAGAACGAAGTTCCATGAAGATCCACTCAGCTCTAACTCCATTTGATGATGGTATGAACAATTTACAACTACGGGATGCCTCTTGTTAAGGGAAATCAACTGATCTGGCTGATCTGCCAGAACTGCGGACTCGCATCTGCAATGCATTTGCTGGAATTGATAGGGATATGCTACATCGAGTGTGGGACGAACTTTTCTGAATTGTTATACGCTTAATACCATCAAAAGCACTGACAAAAAGATTTAAGCATTCTAAAATAGAATGACGTAGAATAATGTTTTCCTTGATTTTATTTTAACAATGTCTGACTAATTATAAATTGAAATGATCATATACCAAACATTTGAGATGATGATCTAGTGCTCCTAATTAGAAGGTAGCCACTTTAATTCCATCAGTTTTATAGAGTGTCATAGAAAAGACAGCTGCTTGAATAAAAAGAATTGAGATGTATATAATATACTAGCAAAATACCCTTTTTTTGTACGAACTACAATGATATGGATGAGAAAGAAATTGAAATTGTGATATCACTTTTGTACCAACTGAAACACTTTTATACGGAAACTAAAAAAAGTTCAGTTGATACAAAAAATCCTGTGATAGTTACAAAGTAATGTTATATTTGAATTTTGAAACTCAAGATCCTTAGATATGAAATTAATATCAAGATTGGGGAATATAAAACTTCCACCTCCCTATCACTTCAAACCTTCTCAGTTCGTAACATACGTGATCATATCTATCCCAAAATCCCGTAGAAGTATCCTTCAACAATGTTTGCCCATCCTCTCACCGCCCTCCCGTTTATACCATATAGTTCTAGTTTTTGCGTCCCAGTTAATATATGGTGTTATTATGCAATATTGTAGTTCCAATTGTTGCCACCAGGTTAATTTGTTTCGCTATTATGCATAACAATATTTTAGCTCCAATTGTTAAACAACAGTATCTTTGGAGTTCCAGTTGTAGCATCCAGGTGCTTTCAAGAAAGTTCCCCATCCCCCCCGTTTACATCCCTTAGGACTCCAAATATTGAAAATTCATCAAATTTGGGTCTTTTTGATTTTGACAATGAACACTCATGTAAAATTTCATGTTTCTAGCTCAAGCCGTTTCCAAGATATGCATTACCTTCATTCAGGAAACTACACCTCCCCTCGTTTACATCTCTTAGGAGTGGTATTTTTAAAAATCCTTTCTTAGTGAGCACCTATGTCATATGGGGAATCCATCCCAAAAAGTTCAAGTTCCTAGGTTCAGTGGTTTTGGTTGTGCGATAATGAGTGAGTCGGTCAGTGGGTTTTGCCTTTTATAGGTATAGATAAAATGTGATTATTTCATTCAAATTGATACACTTATCAAAGGTTTTTTTTTTTTTTCAAAAATCTTGTCAAGTTTCTAGCAAAGAAATTGATAGGAGTTAAATTAATGTTTTGTAAAAGAGCTATTAAAAATAAATTGAAAATAAAAATATTACCTTAAAAATTTATTTTTAGGAATTAAAAGAGATGAAGAGAATGCTTCAACTGGAACTGGAATTACTCGAATCCAGGCTCCAAGTGAAACACATGAAGTCTTTGTTTACAGCTGAACTGAAGAAAGGAGAAAAAACTGAAAAGTATATATTATCTTTTTCTTTTTTTTTAAATTAAATAAAGTGGAAATTATTTTTAGTTTTTGTTTATTTGCTAAGTTTCAAGCAACAATTTCTGCTTTGTGTCAAAGTATATACTATTAAAAAAAAGAAATTGTTATTCTTTGCAGAAAAGTCATTCAAAAATTCATTTTTTCATTATTTCACATATATGGCAGTGGCTTACACCATCTTTCTCTCTCTTTTTTTTTTTTTTTTAAAATTTGCATTCTGTGGTTTTTACTTTGTAGCTTTTAACGAAACTAGTAAAATACAAGAATATCTTAAGATTTAATTTATATCTTTTGGAAGCCTTGAAACAATTTTCAACTATCAGAGTAAACCAGAAAAAAAATAGAAATAAGTTGATTTTTACTGTAATAAATGATAAACTGAATTTCTATACTCCAAATATAGGTTGTTTCACATCTTCTTAAACAATTTAAAAAGAAAAAAAAATTGACATTTTCTTCATAATTCCAAACGAAAAAATAATAGCTTTGAATTATAGAACTATTTGTTTGCGACAGCACTCAAGCTTGCAATTTACTGCAGCTTTTTGGTGAATTATTATACACTACTTTATGCTTTGTCAAAGGATAAATTTGAGATAATTTATATATAAATACTAAATGAAAGATATGCAATCATATATTCTGATAATTTATGAATGCAGTTTTTTCCCCTTATTTCCAGAAGAATGTCCAATGCTGATATTTTTCACTAATTAAAAATAGTCATCAGGAAAATATACATCTAAGTTAATTTTAAGAGGCCTTTTTTCATCAAAACTTTTAAAAAGTATATATACAACCATACATTGTTTTGCTTTTGTTTTGCAGAAATGTTACTGAAATGATGTCATTTATGTTCGAAAAATTCAAACTGAGATTAGTGGGAAAACAAATTAAATTTTTCTTATGTAATTAAAGATAAGAGAAATAGATTGGCATTGATTAATAAAAATATAAATATATATTATTGTATATACACTTTTTTAAAGTCTTATAAATAGTTTGAGGTGAATTGTCTTGGCATATAAAATTTACTTGATGTAGTTTCCCACCAAACAAGCTATTAAGCTAATGAATAGCATTTTTTCTTTCTGCAATTTTTTTTCCTCAATTGATTTTTACAGCAGCTGTAACAGACTGATATTAGGATCACTATTTGATCAACTTTTAGTCGGTGTATTAATCTTAGTTATTGATTTCATTATTTTCATAAATAAAAACAGTAGATAAAACTGAAATAACTGCAATGATCATTCTATTGCATGTTTTGTACTTTAATATTCTGGAAACTTTAAAAACAGAGCATATGAATCTAGTCTGAAATAATTCAAGAAAATTAAGATGAGAAATGCTGCCTAATTAAATAACAGCAGTTTATGAGATTGCTTTTGAATTTGTAATTTACCTAAAGACATTTTGCAACTCCCTCACTTCCCTACCAAACATAAACAGAAATTTAAATTTCTGTTTTCTTGCCCATAAACAGTGCTTGTATAGACTAGTAGATATGCAATGAAAAATGTTTGAATTTAAGTGCATAGTTTGTTCCCTTTCCAGTTGACTATATTACAAATGTAATCAGTGTTACAATGAAACCTTTAATTTAATTTAATTGTGCTTATTGAGTTGCATAACTATTGGGATGGCAAAAAAGTACAACTCTATAAAAAGAACAAAAAAAAATTCAGCCCTGTTTGACATTTTAACTACTGCTGGACACAGTGCAGTAATTCCTCTGTCAAGTGTAATTCTGATAGATATAGTTGTTTCCAAAACAAACAAAAAAACAACAACATTGATTCAAATAATCCAGGTAAAAGAAAAAAAAAATAGCAGTGGAAATTTATCAGTTCTTTCAGATACACTCATTTTGTTCTTGTATCTGTCAAGATTGTTTTCAATATCTTTTTTAAAGGTATTTCCTGGGTGTTTATTGTGTTTAATTGATACAACATTTTGATAAACTAATCTGTTTACTACAGCAGATTCTATACAGTATAGAGATGCTATATTGTAGAGATGCTTGAATTTGAAATTAGTAAGCTTTATTTGATTTTCAGTGTTCAGTAGAACCTCGTGAGATAGTAGAATTGTAATTCAATTTATGTTGCTTCCGATTTCCTCCCTGCAAAACATGGCATTAATGCTATTTCCAGAGAAATAGTATTGATCAAATATAAGATACAAATCTGATTCAACAGGATAACTCATTTTATTATCTGATTCATTCCATCAAGAGCTCTTCCATTAATTTTCATGTGTTATTCAAAAACTGTTACTGCCTTCATTAAACAAGTCTTAACAAGGTGTTATAAAAACAGATACTCAGACAAATAGTAGATTATTGAACAATAATGAAAATAAAACCATTCTTGTGTTTGTAAATTTAGAGGTGCCACTCCTAGTTTATTCTTTCTCTCTGATCTCTGCTTAATTTTGATAATGATGGACAGTACAATAAGTTCGGAATCTCTTAATCACTTCTCATCCTTGGAAGAGTTGAGAGTTTCAGACATTTTGAGCTATCCCATTTGTGAAATATCGAAAAGATCTGTCCTGGGATTTCTCAAAAACTTTTCCAGGAATAGAAAATGAGTAATAAATTTTGAATTTACCACAACATACAGCAATAAGAGAGGAAGAAAATAAATTCAGTAAAAAAAATATAAAAAATAAAATTTAATGTTAAAAAAAGGTGAGCCAATCTTTTAAGTTTAATTGCAAAAGCTGTGTAAATTGAAATAAAATTTAATTGAATCTATTATATAAAAACCAAATTGATAGGCACATTGATAAAACTATTTACAATGTGTGTAGTAGTAATAAAATAAAATTATTTAAAAATGTGTATTTTAATATGATTGTTAAAAGTTTTATAATATAGTTTAATTCTTAAGCAGCATGTTTCAAATGAGCTTTCATGTGACTAAAACAAGCCCAACCTATCGAAAAATATCGTTCTTGCTATTTCTCATGATAATGAATTTTACTAATATCTGCTGTCTGTTGGCACCAAATGAAATGGCCGCACAGGAACGTCATACGATACCAAATTTTCGAGATCTACTCATAGACGAACATTTTCCACTCCCACAGTCTTTTTCGAAATTACACATAAGCATCAGTAAAAATCCAATTTTAAATAATTAACCAGCCAAATTCTGATGCCTTAATGCAAAGCTTTCAACTAAGAGATTATTTCATATCAAAGGCTGATTTTTAACTAAATTTGTAATGACTCATAACAAATTGAAGTGAAATGAATATTCCGAACTGCGTATGTAGTTATGAGATGATTGATTGCAGAATTCCAGAAATATATTATTAACACTACAATACTATTTCTGATACATTGTTTAAATGTATTTAAATAAACATTTATTTGGTGTTTCTTTTGTTTGGTGGAATTAAGTAGACATTTATTTTTTGTTTGATGGAATTAAATAATTAATCCTTGATACTTGGCTCTGGAGTGAAACAGTATTCAAAAAGTAGTATGAATAGAATCTGTTAATTAATTTGGTAATTAATTTGAGGAATTTTTCAGGTAACATTTGTGCCATACGAATGTCATGTGAAACATGCTTTAGAAGTTAACAGCGTTTATTAAATTTTAAAGATTTTTCTTATTTTATATTTTTTTTATTTACTTTACAATTATGGTAAACTCTTAAACTTTATATTAATTTGAATGTTATTTTATTTTAATATTCCGACGGCATTACATTTGGAGTTAAAAATGAATCCTTCTCTAGCTTTACTGTGAACATTAAAAAAATATTCAAATATTTCCTTGAAAAATTGCTGTTTCTAAATCTCCGATTTGTTTTCAATAGATGAAGATTTTTCATCTTCAAAATCAAGATTTCTCAAAATCAGAACTGCTAAAATTGTTATGTATTTTCTCCTGTCCATGTTGACTAAATTGAGCAGTTTTGCAACCCCTACTTGGTCGAAGAAGGGAGAAAATATCCC
>JAFIDM010009631.1:111004671-111066006 GCA_023159025.1 Thereuonema tuberculata
CCCTGAACAAATCATCCCCTCCTCGCACCGCCACGCCCACAAGCAATAACTCAACCGCCCATCCTTTTTTTTCCTTCTTTCTTTCAATTCTTCCTTTTTCATCTACTGGGCCTTTTTCTACAAAACTACGTTTTTGTAAACTGTTACCTTTACTTAATTTTTATTACAATTATTAAATTCTATATATCATTCATTGCAAAAAAGAGTCCAAACATGGTGCAATTGTGATACTTCTAAGCATTTTGATGGTAGTTTCATTTTTTTAACCCACTTACCATTAAAATGCTTAGAAGTACCAGAATTGCTCCGTGCTTGGACTCTTTTTGCAAGGAATGATATATAGAATTTAATAATTGTAATAAAAATTAAGTAAAGATAACAGTTTACAAAAATGTAGTTTTGTAGAAAAAGGCCCAGTAGATAAAAAGGAAGAAGAATTGCCGAAGATAGGATGGTCGGTCGAGTGATTGCTTGTGGGCGTGGCGGTGCAAGGAGAGGGTGATTTGATCAGGGACCACTGTTCTTTGGACACATTATAATAACGCATTACTTCCAAATCCTGATAATAACCTTAGTTAAGGTTGAAACGTTCTGCTCCTTTTTAAAAATATGATGATAAATTGCATTATGAAATTTGACTAACTTTTTACCGTTTTGGATATCTATCTATCTTATAGAATTCATACTAAATCTCCCAACCTATATTATGCTAATGGGTTGGCAATTAACAAAAATAAGTTGCAACCTCATTTCACTAATATAATTTTAACTAGACAAATTGATCTCCGTATAATTGGTTGCCTATAAAATAAGGGCCTTTTAAATTGAATGTTAAAAAAATTAAATGCTTAAAAACTAGATTTAAGATATTTTTTAATATATATTAGGTTTCTGGAAATTCAAAATATTTCCTTTATCAAATTTGGTAGATTGAATCTTAATGCGTTTGATGCAGGAAATAGTTGGAATTTTCCAAAACATATTGTATTTTAATATAGTTGCTTGCCGCATGTTTTTAATCATTTAATAACACTTCAAATTTTACCTCTTCCTATTAAAATAAAATAAATAAAATATTAAGTCATTGAAACTATGGAAACCCATAACTGAATAAATATCTGAGGTTATTCTGAAAGCATGGTGTAGAACAGTTTAAATTTGTCAACATCACTTGTCCTTGCCATCTGAAAATGTTATAAATGGCTACATCTTCAATGCCATTCTTGAAACACTTTGTTATTGATATCATTGCAGTAATTTCCTGAATTCATCCAGAAATGGAATGAATTTAGAGAGGTATTCTCATGATCCAATTCCATATTTTGTTTCATTGTTTCTGTTTCAATTTACAGGGATAATTTTATGAACTCATAGGTCATACTGTAAGATTTCTTCTTTAAAATGGCAATTGTACTCTGTTGTCTTTAAATTCAGTTTTGTTCATCCAAAGCAGACATTTCTAAAGTAAGCTTTGACTCCTGGACAAATCGTGGACAAGTTAAAAAACAAAACAAAATTCAGACAGCAAATATTAAATTTCAAATAATACTCAAGACATGGTATATTGCAGCCATTTTGAATAAGTGAGGAACCTTCGAGAGTCCTATTAGCTAACCAAAAAAAAAAAAAGAGCTAAATGATAACATTAAAAACTGCACAAAATTATTTGGTTATCTGATAATTGAAGCAAAAACATCTAGCAGTTCATTTTGGAGTTGATATGCTGGTAACAGAGTTGAAGTAAGAGTGGATGAATTTGTTTGATAAAAGTTTCAGACCTTGCGTAAATCCTGGATAGTTTTGCAATTAGACCTACATGCTGCATTTAAGTATCTGTAAGTGCTTATCAAATAGCTCTTCACTAAATTTGGTTTTAGGTAGAAACAAAGTATTACCAGCAATTATAAAAATGTATTGTGGGCAAATGTTTAGCTGCTCCTGTTGGAAATATATCAATATTTCTATCTATGAATTCAACTTATGTTGTATTTTCCTTTACAGTAAATATTCAAAGAAAACCTCATATTTTTTTAATTTTGATTTTATGTGGATTATTGCTCTTCAAAGTGATTCACATATCTTCAATAACAATAATAGTTAACATTTGAGCCATTTCTCATTCTCATTGAAACCTTAATTGTTAGTTTATTGTGAGCTTAGTTTTATTTATTAGACCTTTCAGTCATACAAATATGCCAATTAATTTTTTGTAATGAATTTTGCTCCAGTATATTCAAAATTATACACTGGAGCAAAGAAGTAGCTCATTATTATTATTTTTTTTTTAATGAACTACTACTTTGTTCATTGTGGAATTCTTGCTTTTAAGTAAATGAGCAGATAGAAATGTTTTTACAGCAAAGTTCTGTTGTGTTCCTATGAGTGATAGTAGCTTTTAAGATAGTAGGTCCATAAAATTTATTTATTATTATATTATTTAATTTCTATTTACAGTGTAGTTCTTATTTAATGCTGCTATTAAATTCCTTTTGTGCTTTGCGAGTTGCAGGCCAAGGAAGTATTGTATTTTCTCATTTTATTAATTTTTGCTTTGTATTTCTTTGGGGAGAGGTCCCACTCTTGGGAGCAAGAGCCGGGATACCTAGAGTTGCGCACCTCCTGAGCATGTTATCGGTGGAGTTTGGCTGGCTGATGAGCACTAATAAGTGCGAAACGGTCCGTCCCAGTCTCTTCACGATGACAGCTCGAGGTGCGAATCCTTTGCGTAAATTGTGCGTGTCAATTGTGTTCCTAGATAGTTCACTCCGCACGTTAAAGAATGGTTAACAAAAGAATCATCTTTAGCCAGTATCCAAAAATGTAGAAAGATGGTATTGTGGAAAATTCATGACAAAAATTTATTACATTTCATGAAGAGTAAAGAAATCTAATACAAATGACTTCTGAATGAATATTAAGTAATTAATAGGACTTGATTGAATAACATAATATTAAAAATAGTTTTAATGACAGTTAATTAGAAAAGTAGAAAAATTTACTTATTTTCAAATTTTACAATTTTTGATAAAAGTTAAAATTGTTTACCTTGATGAATTTTTAATTCATTCTAATTTTTTGCATATTTGCATTAACAAATTTATTTTTGGTTCAGAATTTTCCTCAGTTACATCATTTACTGCTTTATTGCAGACATTGTAAGTCAAAGTGACATCACTTTATGCTGTCATACTTAAGATCTTTCAAGGACTGGTATTGGTTTGTAAATAGGAATTTGGAGACCATTAATTTAATAAGAGACATAGCAAAAATAAGTGGTAAATAAGTTTTTGGAAAAACATTTCTATGACTGGCCTTTTAAAAGCAGACAGCTTTTCATCTTAACTACCATCTAATATACAAGTAGCAACAACATCAAGTAGAGAGGCTGGATAATGACATGAAATTGAAGATTTAATTTAAATCTGAGGTCCCATGCTTACCTGTTGTCTGATCAACAAACATCTTGCAGGGGGAAAAAAAAAAACTTCACAGCATTGTGGAGTGATTGAGTAACTGCAGTATTTGGTACTGGAATCTTTTGCCCAAACTCTTTGTTTGAAATACTTAAGAGAGGTTTTTTGCTGCCATTACTCAAGAATGCTTTATGATATCCTGTAAACATTGTTTATAGTAAGGATTGTGCTGGAAAGAAAGAAAGAAAGATCATAGATTGTGTTCACATTCCAGGAGAATCAGTATTCAGATAGGGTATGTACTGAGATCATTTTAGTGATAGTGTGATATTCCATGGTAATATTTTTCAAGCTTTGCAGACCTCTTGTCACTAGATGCATTTTTATGGGTACAGTGAAGCAGGAACCACTGATTAATAATAAAACTCAATTGAAAGAGAAAGGGTGTCATCTATTCAATTGTTACTTCCCCTTTTTCTCAAAAAATGAAAACGTGTAGAAAAAAAAAATCATAATAGGATTGTTCTCAGTTAGCCTACCAGAGAAAACCCTTTTTTAAAGAAATAATAAGCTCTGACAAAATCTGCGTAAAATTAAAACATTTATTTAGCAAACAGAAAAAAAAATAAAAATGAATAACCTTTTGGTAACTTAAATTTTAGAATTAAAGAATTTAAAAATAAAAAGTGAAATTGCAAAAATGAGGATAATGGTTGGATTCACTGAGTCCTTTGGCTGTCCTTAGAGAAATCGGCTGCCAGCCGCGCGCCCTCTCTCTCTGCAAGGGTTCTCCTTTTTTCCGTTCTTCTGGGCTAGGGGTCCGTTGTTAGTATACGATGTGTCCCTCACTAAACCTCGAGTAAGTCTGCTGCTACAGCTGGTGCTCTCCGCTGATCTATCTCCTAACTCCGTCCTTTGGGCTAGGACTTTGTTGTTTAAGTATACAGTGTCCCATGCCTAACCTTGTGAAGTCCCTCTGCTTCCATCTCCCGGATCCGTCCTCATCGAAAATTTCCCTCCTCTGTATAGGGAAGTCTCTCCTCACTTCCTTCTTCCAAAGTAGACTCCTTAAATGCAAGGATTACCTTGCTAAGTTTTTCCCATTTCCGCTTTCTGAGTGTCAAACAAAGACTCAGTCATTTCCAAACCAAATATCCCCACAATTATCAGATTTACAAAATCTTAAAACGTAAGCTTTTATAAATATAAAAAAACCCATAAACATAAAAATAAGGCAATATTTATTTGGACTAATATATTAATATATTATAGTCCGTAACACAATATCAACTTATGAAAAATATGAAAAAGGCTTCAGGCCAGTATGAATTGTCTCCATCTAAAAGGAGCATACTTCAAACAATAAAATAATTTGCCATAGACACACATTTGCAATTCTGTTATCATATCCTATTGCAATTTGTATATTTGCTAAATTATGCTCATATTTTGTTCCACTTAAGTATATAGTGAAACATAGTTCACAATCAAAAAGATGATTTTTAGGGATTTGGGATTCAGCAGCAAGATGCCACAAATACAGTACAAGTAACAGGAAGAATCTTTATTTGTATTTTTAAAGCAAGCCAGATATTTTTACTAATGATTGTACTAATGAAGTGGGAAAATAAGATATGCACTTTTTTATTTGGAGAAGTATGAAATGTTTCCAAAAATAGTTCAGTGAATCCTTTAAATGTGTGTGTTTTTATGCTTATTTTAATTGTTATATTTGTGCCATGCATGTTAAATTTTGCCTTTATGTTTATGTCTATGTTACAAATTAATCTTTCACAAGCTAAGCAACCTGCTAGCCGAGATTAATTTATTGCCCTTTTTATCCTTAATTTGTTTTTTGATGTTTTTTAACTCAAGGGCCATTGTTTTGTTTAATCTTGTCTTTTGTTTATCTTTCTTTGGATTCCACTGACCTATGAGTACTGGGTGAGTCCAACTGATGAGAGGTATGCACCTCGAAACACTCTGTCTTGGGTTCCCAGTATGAAATTTCCAAAATAGTTCAGTGAATCCTTTAAATGTGTGCGTTTTTATCCTTATTTTTATTGTTATATTTGTACCACGCACAGTAAATTTTGCCTTTATGAGAAGTATGAAATGTTAATATTTCAGTTTATATTGTTAGTCTTCTAGCTTAAGAAGATTAAGGTGAAGAGATTTTTAATTGGGAAATGTTTCCCGTTTTTATTCCCAATCTACCCAAGACATGCACAGATATAAAAGATGACATTGAGTGATTCATGTTGTGGTAATCTGATAAATTATCTGATAAATAAAGTTGGAACTTAAATCTGCACTTTGCAAAATCTGTTTATTAGTCAAATGCTCTGATAATGCTGTCTTTTTCTTAAGTTACTAAAAATTAAGTTTAAGGCCATATTGTTGTGCCTTCATTTAAATGATTTGACACTTTTTATTAATCTGTTCTATATTCTGGCCTAACTAATGTTTGAAAGCTTGGAGATATCTGACATTATTTTTTGTTAAATTTCTGTTTTAGGGCTTTTTTTTTTTTTTAAATGTAACACCTGTAATAAAATCGACTAATGTTAAACAGAATATATGTTACAATTGATCTTAAAACCTTATGGTTTTCTGTACTTACAGAATCACTGTTTTGATTGATTTTGAATGTTTTGATTTCAGATTACTAGGTAAATGCTTAATTATGCTGAGGCATAATTATCTGTTGATCAAAGCCCACGATATATTATCCTCTGATATCAATGAAGACTTCGATTCATTAATTAAACAAGTATGTATTCATCAAAACATCTTATTCATATTAAAATAATAAGAATATAAATATATGATTTCTTTATAAATTGTGAAATTCCAGCATTAACTTAATTTTGAAATTAGTGAAGTTAGTTTTTTTAATCAGTGTTTATCAGTAAAATTTTGCATTAAGTTTAATATTTCCCCTCCATCCCAAATTTATATAGGTCGAAGGAAATAAAGAAGTTTTGTGGGCTGATCAGCAAAGGCCGACAAAAGATGAAGTCAGCCAAGACAACTTCATTGCAAACTTACTGGAATTTCCTGTTAGCAATGAAGTAATGTTGACACCAGCAGGTAGAATAAATTTTATATTTGATTCAGTTGAGAACAGTGGGTTAACAGAGAGATTTAATTATATGCTTATGTTTGGTCACTATTAGGTAATACGATATTAGAATTATTTTCTGAAATAACATTCAATTGTTTTATTAAGAATCAAGATAAGCTTTCTTGTTATGCTAAACAGTAACTGTTGAAAACCTTTTAGATAGTTTAAGATCCTTGAAAATGAATCATTGCTTTATTTGTTTTAATTTTAACTTTAAAAAGTTGTTTTATGTGTTTCAGCACTACGAACACCGTATCATCCCCCAAGAAAAACTAGCACTCCTGCCTCTTTCATAAAGCACATCAAAAGAAGATTGCATGAATTTGCTGAAGAGCCAACTTTAACTGATACCCTTCTCGAAAAATCAAAATATACCCCAATTAGTTCATATAATAAACAGAAGTCATGTTTTATGAAATTAGGTAAGAACATTGATTTTAGAAAGACCTGTAATTTATTTTGAATAATTATTAATCCTTTGATTCTTCTAATAAAAAATTGCGATTTATTGTCAAAATTCTTGTGTTATCTTCAATTTCTGCTTCTATTCTAGATTAGAAATGGCAATTATATCTTCACTATTTCCAGCATCTAGAGTTTGAAAAGTTAAGATTTAAATGTCATGGGAAAAAAAAAATATTTCACTGAATATTTTACTCATTTAGAACAGAACTTGAAAGTACTTCAGTCAAACCCCGCTATAGTGAACTTCAAGGGACCGAAATTTCGGTTCACTACATCCGTTCCGTTATACGTGCATTGCACGGCACGGGACCAAACATTTCGTTCATTATATCCGGGAGTTCATTATAAGCCGTGTTCACTATAGCGGGGTTTGACTGTATTTGAATATATACTAATAGTACGAAAAGTAATCATTAGTATTACATTAAATGGATTTTAAACCGTTTTATTCTTAATTTTGTAATATGATGTTAAAAAAAAGTAACCTATATAATTATGCTTAAGCTAAAATTTGCATTGTTGCTATGCACTAAGCACTATTTGAATATATAGTGTGAAATAGTAAGAAAAAGTAATCATTTCTATTTACATTCAATGGAGTTTAAACTGTTTTATTATTTATTTTACTTTTTTTAATATCATGTTGCAACCTTTATAATTGTTGTGCTTATTGTGCTTAAACTCGAAGTAGTTATGTATAGAAGCAATTGTTCCTCTCTTTTTTTTTTTTTAATATGCACTATAAGTATGAAATTATATTAATATTAGATTAATTTTTTTTTTCCAGATGAAGGCTTATCGATTCTAGATTTGACAACACCACTTCAGATGAATTTGTCAACAGCCTTCAACTTAGAAAGTGATTCACCAATAGCTGCAGACTCAAGTATGTACTAGTCTTATTTTAATTTGAAACTTGTTAATTCTTTTTAATTTCCCTATAAAAAGTGGTACCTTTCAGATAGGTCTCTGTTTTGCATGGCATTCCAGAGCATTTTGTTACTCCAGTTGATACTCCAGTTTTGTTACGGTACTCCATTTGACAGAATACAGTTTATCCAATATAGGTTAGGTGATAACAGTAATCCTGCTTTGCCACTTTTCACATTTAATGCAGCACCTGTTACATTAAATTAACTTAACCTTATGCTGGCAGTTGATGTTGAATTAGTTTTATAAGTCTATTACAGCATTTCACTAGTCTCTGTAGTTTATAATAGAATAAATTACTGGTTCTGAAGTAAATTTCACTTTCAAAAACATAATTATAATTGAGCTTTATAATAATTAAAGAATTTTAAAGAACTTGTTTGCTGTTAAAATTACAGTGTGTGTATAATTAAAGAATTTTAAAGAACTTGTTTGCTGTTAAAATTACAGTGTGTGTATAATTAAAGTTCACATATTGCAAAACCTATGTACTCTACAGCAAAAACTACTTATCGGAATGGAACCAAATTTGCAGTATGTCATAATGACACCATGAGAAGGACATTCGTTGAAAAAAAATTAGTTTCAAAAATCACCACCAAGGGTTTTTTAGGCGAGTACGGTATCAAAAATGGAAATTTCCATTAGCACGTCATCCCTTATCACTATTTAAGCCATAGCCTCACGCGTTTTCATTTGTAAAATGACATTAAGTTTACGAGTAAGTGCATTACTTGTGTAATTGTTTTACCAAAACAGGAATTCTGCACCAGAAGCTTTGCAGAGGTTTAGGTCATTAAAAGGTCTTCGACGAGGTGCAATGACTGCAAATGGATTACGAAAAATGATCCTCAAGTTTGAAGAAACAGGGTCATTGAATGTGAAAGCCACAAGAGGACAAAAGCCATTGCCATGCAGATGGTTGACGATGTAGCGACCAGATTGGAAGAGAGACGGTGCCAAATTTTCTCCTATTGGCGACTTTTGGTACTAAATTTTTTTTGCAAAATTGTTCTCCCCAAGCCCTTAATAGACTTTACCTGAATTTTGGTTTCATTCCGTTCATTAGTTTTCGCTGCAGATGCCTCCAAACAGGGAACGTTATTTTATGGCCACCTTGTACATGTGTACATATAATATACAATCAAGATAAATTGAATTTTCTCTAAAAGGCGGATCGGATCATATTAACTGACCCTTTTTTCTCACATGACACTATAAGCCATGCCCATCCTTAAAGGGTTAAATGAATTGTCATTGCCTGCTAGGCCTCCCTTAACACCCAAGTTGTATGACAACAGGCAATGTCATAGAGGCAATGCCGTACATTGTGCTGTATTTCTATTAACACATTTTAATGATTTCTTAGTTATGTTGAATTTGATATCTTGTTTTGACCTTCAGTGATGTATGTATGAGACCAAATATTGTCTTTATGAACACCCAAGTCTGTTAATTTCGTGGCCATGTGTTGTGTTTTACAAGGAATTGCTAAACTTGTACGGTCATACAAAAAAAAAAAAAATATATGATTTTAATAAGACTTTACTATATATTGAAAACAATATTTTATACAAGTAAGTTTTTTTTTTTATTTGGTTAATATTTTACGACTGAAGGATTTTAATAGGTTTTATCATTTAATCGTAATCTTGGAAATTTTGGAATTTCTGTATGCCGTTGCTCGCTACTATAAAGTACTGACGACTGAAAATTCACGAAAAACTTCAGGAAAAGAGAAAAAATGGAAATTGTGCTTACTATTCATAGCAATAAATAAAACCAAAGACTGCACATAATTAATTGATCTAGCTAACAGTGGGCTTAAATCATTGCAATAAATCTTGTAGAATAAGAATAAGAAAACAAAAGGACCTGTTGTTTTTTTTTCTGTTTAAATGAAGGGATGTATAATTGTACTTCGTTAACACTTGTAATTCTGGTTGTTATACTTTCTGAGCAGAAGAGCATGTATCGCTCTCGTGGGAGACTGCCATCTAATCCACTAGATAACGCTGGCACGGCTCAATAAGATATTTTCTTAGTTTAATGTATTGTTAGCTATTTAGAGGACACTGTTAATCATACACACATATATATTTCTTATTTTTTTTTATTTAAATTTCCCTATAGACAGGAATGCTACTTTTTCTAAAGAAAATATACACCAGTCCTTGAAAGATTTTACACCATACCAGTTGCCGCAAGAAAACAACCCAACTGTCTCAAAGAAACCTTGTGCGCTGAATTTAAATGAAACATATACTATTAATGATAGAACAGTTCCAGAAGATCAATGTAAGTATCTTAATTATTTGTGTCATGTTACCATTTTTTTTCCTTCAAGATTTTTAAAATGTTCAAAAGGCTTGTAAGAAAGTTGGCCTAATTGTAGTAACTTTATGGGATTAAGCTTATTTACATTCCCAAAAACCCAGATAATTGTTTCTATTTGTTTTCCTAATGTAATAGGAAGTCAAGCACTGCACTGAAGTATGAACTTACAGTAAAATATTATAAATGCTGTTTTTATTCTTGGAATTATTTACCACAGTTAAAATTCTATTTAGATTACAGAAAAGCAAAAGCTAAATGTAGAACAACTAAATAATGCAAATGGAATAGTTTACTTGTATTTTTAAAGCACTGTCAAATAGAATAGTAAATTATGGATATGAATGTAAAATAAGTAACTGAAGAAACTCTTTGTAAAAAAAAAAAAAAAAAAAAGCAGCTCAATAGCATTTGCTGTAACAAATTAAAATTTCTTTGCTGTGTGACCTTTAATGATTCAGCAGTCAGTTCACTGAATGCCTTTGAAACATATCGACGCCTACCTAAATTGCATCCTGAAAGTCTAGCTGCAGGCCACACAAAAATTGGCGGTGCTGAGAAGCCAAGTTGTGTTTTTGAAACTGCCCATGCTTTTCAGTTCTTAATGGATTCCTTTTCAGTGGTGGTTGTAGTTCTTTTATTTGTTTATTTTATAGCTCCCTTTCTTTCCATTGCCGGAAACACCAAACGAAAATGGGCAATAGAAGATTTTTTTCAGAAATTAAGACATCCCATGGTATCTGAAAAATTCGAATTTCGGTTACATTTCGAAAAAGATAATAAATGAAAGCTAAATTAAATAATGAAATTAAATGTTATCAAACCGGCCATGAAATAGATGTGGATAACACTATCATTTTTGAGAGGGAATCTAATGATTACTATCGAAAATTTAAAGAATCTTTGAGAATAATCACTTTGAAACCCTACAATGACAAGCTTTCTATTGAAAACATGGCCCAATATTATGAATAGTAATTTTTTTTTCAACCCATACATAGATGATGATTATTTTATTTTATTTTATTTTTCTAGACAACCCCTGCATAGGTGAAATTTTTTTATTTTTTCTCTCATATCAATGTAATTATTTGGCTCTCTTTATTAATACAGCTTTCATTTGCATATGGGAAGTGATTGGTTCTTTACCCAATTCCTTTCGGATTAACGGAAGGGGCCTGATCTGCTGATTGGTGACTCCTTTATAATCTGATGATCCTGCTTCTCATTTCAGACGTTGACAAAGGACCCTGTAAAGGACTTGAAAATAATTTACACTTCTTTAAATGTCGTTTATTTCACAAGTGGGTTTTTAGATGCTTGTTGTATTAAATGTTTTTTTTGTTTGTTTTTTTTTAATTCCTATATTTTTGTTACAAATTTGTAAGTTTCAAACGTAAATGATATTTATAAATTTTATAGGAAGGAAATGGATAAATCATAAATTTGTTATGAATGCACTTTAAAACATTATTTCAAATTATATTTGAAATTTAGCCACACAATAAAACAAATATTTAAAATTCTATAGAAGCACAGCTACTATGAAATATTTTTAGAATCTTCATTAACAGTTCTTCTTACTTACATATATTATCTCACAAGTCAGAATAATTTAATTGTAGGATTCAATTTTTCAGGTGGTTTATTTTTTCGAAATAAAAAAAAAAAAAAAGAGTTTTATTCATTAAAACATTAAAAAAAAAAAAAAATCACTCCTTATTTCTGAGTCCTATATTAATGCCACTCAAATTGTCGCGAATATTACCTTAAATTCAAAGATATGTATGTTACAATTTTAAAAAAAATTAAAAATATGTGAATAACTTGTATCTTTATAAAGATTTATTTTATCTTTATAAAATTGAATTCCCTTATTTTATAAATTACTGTAACAAGGGCAAACATTTTCACCATTATTATTGTATCAATTTGTTTCCACAGAATAGTGCAGAACACTATTTATTTTAATATTTTTGCTACAGAAAGCTAGCAGAACTAGACGTCGTGTGAAGGCTGATTTCTCAAAAGAGACCAGAGTTTCTTGTTGCCAGCAGTCTGAAATGGAGGGCGACTGAAGCCCCTTCCGTAGTACTGAAAAGTAATGGCCTAGGGAGTGGAAGGAAACTTCTCAGACACCAACGTCCCGACTCCAGAGATGCTTCAAAGGCACCATACCTTAGAAAACAATTTTAACTTTCCTATTAATTTCAACCTATTCACATTTGTACTGTGTATTTTAATTGTCTAAAGCATTTCATCACTCTCTTTATGTACTTCGCAGTTGATTGTCTTTATCCAATCTGAATATAATAAAAAGGCCTAGATAATGGGCAAATGTGGGTCATTGAGATCTAAATAACAGATTTCTTCTATAAATCGTTTAAAGATCTAGTTTTCTATTTTAGTGAAAAGTTTTATGATGGGAAGTAAAGAAAAATTCATTTAAGATTGATGTGCAGCTTTCTGTAGATAAGTTTTCTCATCTAACAATTAATTTTTATAATCTCATTCTTAATTTAATTTTAGGTACAGAAAATGTACTGCTTCCTAATAGAATCTTTGCAAGCATGCAGCCAAAAGCTCGTAAAGTTATTGGTAAGTCGATATTCTCCTTTCATCGATTTTTTAATATTGATATTCGATATTGAATGCATGTCCTGCACAGAAAGCCTGAAATGTTTCCCAACTTTAAGCCACATCTTCCAATCTTTTGCTTGACATATCCAACGAACTACCCAGAATGATCCTGGCATTGTTATATACAGTATCTTTTATCACATTAAAAAAATTTCAAAGACACTGAGATAAGATTCATATGGTGAAGGATGCTACTTTTCTCAACCCTTACAAATATTGAAAGGAAATGGCACTAAAAAAGACAGCATCTCAGAGCAAACAGAAGCACTTGGACGAACATTTACTTGGAGCTCTACCTCTATTACATTATCACATGATTTCTAAGTCATTAAACAACAAGCAGAAGCTGTTCCACTAAGATTTTCTTCTACCAACAGAGAGCCATATTATAATCTTCTTTTTTCTTTGGATTAATTATTGTTTGGCTTGGATAACAGCAGTTAGAAATAATGCTAAAAATATAAGATCATTTCTATTAGCTAACTGCATCATTACTCAATATGACAAGAATAATTAAGATAATTTTCAAACAGGCTTTCAAACATATATTCCAGAATTGCAGTGTTGCTGCATGTTTGGCAGATAAAAAATACTTGCCATGACTTCCATAATGACACATGTATTCCCATCATTATCATATCATCATAGTTCATGGTTCAGAACAAACGAATCTATGCATCTAAGTGTTGGGCAGCAAATGTTTTCCAAGAGTGCAGTGAGATGCGATGGTTTCTGCTTCTTTCAGCATGGCTTTTGCAAATTTGTTTTGAATGTTGTGTACCACACCCTTAGTGGTCTGCTTCTTTTTTCTTTTCCCTTTAGTTTCTTGTCCACTGCATTGCAGTCTTTGAGATACTGCTGATCAGGTGCACATAGAATGTGTTCAGCAAAATGAATTCTACTTCATAAATTGTTTTCATTAGAAATGTGATCACAGTAAGTTATACAAGGATATTTTGTAGACATCGTTAGTTGTATCAATTTTTGCCCTATTGTTGTCATGATTTTCAAGGTTGGCATAAATTGCATTTCATATGACGATAGATTTGTTGCATTTTCATCACAATATCAATTGTAGTAGCATACCTAATTGAGCGTAATTTTTAGAATACTGCTGATGCTTTGCTAAATGTGCTACTGATACATTTGCCTCAATATTACCATTGCTAGATAGTATGCCTTAGTAAATAAATGTTTGTACTTCTTCTATGATTAGTGGCCAACTATTAGCGTTATTGTTGTCTGGAGATTCCCAAATCTCATTATCTTCATTTTCTCACTATATTTTCAACCTACTTTTACCAGCCTCACATTTGCCGTCATATTCTATAAGCAATGTTTCTGCAAACAATGTGATATTATTTGCAAAGTTTAAATGTGTAAACTAGGACTGATCCTTTCATATAATACTTAAATTGGCCCCTATCATTGCTTTCTTTATGGTGAGGTTCACAGTCAAAACGAACAAAAATGGAGACAACACCACTTTGCCATACATCAATTTGATTGCAAAGGAATCAGTCATACCATTATCCGTCTTTACATAGCAGCTGAAATTTGGAGACTCCAGAAGATTAATATGTAGCATTAAGAGATACTGTATCTTAAATATTCCATAGGGACTATATGCTGTCAGACACCTTTTTAAAATCAAGATATAACATCAGAATGTACTAAAGCAGAAGAATATTCTTTATACTTGTAATGAATCAATTTTTTTAAAAAAATAGGTTGAATGACATGTTACGCACTGCTGATACATTTTCAATTGGAAATAACTGCATGGTTTAGTAATTCCTAAAGTTTCTTAAGAAAATAAAATGTCCATTCATAGAAAAAGAAGATATAGTTCACAATTGCAAAGTAATGCAGATCAGTTATTGTATAACTCTATATTTCTGAAATTTCGATTACTATGGACTTTATTATGAAAAATGTAAACAAAATGTATATCTTTTTCTTGAAATATGTATCTACAATAGAATAGTTATGTTATTGAGCACTGAGAAAATGTCTTATCATGGATATTGGCATTTTGGTTAATAACCATAAGACCAATGAGTAATTTGGTTGAAATTCATTGGAAGAAAATTTATCCCATTCTCTCAATATTCAAATAAGAAAAATTACATTAAAATAAATAAATGAAAAAACCTTCAAAAATACAATCACAATCACTTTGACAGTTTTATTGAATAGAGATAATGTAGTAAATCCATCTCTTAAGCATTTGAATTCTTAATTCAGAACTTACTTTATTTTATTTATTTTTTAACATTTACTTAACGTTACGAAATTAATTTTAATTTCATCGCTAACATCTCCACTTTTGATTAGTTTTAATTTTAATTCGATAGAAGGGTGAATGTTTTGTACCAGATGAAAGCATTTGTCATGGAAGAATGAAGGGTGGGCTTTCTAGAGAATATGAACATTTAATTCAGTGGAATTAAGCTGTAAACGGATTATTAACATACAGCCCAATTAGATGTTTGTTAAACAACTTTTAATAATTTTTTTTCTCCATTTTAAATAGCATTTAAAGACAACACGGAATCAAATATCCCAGCTTGTACACAGGCAACACCATCTACAAAAGTTCACTTCAACTTACCAGAGAAGGAAACTAAATTGTTGACTGATGTATCAGATAAGAAGGGAATGGCAAGAAAGGTTTATGGTAATATGTTAAACTATAGACTAAATTTTATTGATTTTATGTTAAATAATTTGAATGAATATTTCACAGTATGTTAACTTCACTTTATAATAGGAAACTTTTTAGACTGTTATAATCATTTGTTCAGATATATTTTAAAGAATTTGTTTGATAAGGAATCGAAATTTTTAAAAAAAAATGAATTGTCGGTTCAAAACTTTTAATAAGAGTAAGTTAATGAATCATTTTTCATGGTAATTTTTCATTTGTATCTTAAATTTTGATGTTAAAATTTCCTTTAATATTCAGGGACTCAGCTAAAGCCACGCACTTTTGTTGGAGCATCTTCTACCGGTCTCAGAAGGACTAAAAGGTAGGCTTACTGTTTTGAAAATAATAGAATTTTTAAGGAATCCAATCATTTGTATTTTATTACAGTTAGTAGAGGCAAGATTTTATGTAAATAGTATTGCTTAATAAAAATGTTTATTAGTTTGGGTTTACTTGTGAAGTGGAAAAATTGGTGAGAAAGAAGCAGTGTATGAAAGGAAAAATATAAGTCAAATGAAACAAAGATTTAAGCTTAGTTTTTATTAAAGTAAATTCAGACTGATTTTCATGTACAAAACTTAGTCCCCCCCCCCCCCCCCCTTTTTTTTATTAAAAGTCCAAGAATATTTTTACTACCCGTATTTAATAAATGCATCGGAAGCATTTTTTGGTAATATGCGAAAGGAAGAAAGTTCTATGATTAAGTAATGCGGAAAAAAAATGGAAGAAATTGGGATTATTTAAGACTTAAATGTGTCAAATTTTTGTCCTCCCTGACCATTGTTCTTCCTCTAAAACAAACCAACACACAAAATACTTACAGAAATTTTATGGCATTGAAATTGCTTCTCTAGAAGAATTTGACTGGTTTCTCCAGAGTATTGCATAATGCTACATGCATATAATGCATTCCTAAATAGCACTTGATAGCTGTGAAAGATAAACTATCATTGCTAATGGGATAATTGTTGAAGGTCACACAGACTGATTAGGTTAAAACTTCCAAGATTAACTATTTAGAGGCGTATAATTTCAAACA
This sequence comes from Thereuonema tuberculata, assembly GCA_023159025.1. Taxonomy (NCBI): domain Eukaryota; kingdom Metazoa; phylum Arthropoda; class Chilopoda; order Scutigeromorpha; family Scutigeridae; genus Thereuonema; species Thereuonema tuberculata. The sequence continues at coordinate 111,021,330 of JAFIDM010009631.1, forward strand.
GTTGATTCTTATAGTTTGATTATTTTAATGTTTTAGTTTATTTTCATTCCCAACTGAAGCTACTTATTTGGAAATTTCTAATGAAAATGGCAAAAGAATAGTGAATCATCTTCAAAAATGAGTAAGTACAAAGTAAATTAAAATAAATATAGGCAATTCAATAAAAAAAAAAAAAAAAAAACATTTAATATTCATGACAATAAAGTTTGCCACAAAATGACTAGGAAAATCATAGGTGAACAATACAAATATTAAAAAAAAAAAAAAAAGCTATTTCTTTACTTCCAATTTCACATCTGTTACTAACTCATTACTTTTTTGGCAAAACATTGATCTGTTTAATTTCCTTTCTTAAAAATTCAAGGTGTGCTTTCTTAGATTATGAGCAGCCTCCTGCTTTCTCATCTCTCCTTAGCTGATTTTTTTTATCCTAAATTACAATACATATATTAAGATAAATTTCAATATGCTATGCTTACTGCTATTGAATATCTTCACTGTTTTTTCTCCATTTTCATTAGAAATTCCTAAACAATCAACTTACAGCAATGACTAAATGCTACAATTATCAAACTGAAAAGTTAGATGTTTGAATTTTATGTCCTCTAAATAGTTAATCTCTGTAAGCTTCAGTTAAATCAGTCAATGTGAGATTTCTGACCATTTCCTCATGTGTATGGATAACCAAAATACTACTTGTTTTATAAGCATAGACAGCAGGTTATGGCAGTTTTAATAAAATTTCACTAATAAAGTGCAATAAGTGGTTTTCACCAAACAGCAGCTGAGTGGTCTTGCAAACAGTATCAATGACATGGGGTCCTTGGTAATTGTTAAAACTTGAGTCATTTGCCTCTTTCTCAATTTCTATAACATTAAATATTTACTGTCAATCTTCATTTTAGACATTCATATTTTAATGTGCAACTTATGTTGTATCTCCTCCACAAAAAAGTATTCTTAGTTTTCTTTTCTTTTTAAATTATTATTTGTACCACCCTGTACTACTCTTACCATAATATTGTTTTCAGATCAGTAAGTTTGGACAAAAGAGTCTCTTTGATTAGTCTTGCTCTAACCTTCTAATGCAAGTTTTATAGAACTGCTATTAGTGAATTAATGATGGATTAAAATATTAGATTAAATGACTGTTTTACTTGTAGTATAGCAATGGAATTCTGTGCTGGGCCAAATACAACACTTTATAGGAATTGTAGCAATAATTTTATAAATTTGAAGATTTGTTGGGAAGGAAATTTGAAATGATTTAACGAGGATTCAGTAGTGTTTGTAGCTTCAGGTTGTTAACATTCCCAGAAACCTCTTTTTATCTATTTCTATTGATCCTCCTCCTTTATCAAACTTCATCTAACCTTTAATAGTCTTTCAAAGGCAGAGAAAGTGATTTTAATAATGTATCTTCCACTATTTTAATATCCTTTTATTATTAATGAACAATTGAAAAAACCAAGGCTAACTTAATCTAAGACAAAAAAGGCTGTAGATAAATTTCAAAATGAACAGAATTATTTAAGGAAAGGCAACTAGCTTGTTTGCAGACATTTTTCTTTAGCTAATTATGCAACTGAAGGAATTATGGAAATGAAATATATCTTATTTCAAAGGTAAATGAGACATATGAAAAATGTTCATTATTAAATAAATTGGTGACTACAGACCTATCAAAAAATTTTGAGACAAACTAAATCGCAACTTTAGGGTTAATTAATGAACCACATTCATTTTAATTTGAAGTGTATGGTTCACAATAATCTGCTTCAGCTTTATTCCAGTCAAAATCTGTAAGTTGTTAAAATCTAGAATTCTAAGTTTCCTCGTTTCGATACATCATTACTGATTATTGACTTCATTAGAAGTACTTAATTGCTGATTTTTAATTTTAAAAAATAAACAATAAATACATTTTTTTATTATTTTTCTTATAAAATTAGCTTTCTTAGATCGCATGATTTTAAGACAAGATAATCAACACCAAACTTATAATGTATAGAAAATCTTCATATGCAGGTAGAATTATTAATTATAAATCATACACTACTAAACAAATAAAATATAATGTTAGATATCTTTTTTTTAAAAAAGAGCTTTTTCATATGCAGTAATTATTATTTATTAAAAGAAGAGATAAAAAAACTTAATGCTATTTTTCAGATGAATGATTACTACTCCTCTTTTATCGTTAAAGCATTCTATAGAGCTAAGAGGGATTTGAAACCAAAAAAATTAATAATTATGAAAAAAAATTATATTTGCGTTATTCCTTACATTCCAAAATTAAATGATTCTTTAAAAAATTATTAAAACCATTCAATATTAATATAGTTAATAAAAATCACAGTTATTCAGAAATAAAATGATACAAGAGGGATTTTAAAAAAAGAATTTGGTTTATGCCATTCCTTGTGGGGTTTTAATAAAAATTATTGTGGTATGATGTCACAGAATTTAAAAAAGGAGACAAAATCAGCATGTATTAACATTTCAAGAAATGAATAATAATATAGATAATTCAAATATTGTTAAACATTATATAAATACAAGGCATCAACCCAATTTCCAAAAAAAAAATAAAAATAGATTATCGAAAAGATTTTTTTCAAACTAACTTTAAAGGAATCTTATTATATTTCCACTAAACCCTCGATCAACATAGAATTATGCAATAATCTGATTAAACATTACATAAATAGTGCCAGCAGTGAGGATTAATTAATTGCAATTGAAAAAGGTCTACAGGTGGATTATATCATCTTTTAACTCTTTAAATTTTTAAATGAGCAATTTTATTTTGATGAGCTATTTAAAAAACAGTGATTAATTAATTTTGTGCTTAACATGAATGCTCTTATTGATTTATATGCATTGATTTATTTAGTGTTAGTGAACTGACTTTACCTAAAAGAGAGAAGATAGCTTCTTGGTAAAAACATTATTACATTCTGCTTTCGTAACTCTTCAGTTTAATGCTTAGAAATAGATAAAATAATGGTAATTTTTAAAGTAAGTTTTCTTTAAAATATATAATGTTTAATTTTGTAGTGATATCTGTATTTAATTGAGATTTGCAGTCTAACATATCTCAGTTAAGGATTTGAAAGATTTGGGCCATATTCTTACAACTGGCATTGATTGTTCTCTAATGTCATTGTTTATCATAGTTGAATCAGTTTAAGAATTCTTTTTTGTTTTCATTTTTTAATTTTCTATCTTTAAAAAAACAATTCTTCTTAGACATTGAGGGCTACAACCATCTCGCCTTTTCAATTTTTTAAGCATTATTTAATTGCCTTTCTTCGTTGCTTTTGTTTTTATTACATTCAAATTCCTGGTGGTCCATTTGTTGTTGAAGATTGAGAATTTGGTATACAGGGTTGTTGATTTCTTGTCTTTTATTTAGTTTATAAGGAGACACTTGTTCATTCTTTGTCATTCCATTTCAAAGAAAAAAGTTGTGAACACAATGATTGTACCTTGTTGCTGTCTTGTTTTGCTGCTTTACATAATATCAAGTTTTATCTTGTGATCTTCTGCTTCAGTATATGATTTAAATAGTATTTAGTATCAATTATTAGTCAGCTTTCCTTTTAAGTCCTGCAGAATGACAATCTAAATCGTTATTATGCTATACTGAGGTCACTATGTCCATTGTTTTACCATTTTAAGATTCCATGTCTGACTTGCTGCAATTTGGACAGTCCTGCAGGTACAAAAATTACTTTTTTTTATTTTTCTTGTTGACTTAAAATCTCCTACGAATTTTTCATTTTGCTAAAACAGAACTCTTACTGACCATACTTTCATCTTTTGAATTCAGCTGAATTATTTAAGAGATGTCACATATCCTTATGCCTACAATTGACAAGAAATGAAAACAAATTTGAAGTGAATTTATTATTTATTTTATTTTTACTTTTTTTTTATGTGATTAAAAAAAATATTTTATTTATAAAAGCTCAAGTGAAAATTCCTTAAATGAATTAATGGAGAGAGAGAGAGAGAAATAGTAGCAATTATTGAATTGTTGAAGATGAATGGAATCCGTCAGTTTCAGTTAAAGCACAGATAAATAAGGCCATTATAATAAAACAAACACATGGACACAAGAGTGAAATTACTGAGAAAATCAAACATGAGAAAATGTTAACAAATTTAACTTCAGGCATTTATTTAATTTCTTGTATTCTGTTTTTAGCAGAGATTCATGTGGTTAATTTGCCAGCTTCTAATGCAGTGATTGTAAACCAGTGTTGCAATACCTCTGGAGAGTATATACTTATGTGCTGATAAAAATTTTCTCCTTCTCCTGAAAAACAAATACATTATTCAGATTTCCAACTCTTGTAGATCTTCTGGTTTTCATTTAGCCGTAATTTCTTTTCAAAATTTTCTCTTGTCTATTATGAAGAAAAAATGGAAACAAAAAAAACCTGCATCAATATTTTCTCTAATCATGTATATTTTATTTATTTTCACTAGTTTCTCTGCTTTTAAATTTGCTGAGATCTTCTCTCTCACACATTTCTTGCATTAGTTAATATATATGAAATATATTTTATTAATCTGCTCACAAGTTTTGTGAACCTCCTGAGAAGGCATCAGGGACTTCAGTGGTGCATAAGTCTCCATACAGGTAATAACAATACCTGTTTCCTGAAACTTACCTATCAACTTAGCTACAGTGTCATGTGTGATGGGATCACGGTCCGGGTGCCGTTCGTTGAACAAACGAGCGACCTGCTGGGTCATATTGTCACCCACAAGAAGGATTACTTTAATTTTCTCCTCTAACGTCAATGGCGTCTTTCAAACTATCACAGACAAACAAAAGCAGAATTAAAACCTAGAATATAAATTGATGTCAATGAAAACACAATATCATCTGTTTGCAGACTTTAGTTGCGCCACTCTATAGTTGTTGACCACAGTTTATGTGCATTTATCTTGCTGCAGCTTCTAAACATGGTTTCAGGTTTATTGACAATATCTGATGTATCAGCTGTGATTCTGTCTTATATTTCTGATTAAAGTACAAGGTGTTTCAGAAATACTTTTACATACTTTGGGAGCAAGTTCCTAACACTCAAACAAGAACAACTTATGTCTGAAAATCCTACAGTTTCAGTTATTCAAGAAAGAACGTACTGACACATCCGTTAGATATTGTCAGGTTATTAGCAAGTGTTGAAACTTTCAGCAATTCAGAAACTCATAAGATTGTTAAAAATGTCCTCCTTCCACATGCCCATGCACTCTTCAGATCATGGACTGTCGCACCGTTTCAAATACTCACACAGGGTGTTGAGCGGTTTTGCAGGCTTCCATGATATGTTGATAAAGTGTCTCTGCATTAGGAATGTCTGCTGCATAAACCAATTGTTTGCGGTGACCCCACAGATAAAAATAGAAAGGATAAGAGGTCGGGGGAATGTGCAAACCATGGAACTGGTCCTCCCCTATCTACCCATCTGTAATGATAGATATCAGCCAGTGCATCTTGAACAATGTGGCTAAAATGTGTTGGGGGGCCCCATCATGCATAAACCGAATGTTTCATCTTATTTGCAAGGGCACATCCTGTAGCAAGGCTGGAATAGTGTTCTGAATCATGTCCCTGTAGACAGCGCCTGTCAGATGTTCTGGGAGAACATATGGACCTACTAAGCCATGCGGTAGTAGGAGATGCATCACATATGGGCCTTTTGTCGTGTGCTGATATCCAGATCTTCTGCAACAACCTGTAAAATGCTTTCTTCCTGGTTAGGTGTACGAACGACTCTTGATCTTCCTCAATCCATAGTTCGTGGTACTACGGATCCTGTCTCAGCAACATGATGATAAACAGCAGCAAATGTTGGATGACTCAGCTGATTGTTGTCTGGAAATGCCATCTGATACAACTGTGCAGCGTCGCGTCCGTTACCATTCGTGCGACTTACGTAAAAATCATATCTGCCTGCTCAAGAAATGGGTATCCTGCCGTGGTTCCACGGAACACATTTCAGTTAACGCACTACTACACAATTGATACGTTAAGGACATACTTAACTCACTACTACCCAAATGTACACCAATGACATGTGGAAACAAATCTCCTTGACAACAACACAGCGTTATCTAGGAGACAAATCGGTGCAACAAAAAACATGAGTTGTTAGATTGTACCTTAAAACACGTTGACCGTAAACTTTAATTAATAACTGAAAACTGCAGGATTTTAGGACATATGTTTATAAGGACTTTTACTCTTGTTTTACTTTGGGGGCGGGTTTCTAACACTATGTAAAAGTATTTCTGAAACACCCTGTATAGCAGTATCTTGTATCTTTCTCTGCTCTTCAATTTGCTGAGATCTTTCTCTTTTTCACATTTAAAAGATGACTAATTCAAGAAGGCGGAAATTGTTGATCTTTTTATTAAACTCTTCTATTTGTTACAAATGGCTCAGTTAATTTTCAGAAGGGATTTTGAATTCTTTCTTTTCCTCAGATCATTAGCTTTCCACAGAGCAGCAGTTTGCCGATTAGCTTTGTGCCTAAGTTTCAAACAATGATTTATTTTATTTAAGTAGCCTACATTAAGCAGCTGCAATGGCCTTCTCAACATTTTTCAATCATTGTGTCGTTTTGTCAGCTAATCGTCTCCATCCTCTTATTTACAAGATAGTTCTACATCATCAAGTCATGATTTTTCATATCTTCCTCTCCAGAAATAGGATTGTCCAGTAATATTTCCAGGCTCTGAGGAACTCTGGTACCTTGCGCTTGACACTTGCATGCCCGCAGTGAGATCTCTTGCATAATTTCTACTCTTTAAAATAAAAAATATTTTAGTTTTTTTTTTTTTACTTCTAGATTAGTTTACTTCTGTCCTTGCACTGTTATTTCTAGTATCATCCTTCTCCAAGTTAATAATTTCTGTTTGATGTACAGAATGCAGAGTTTGATAAAAAAAAATATATTGTACTATACATCTTATCTGTATAATATCCAGTTTTTCTTTACGATTTTGAAAGATGACAACTTTGAAATGATGTTAAAGGTCAAGCAATGCATATCCAATGTTTGAGCATGGTCCTAAAATTCTTTTCAAAAACGGTCTAAACAAATTAGACTTTGCAAATCTTCTCTGAAAATAAAAGTAATGAATTTACAAAATCACCTATTTCAAATATCTATAAATTTAATAAAAATTAGTAATAAAATTTAGCATTTTATTAAGAGTTTCAAATTTTTCTTTTCCAGTATAAAGGAACTGAATCTGATGCCTCAGCGAAAAGTTACTGCAGTAAAGAAAGGGTAATTTAAACTATTTTTTTTATATTGCTATAAAGACAATAATTTTTCTACAAATTTTTCCATGAATTTGTAGAAATATGGAAAAAAGTTTAAAATATGCCAAACATGCAAGCCTTGTAAAACTGTTCTGTTGCAAAGAAACAAGTCTCACAGAATAACAAATGCTGAGAATGACACTTCAGCCAAATTATTATATAGCTTATGATTTGATCATATCAAATAAATTTCATAATATTTAATTTGAAATAGATATTATTCAATAAATAGATACTTCTTATCTGCATAGGATACTATTTAATGCATAAAATTAACGTGCATACAACAACATATAAAAGGAAAATAAGAATAAAACGCACAAGACTAAAGAGTTCACTGATCTGTTTTTGGAAATTGCGATACCGTGAACTCAAGATGGACCATTTCTGGTTTCCTGACCTTTGTCATTTGGGTCCGCCCAGTATCTTAACGTCTCAGTGAACTCGAGAAACATATAAATAGAACAAAAGTAAGCATCAAAATGGCCCTCCAATTAAAAAAACATCAAAACCTAAATAAGGCCAAGACCGCACTCGAGCTTTTGCAGCGATGTTGCTTTTAAAACCACAAGAATCTCCCCATTTATTGCCTGCCTTACAACAACATATAAAAGGAAAATAAGAATAAAACGCACAAGACTATAAAGAGTTCACTCATCTGTTTTTGGAAATTGCGATACCGGAAACCCAAGATGGACCATTTCTGGTTTCCTGAAATTCGTCAGTTGGATCCGTCCAGTATCTTAACGTCTCAGTGAACTCGAGAAACATATAAATAGCACAAAAGTAAACATCAAAACGACTCCAATTAAAAAAAACATCAAAACCTAAATAAAGAATAAAAAGGGCCAATGAATTAAGACGCGCTTAGCATATGAGATTGATTATAAAACAAGAAATATATAATGCATGAAATTAATGTGCGTACAACAACATATAAAAGGAAAATAAGAATAAAACGCACAAGACTCGAGTTCACTGATCTCTAGTTTCTAAAGAGTTTTTGGAAATTGCGATACCGGGAACCCAAGATGGACCATTTCTGGTTTCGTGACCTTCGTCAGTTGGGTCCGCCCAGTATCTTAACGTTTCAGTGAACTCGAGAAACATATAAATAAAACAAAAGTAAACATCAAAACGGCCCTCCAATTAAAAAAACATCAAAACCTAAATAAAGACTTAAAAGGGCCAATGAATTAATCACCGCTAAGACCCGCTTAGCATATAAGAGATTAATTATAGAACAAGAAATATATATTGAGTAAAATTAACGTGCATACAACAACATATAAGAGGAAAATAAGAATAAAACGCACAAGAATCAAGAGTTCACTGATCTCTAGTTTCTAAAGAGTTTTTGGAAATTGCGATAATGGGAACCCAAGATGGACCATTTCTGGTTTCCTGACCTTCGTCAGTTGGGTCCGCCCAGTATCATAACATCTCAGTGAACTCGAGAAACATATAAATAGAACGAAAGTAAACATCAAAACGTCCCTCCAATTAAAAAAACTTCTTCTTCTTCTTTTCCATTAACGTTAATGAGCGTATTGGGCGACCAGGGCTTTCCATCAAGGACGATCCAAGGCAAGGTCTTTGGCCTCATCCTAAGGGATGTTAAGGGCTTTGAGTTCAGTGATGAACGTTCGGCGCCAGGTTAACAGTGGTCGCCCACGACCCCGTTGACCATTGGCTGGAAACCACTGAAATGCCTGTTTCGAGATGCGAGTATTGTCCATATGAAACACATGACCTGCCAGACGTAGGCGACGTTGTGTGATGGACCTTGTAACACCTCTTCATTCGTAATATGTTCGAAGTAGTGAATACGTAGGATGCGTCGCAGGCAACGCTGTTGGAAAGTGTTCACTTTCCGTGTGATACTGACTGATGCTTTCAAGGTCTCAGCAGCGTATATTGCCATTGGAATAATAACAGAGGTGTATAGACGGAGCTTGATGTTAAGGGAGATAGATGTAAATAACCAAATATTACACATTTGTTGAAAGACTGCTGCAACTTACCCAAGATGACTTTTGACGTCAGTCTCTGGATCCCCATCTTGGCCAATTACGCTACCCAGATATGTGAACTTGGCAACTTCTTCCAAGTCTTGTCCATCAATGCTGATCTTCGGCATGTTGGCTAAAGTTCCCACAATCATGATCTTGGATTTCTCATTACTAATGCGTAAACCAACTTTCGCTGCTTCTCGATGCAATCTTAATGTCTGCTCCTGCAGGTGATGACCATTCTCTGCAAGTAAGGCAATATCATCCGCAAATTCAAAATCAGTAATTCGATGTTGTTCATCCCATGCAATGCCCACATCAGGCTCTGTCATTGTCTTCCTCATAACAAAATCCAAGGTCATCAGGAAAAGAAAAGGTGACAAGACACATCCCTGTCTGACGCCGGTCTCGATGGCAAAAAATTCAGTGTGACCTGTATCTGTCTTAACGCAACAGCTAGACTGATATTAAAGAGATTGGAATATTGTGATAAATTTTTGGGGAGTGCCATATAATTGTAGAATGTTCCACAATGAATCTCGATGGATGCTGTCGAAGGCTTTCTTAAAATCGATGAAATTAATTAATACAGTAGAGTCCCGAAAACTCGGCACTTGATAACCCGGATAACTCCCCCCCCCCCGGCAATGCGAAAAAACCCCAAGCCCTTATGAAAATTAAATAGCCTACTTTTAATGGGCGTGGGGTTTTTCCGCCCTGCCGGGAGGGGGGGAGTTATCCGGGTTATCGAGTGCCGAGTTTTCGGGACTCTACTGTATTGGGTATCGATATTCGGTAATTAAAAAAAACATCAAAATCTAAAAAAAAAAAAATGAATTAAATGTGCCAATGAATTAATCCCCGCTAAGACCTTCTTAGCATATAACAGATTAATTATAAAACAAGAAATATATAATGCATATAAAATTAATGTGCGTGCAACAACATATAAAAGGAAAAGAAGAATAAAACGCACAAGACTAAAGAGTTCACTGGTCTGTTTTTGGAAATTGCAATACCGGGAACCAAGATGGACCATTTCTTGTTTCGTGACCTTCGTCAGTTGGGTCCGCCCAGTATCTTAACGTCTCAGTGAAGTCGAGAAACATATACCATAATAGAACAAAAGTAAACATCAAAATGACCCTCCAATGAAAAAAACATCAAAACCTAAATAAAGACTTAAAAGGGCCAATTAATTATTCCCTGCTAAGACCCGCTTAGCATATAAGAGTAATTATAAAACAATAAATATATAATGCATAAAATAAACATGCGTACAATAACATATAAAAGGAAAATAAGAATAAAACGCACAAGACTAAAGAGTTCACTGATCTGTTTTGGAAATTGCGATACCGGGAACCCAAGATGGACCATTTCTGGTTTCCTGACCTTCGTCAGTTGGGTCCGCCCAGTATCTTAACATCTCAGTAAACTCGAGGAACATATAAATAGAACAAAAGTAAACATCAAAATGATTCCACCTGATTATATTGTAGGCTTATCTGTCTCTTCAGAATGATTTTTTTTTCTTGCAAAGCCATATGATTTCTAATTATGGGCACTCTTAAAAAATGTGAAGGTCTAATCACAAATAAGTTTTTAAGAAACTGATGAAAAATATACAGTCGAACCTCCATATATCGAAGTAGCAAATTGCCAGAAAAAAATTCGATATATAGAATTTTATCATAATTACACCTAAAACATTAAAATTAAAGCTAATTTTCGTATAAGAACTTCAATTTCTAATTTATATGCGAATCACATTAAATGAAATTTAATACAGGTAATTAAAAAATGAATTAATATGACAGATTTATTGAGTACTACATATGTTTTAAAAAAACAATAATCCAAACAGTGGTTACAATCATCACAATTACATTTTTTTAAAAAGACTTCGAATATCTTGCTGAACAGCCACTTTTGCGGAAAGTTCATCAAAGAAATGTTCACATTTATTCAGTCCACTAAAAACTTCATCAGGAACATTTTCCGCGAATTGAAGTCCACGACGCATTGTTTCAAACGCTTCTCGCATTTCTTTTTTCGATGGCTTGGAAATGTTTTCAGATTTATTTACTTCCTCTGGTTACTCGATTTCTTTTTCAGTTTCATGAAACGAACTCAGTATGTCTTCGTCTGTAGGATAATCAGCAACGGCATTCCGATTTTTATAATAGTCGACACTGTGCTTGCGGGAATACCAAATTTAGCTGAAATGTCTTTTTTGCGCATTCCGCTATCTATATTCTTCAGCAATTCAACTTTATCCACACTTTTATCCCAATAAGTCTTGAAAATTTTTTTCGATATTTAGAGATTTTTTTGATATATAGAAACAGTTTTTCTATGTAATGAACATGGAGATTTGCTAAGAGTTCGATATATAGAAAATTTCGATATGGGGAAGTTCGATATATGGAGGTTCGACTGTATTTAAAAATATGTTATTTGTCAAATGCCATCATTTGACATCTGTTGTCTGATAGAAAAGTATATTTTGCTCTCAGAGGGTTGTGACATGATAAGCTTATTTGGGAACTGGAAAGTGGCAGTATTAAGGAAATTTAAAAGGATAAATAAAAAATACTTTTGTTGTTTTACTTTAAAAGTGAAATTGAGGTTGGATATTGTTTTTTTTTTTAATATAAAATAATATGCTTTTAAGAAAAAGAAAATTTTTGAAATGCCCATAAGCAAGCAATATTTTCTTCTTCTTAAAACTTTTGATGCACATTAAGCTTTTTATTTACAATATTCTTTTAACTGACCCAGTAATCATAACGATTAACTACATTTCTAGTCATTTATATAGAATATCTAATAACTCAACACCTGAAGAACAAATGAACCAAAATTTTGGTCTTTAAATTTGTGATATTTCAGGGTAATTCTGTTATTACTCGTAAATGTTTGGGCACAGCCGAGTGATCAAGGTCATGCATCTGATACATCCAAACCTGGGTTTGAATTCTGGCTTAGGAGTTTCCTTCTTTCTTCTGTGTATGTTTCTCTTCCCTTTCCATAATTTATTCCCAATTTCCTGCCTCATTCCTGGTGCAGGTTAGCCTATGCCACTGTTGCACCATTAGGAAATGGAATTGAAATGTGTGTCATTCAAAGAAATAAAGAAGTTGTTAACATATATTTTGTTAGCTGTTAGGATTTCTAAAGTTTGATTGCAGCAGCTCTAAAATGTATTTTGGGTTCCAACCAAACACTTAAGATTTTTCAGTGTTTTCTTGATTCTTCAAGAATGAATGAAGCCAGTGTTAAAATTTACTCACATGGAAACTTCCAAATGACCAAATTTAATGAAATTGTAAAGGATTAATAAAGTTGAATCATTTAAATTATCAAAGTCTTATCTACAAAATCCAAGCTGAACAGGAAAACAAAATTGAATTTCAGTGGAAGTTTTTATTAAAGTTGTATCAAAAACATAATTAGTAGTAAAATTATTAGAAAAATAGTTACTATTAATCAAAAAGAGCATGAAAGATATATACATTAAAGGAATCAGAATTAATACATATAATCTTCCGAATGCCCTATGAAGCAGATTATGTATAATCATGTAATATGGGTTAACAAGTGTTGTTTCATTTGATTTTTACAGAATTAAATGTCAAAACTATTATTAAAATCGCTACCAAAAAAAAAACATGTTGTTGGCACTTTATCTGAATTGTAATGCAGCACCATCTGTTACTTTAAAAGTAAAAAATGTTCAGTTTGGACCATTGCAGCTTGATTTCACATCTAAGATTTAACTAAATTAATTAACCCTACAAATTATCATTAAAATTGATCATTTCATGCTTGAGAACTTTGCTTGTCATTGTTATCATTTCTAATATGTATTTTTTTCTTGATCTTAAAATCTCTGATATTTGATTTTCAGAGTTTAAAGTAGTAAGAAGGTCTGCATGTGTTGATATATTAGTTGAATTATTTAGTGAATATAATATTTCGTTTATATCATTAGAGTGATTGGGCCAATGTACTTTGTACTGCAGTTTTATTACATACAAAATTAGCTTATATTAATAGAAACACATTAGTTAAAATTATTGGAAGCAAATATCATTCTCTCTTTATATAAGAAAATCCTGTTGTGCTCATTTATCTTGATTTAAGATTTTATTAAATTTGCTGATTTTGAAATGATACAGATTTATCTTTTATTTACTGATATTTCTAAACTGTAATCTCTAATTTGATTTCAAGCTTAAGTGGCTGCGTTTAAGGATTTATTATATGGAAAAGTTAATATATTTTTAATTCAGTGATACGTATGAAAGACAGGATGTTTTCTGCTATGCTTCTATCTGACGATGAAAATATACTCAGTTATGAATGTTTTTATTCAGTTTTCAGGGACCTATTACTCCTGCTAGAGTCAAAGTGGATCCTTCTGCTGATAATGAAACATCAAAGCCATCCACAAGTGGAGTTTCGAAAACAGGGCAAGTAAAATTTGATTGATCTTATCCATTTAGTTACAATTCTTTCTTTTATCTGTGAATGTAGGAAAAGTTCCAAGTGTTTAGCAAAGCTGTTTTAGAACTAAAAATAAATGTTTCTGCCTTTCCATATATATTTGTTCCTCAGATTTCTAGATAATAATTTGTTGTAATGGGGATTTTTTTTGTTTAGGTGTCTGTCAGTTAACATTACATCTGAGATGAGCTTCTGCCATCTAACTAGGAAGCTAATAGAGTATAGTTTTCTGCTAAAGAAACTGCAACCAGCTGAACTAAATCAGAGCTCCAAAGTTTTATTAAAAAATCTTTAAAATGCTGAGGAAATTTAATTTAATGAGAAAAAAAAAAATCCTGAAATTGTCTCTAATCAGGGTGTCTGCAGAACCGGGAAATCAGGGAAAACCGGGAATTATCAGGGAATTTTGTTATTCTGGAAAAAATCAGGGAATTTTGCAATTATTACTTAAAATCAGGGAATTTTTTGGTTGAACAGATCGGTTTGGAGGCTTTTTTTTTGGTTGAACAGATCGGGGAATTATCAGGGAATTTTAAAAGAAATTGTTCATGAAATCAGGGAAAAATCAGAGAATTTTTTTATTCAGATTTTGTTGACACCCTGCCAATGTATTTTAAATGAGATAAGGTAATATCTCGAATTCTGAGAATGCTACAAAATGAGGGTGAACTATGAAAAACAGGCTTACAAGAAAATTCAAAATTTTTACCATCAAGAAATTCTGGAAAATGTATCAATTTGGAAAATTCAGTCGATGTCGTACTGTTGGAACATTTGTAAATTTTTCTTAACTGCATACTATTATTTGTTGTGGCCATATTTAGGCAAAGGATTCTTCCTTATGCTACAGTTTATTGCAATTTTTTTTTAAATCTTTAGGTCTCATTGCACCGACCCATTATATTTTGAGATACCTATTGTGTAATATGTTGAAAGTCAATATTTAGACAATATTTTTTCCTATATTCAACTTCATAAGTGAAATTGCAGATTCAAGAGCCTTCCTGTACTCAGCCAACATATCAATGGTTGCAAGGATCGTAGCCTTGCAACTTATCCCTGTTACATTTACTTTGAGAAGAACCACATTCCTTTCCTCCTGCAGCATGCAGAACTCCAACACCTAGAGCACTGCAGAAACCAGTGGAGAAGAGAGCATGTGTCTCCTTAAGGATTCTGTACTTCAGAAAACGTTTAGAAAGAGCCTCATTTTTTTCCAGCACTTTATTTAGACTGTCTAAGCATGCAACTTTGATGTTGAGGGTGCTGAAAAAAAAATGAGGTGCTTTCTAAAAGTTTCCTAAAATACAGAATCCCTAAGGAGACTCGTACCCTTTTCTCTACTGGTTTCTGCAGTGCTCTAGGTGTTGGAGTTCTCCATGCTGTAGGAGGAAAGGAATGTGATTCTTCTCAAAGTAAATGAAATAGGGATAAGTTGCAAGGATTGTCATATGACCTACAGTTTTCTGATTGGACAAGTATTCGCTACATCTATTGACCACATTTTCCAAATGTTGACCCAGACTGCTCTTGCAACAATTTATACTTAACTTCACTTGAAATTGCTATTCAAAAGTTTTGAGTAATTTGGGAAATAAAGTGTCCTCTCCTCCATCTTGATCTTGTTACCAATTTTAATTTAATTAGAGCACTGACTGACAGATTTAGGTATTTCAATAAAATCCTTCAACTGTTCATTTTTAGAATATTTCTGAATATGGATCCTTTCAGTAAATGATGATGTTAGATGATTCACTTCAGGAAGAAAAAAAACGGTGTTATAATCTATTTTGTATTTCTGAATCAAAATTTTATTGGCAGCATATTGTGTATGTAGCCGATCTGTGTCTAATCTTGAAAGACTTATTACTTGAAACAGTTTCACTTTGATTCTTTAGGGAATTTCTAGAAACTAATTAAAATGTGCAGATTTATAACATACCTGTACATATGGGAAGAATTTACCTTGAAGGAAATAAGGTATCTAATCAGTCACAATGATTAGACATATTTTATAGCATTAAGAATACGGAATAGGATAGTTTCAAGAGATTGCCAGGAAAAACATCCCCCATACCTAAATGCTGCTATTTCTTGTCTGTTTCTGACCTTTATGTCAGGGCAGTTTTACTCTCCAGATTCTTTTTTGTCTCTAAATTTCACACTATTGTCAATTTAGCTGGGGGCAAAGGCTAATTAGGATTTCCCGGTCTCTGATCAGATCAACAACCCTGATGGAACTGATATTTAACTATTTCGGTGAAGTCCGGAGGGCCTAATTGGTCAAATCCACTTTCCTCACCTCCACGCGGGGCCCCCTGGGATCTTTTAAGATGTGAAAGAGAGAGTGGTGTGCTGAAAGCAACGGGAAGCTACCGCATTTACTTTTCCCAAGAAAAACTGTAAACATGGCATGATGAATCTTTCCTCGGCAAAAAATTCCGGACGTAAACTATCCCCCCATTCGGATGTCCGGGAGGGGGATACTGAGGAAGGTTACATTATGAAGCAACTCAAACGACAGAAGAAAAGAAGATTGAGGATTGGATCATGGAATGTGAGAACTCTTCTTTAAGCGGGGAAGTTGGAAAACTTGAAGGAAGAAATGAGAAGAAACAGAGTGGATGTGATGGGAATATCAGAAGTGAGGTGGAGAAATAGTGGTGAGTTGGTGAGTGATGAATTTAGAATGTTTTATTCAAATGGTGAATGTAAAGGAAGTCATGGTGTTGGTGTACTACTGGGACCATGTGTGAAAGATAAAGTGATATCAGTGCGTTATGTAGATGACCGGATGATAATGGTGAGACTACAAGGGAAAAAATTGGACTTAGTGCTAGTGCAAATTTACATGCCACATAGTGGATTAGATGACGAGAAAGTGGAAGAAAACTACGAGAAGATAGAAGAAATAGTTGAGAAAGAGAAGAAGGGTGCATGTGTAATCCTAATGGGCGACTGGAACGCAGTAGTAGGAGAAGGACAAGATGGAAAAACGATTGGAAAATTTGGACTGGGAAAAAGAAATGACAGAGGAGAATCTTTGGTAAATTTCTGTAAACGGAATGAATTGATTGTTGGAAATACGTTTTTCCAACAGCATAAAAGAAGACGATACACGTGGACATGCCCAAGGGATGACAGTAGATATCAGATAGACTATACAGGGTGTTTCAAAAATACACGGCATAATTTCAGGTATGTATTTCCCACATGTAGACAATCAAAATAGTTCATTACAACATATGTCCGGAAATGCTTCATTTCCGAGTTATGGCCTTCACAACATTGAAAATCACCGGAACGTTTTTCGTTCCGCCGGTCGTTGCCATTACAGAAGATGTTCAAAATGACCACCTCCTGCTTGAATACAGACCTCACATCGATGTCTCATTGAACGTTTTTCTTTCCGCAGGTCGTTGCCGTCAAAGGACACATTAAGAGGGCACTCTGACAGATCATTCCGAGGCGAAGGTTAAATTCAGTGGTGTGTTTGGCGTTCGACTGTGTGTCATGTACACAAATCAGGAGCTGGCAGAGATGCACTTCATGTACGGTAAGGCAGACGGCAATGCTGCGCTGGCTCGTCGTTTGTACCAGGAGAGGTACCCACAGCGACAATGTCCAGATCGGAAGACATTTGTAAGTCTCCATCACCGTCTGTGCAAGTATGGAAAATTTCACTCTCCTGGATTGGGAAGGGGACGACCAAGGTCTACAACTCCAGAAGAACAGGAGGAGATTCTGGAGACTGTGAACAGAACTCCTTCTGTCAGCACACGAAGGTTAGCGTTGCAAGTGAATGTTCCCCATACGACTGTCTGGAGACTGCTGAAAGAGCATCAATTGTATCCTTATCATTTGCAACGTGTACAGGCGCTGTCACCAGCAGATTACCCTGCACGAGTTAGGTTCTGTCAGTGGTTCTTGCAGCAGTGTGCTGCAAATCCGAACTTTCCTGCCTTAGTATTATTTACAGATGAAGCACAGTTCACACGAGATGGCATAACAAATTTCCACAATCAGCATGTATGGGCGTATGAAAACCCAAATGCAACTGTTGTATCTCATCACCAGGTGCGGTTCTCCCTCAACATGTGGGCCGGTATCATTGGTGATCGATTAGTTGGACCCCATGTACTTGTAAACAGACTTACGGGGCAGGCGTACACAAACTTCCTGGAAAACACCATACCTCATGTTTATGACGACACTCCACTGATCGATCGTCAGCACGCTCACTTCTTGCATGACGGCGCTCCTGCACACTTCAGTCGTACGGCTCGCCGGTACTTGGATCGAACGTTTCCTGATCGATGGATAGGTAGAGGTGGCCCAATTGCTTGGCCTCCACGCTCACCTGATCTGAACCCTCTCGATTTCTACTTGTGGGGCCATTTAAAATCATTGGTTTATTCGTCTCCGGTGCCTGATTTGGAATCCCTTCGGAATCGAATTGTGGCACGTTCTGAGGACATACGCAACATTCCTGGAGTGTGGGATCGTGTTCGCAGGTCATTGAGACATCGATGTGAGGTCTGTATTCAAGCAGGAGGTGGTCATTTTGAACATCTTCTGTAATGGCAACGACCGGCGGAACGAAAAACGTTCCGGTGATTTTCAATGTTGTGAAGGCCATAACTCGGAAATGAAGCATTTCCGGACATATGTTGTAATGAACTATTTTGATTGTCTACATGTGGGAAATACATACCTGAAATTATGCCGTGTATTTTTGAAACACCCTGTATACTCGTACAGGAAAGATATCGAAATTGCTTAAAAATTGCAAAGACTCTACCAGGAGCGGATATTAATTCAGATCATGTCCTACTGATAGGAGAAGTTGATATTCGTCTGAAAAAGATAAGAGGAAGGCAAGTGATGAAGAAGTTTGATATAGAAAAACTTATGAACGAAGAGGAAAAAAGAAAATTTGAAGAACATTTTCAAAAGAAAGCCTCTAATTTAGAATCCGCACCTGAAAATAGTAATGAATACTGGACTCATCTAAAAAGCTGTATACAGGAAACAGCAGAAGAAACAATAGGATACAGAGAAGGTAAGAGTAATAAGAAACCTTGGATCACAGGGAAAATGTTGGAGAAGATGGAGGAAAGGAGAAAATGGAAAAACATCAACACAGAAGAAGGTAAAAGAAATTACAAGAAACTAAACAACGAACTAAGAAGAGTAACTGATAAGGCGAAGGAAGACTGGATGAAACAGAAATGTGAAGAAGTAGAGGATCTAGAGAAAAAAGGAAGATATGATTTAATGTACCGCGAAGTAAAATGTTTAGATTTCACAAATAAGAATAAGAAGTCCATGTGGTTGATAGAAGACGAAATCGGCAATGAAATAACCGACAAACAAGGAATTTTGAACAGATGGAAGAAGTATGTAGAAGAATTATATGAGACAGGGAATCGTCCAGATTACTTAGCTATAGAAGATGAAACAGCTGTATCAGAAGACGAAAAAGGATGTTGTATTCTAAGGGAAGAAGTTGAGCTAGCGATTAGGGAAATGAAGAATGGGAAAGCAACAGGAGTAGATGGAATACACATTGAGTTAGTTAAATGCTTGGGTGAAGACAAGAAGCAAATACTTTCTTTATGCAATGAAATATATGAGAAAGGTGAATGGCCTGATGATTTCATGGAAACAGTATTGCTGCCAATACCGAAGAAAAATAATGCCAAGAAGTGCAATGAGTTCAGGACTATCAGCCTTATATCGCACTCAGCGAAGATTCTTCTGCAAATACTGAACAGACGTTTATATTCTAAGGTGGAAGGAGAGTTGGAAGAAGAGCAATTTGGTTTTAGGAAAGGAAAAGGTACGAGAGATGCAATTGGACTGCTGCGAACAATCGGCGAAAGATATCTAGAAAAAAATAAACACGTATATGCAGTATTTGTGGACCTGGAAAAGGCTTTTGACAGAGTGGATTGGAATAAACTTATGGAAATCTTGAAGAAAATTGGTGTGGATTGGAAAGAGAGAAGGCTAATAACTAATCTTTATATGAAACAATGAGTCAAAGTCAGGATAGGAGAAAAATTGTCAGAGGGAAGTGGAATAGGGAGAGGGGTGCGACAAGGATGCCCTCTATCACCTACGCTGTTCAACATCTACTTAGAGGAGTTAGTGAAGAATTGTTTTCAGAACATGGGAGGGGTGATAGTAGGAGGAAGAAGAATAAAGTGCATAAGATTTGCTGATGATATGGCATTGTTAGCAGAAGAGGAGATGATACTAAGGGATATGCTACTGCAGCTGAATGACAGCTGTGAACAAATATGGAATGAAGATAAATGTAAAAAGACAAAGACTATGGTTATCGGAAGAAAGACAAAGAAGATAAACTTAAGTATTCGGAATGAGACATTGGAACAAGTGAACAACTTTAAATACTTAGGGTGTACTATAAGTGGTGATAGAACTGCTGCCAAGAAGTCAAGAGGACGATAGCAATAGCAAAGGAGGCTTTTAATAGGAAAAGGAGCATCTTCTGCGGACCTCTGGAAAAAGAACTAAGAAAGATAATAGTGAAGTGCTTTGTGTGGAGTGTGGCATTGTATGGGGCAGAAACATGGACATTACGACGCAGTGAAGAGAAACGACTAGAAGCATTTGAAATGTGGATATGGAGAAGAATGGAGCATATGAAATGGACAGACAAAATAAGAAATGAAGCTGTGCTAGAAAGAGTGGGTGAAGAAAGAACAATGCTGAAACTGATCAGGAAGAGAAAAAGAAACTGGTTGGGTCACTGGCTGAGAAGAAACTCCCTAATGAAGGATGCACTGGAAGGAATGGTGAACGGTAAAAAAGTTCGAGGCAGAAGATGATTTCAGATGATCGACAACATTAGGGTAAATGGATCTTATGTGGAGACGAAGAGGAAGGCAGAAAATAGGAAAGATTGGAGAATGCTGGGTTTGCAGTGAAGGACCTGCCTTTGGCAGAAAACTATGTATGTATGTATGTATGTCAATTTAGCCCTATAAATGGAAATGAAATTTTCAGTCCTGATTGGCCCATTAACATCTTTGTAATGTAAAATATAGGAGCTGATAATTAAGCATAGCATGGACTCTTAATTCTTTTTTAATTCTAATGACTTGCATAGAGAAGGGTTATTTGGTTTTTGGTTTGGTAAATTCTGCCATTCATCTTCTGGTTAAACTCCCATAGTCAACCATGTCAATTTTTCAGGTACAAGGCAGGGCAATCCATTTTACCCACTATCATTAATGTACTGCGATACCTTAATTAACTTTTGCCAAAACTGATAATCAACTTTGAATGGAGATCATGGAACACATACACATTGGCTTTCACAATATTATGATTGCTATCTCCTCGAGTAAATGTTAGAATGTTATAGGTGATCGTGATATTTGGACTGGGTTATATATGTCGCTCTATTTTCTATTTTCACATTATATCACATTAAAGACACTGCATTTTTATGTAATTATTTCAAATTATTCTTAACAGTACTGAAATTATGTTTGAAAAATAAACTGCTTAGTTTTTAAGTGCAATTTAAAAATAATAAATTCTGAGTTTTAATGTAGTTCTGAAAATTTTAAATGTGTGCTGTTTAAATTTAATTGTAATTTATAAACTTAATCACATTCGAAATCGATTTTACTCATGAGTAATTTGTTTATTCTTTTTTAAAATTAGGTGGAAAGCATCAAAGTTAGGAAACCCTCTATGGAGAAGATAGTAAGCTTTCTTTTACTCGTTGTAAATAGGCATCTTGTAACTCATTTTAGAAATACAATGAATTTGTTTTAAACTATTATTCTGTTTCCTGTATATATAAGTGTGTATTCTACTGTATAATTTTGTTTTTTAAAGACTGGAAAGAGATTTTTTAATTTAATATTCTAATTTCAAAAAGTAAACAGCTTTCAGTGATCTCATTTATAAATGCAAGTAAACTGCTAATCATTATTATGTCTTATTATTATTATTTTATTTAAAGCAATATAAATTTCCTAGTGCTTGCAGTTAAACACAGTGGTTTTTGCTAATATTTTAATATAGTTCAGCTGGTTTTTAATAAACAGACAATGTAGTGAAAATAAAATTTAAATTGTTGGCTATGAACAATCAAGGAAAACAAGATAAACAAAGACTTACTTAATAACTGTCTTCATGGTTTATAATGTTTAAAGCATTCAGCATTTTCATATCTGCTTCATAGGTAAAGGATTTCATAATAGATTCAAAAATAAACATGAAAATGAGAAAATCATCAATTCTATTGAAGGAAACAAGTTATGTAATGTTGATTACTGTTCACTGTTTTAGTTGTAAAATAAATTTTACATAGGGAAAAGGTACTTTTTTTTAAAAGTTTTAATGATATTCTAAAAACATCAAAAAGTGATTAGTTGATTTAGTTGATTTGTAGTGATCATACAACTAATGTTGGATATTCTAAACAATTATTTTATTACTTAAACCCTCTCAAGTTATCTGATAAAGATACATATATTGATTGTTAATATTCTGCAATTTTTTAAATTCAGCAATGTAATCTGTTTCAGAAGTAACAATCCAAAAACTAAGAAAAAAAAATCTATCTAATGGGTCGGCATATTGCTGTCAGAGCCGTTTCTAGGTGTTCTGCCACCCTAGGCGAGAGCTGAAAAATGCCGTCCCCTCCCTTTCAAATGCCGCCCCCACCAAAAAAAAACGACAATCGTATTTTAACAGCAACAAAAAAAAAAAAAAACAATCTATCCTTCGGCCGCCCTAAAATCTTGCCGCCCTAGGCGGCCGCCTAGTCTTGCCTAATGGTAGAAACGGCCCTGATTGCTGTGTTACTGAAACTAATAAACTTGGTATTAAATTTATTATTAAGTTTATATTTGTAGATAAATTAATAAATTGATATGAAAGTTTATATTTGTAGATAAATTAATAAATTGATATGAAGAAATTCACTGTAGATTTATTAAGGCATTTAAGTTATCATTAATAATATCTGTTGTGCATATGATTTATTTTATAGAATTTGCTGCAGCAGAACAGTTCATATTTCCCAGTACTTGTCTATAAAGATTGCATCTTTTGACCATGTGGATGCTTATTTCAACATGAGTGACTGAACGTGTCGGATACTACATTAACGGGAAGCAACTCCTTGTCACGTCCTCCTTGTCAGGGATTCGTTGAAAAAGTAATTAAGTACACACGAGTTCAGAAAATTTCTTTGGAAGCACCTCCACCTGGCGGAGAACTCAGTTAATGACGATAAAAACGCTTTTTACATCAACCTTTATCTAAATTTTTTTAATTTTTTTTTTTAATTAAATAATTAGATACGTTCATCACAGGCCATATTCCAGGACGTTGCGAGTGGAGAGCTCTTGATTGTAACATCCTGAGGTCTTAATCACCCCTGACTCAAAAAATTTGCGAAGGTAATGATCTCTATACGTTCCAAATATTACCACGTTCTTGTTCCTAATACCGTGCCCCTTGGAGCAGCAGTGGGCCGCGGTATGATAAACGGTATTGCCCACACTTATCGCGTTGATGTGCTCCTTTACCCGGGCGTCTTAACTCCCTTTTGGTCTGGCCCACGTATAAACATTCATGGCTGCGGGCACTACTAGAATCGCAGAAGATCCCATAAACCACATTTTGCATTTTAAGTGTACGTTCTTTGTTGGAAACCACTTTTTTACGGTTAAGCACGCTGCCAAGAGTATTGCGTGGTTTGCAGGCCACTGATATACCAACCCTGTGTAGGATGGGTTTTAGTTTTTTTTATCATCTCTCGGTCATAGGTGAGTGATACATATTTTCCTTTTGACACCAATCGTTGAGTCCCATTGCTGCTGCAAGGGGAAGTGAGGGAGGCTTGCAGTAGTTGACCATATAATTTTAGTTTTTAACTGGAAATGAAATAGATTTTAAATGTTAACCTTGTATATATTTTTAAAGTTGCAAAAAAGTGAAATCGCCATCAAAAAGATTGTATTTTAAGAAACTGATTCAATATTTATAAAGAAACGCCATTTAATTTCCAGGTGGAAATTTATAGTTTTTTTTTTCTAAACTTGCCTTATCTGAGGCTTGATTTATTTTTATATGCAGATTTAATTTTCTTGAAAACATTAAGTGAGTTGGGGTTCATACCAATGTTAGGAAAAAAAAGTTTCACTACTTGAAAATCGGTGGTTTGGATTGTGTATTACATATTTACAACATTTCTTATTTACAATAAGCCTTATAAATAGCTCAAGCATTTAAAAAAAGGTGATTTATTATCTGCTTTTAATACTAATCATGAAGTACATTTTATGTAAATTAACTGTGCAAAGAACTTGAGCTGAGGAAAAAAAGAAATCTGTTGTAAAGTTACATTTAAAATATACTGTACATAATATTTAACATTAAAACATACTAAGCTGTTTTTTATGATCGGATTACACTGTTCAACCAATTTGAATTTTATTTGTTACTGTTGTGGCTATGTGATCGAAAAAATTAAAAAGATTGAGAATTGGATATGAAAAAAAAAAAAAAAAACCAGAAACTCCCATTGGCTCAAAGTATGTTGATTAGTTACCTTTAAAAGTCATACAATTTTGATCTATATCTTATATATTAAATTTGGATAAGTACTATTTTATAAAAATGTTTTCTTCTAGTTTTGTTGAAATTACGATATAGATTCATTATGTTTGTATGTTTATTTTTATACTCAGTTAGAATATTTACTTAAATATTTCTTTTTTCCTTGATGTACATTTTTTATGTGAAATATAATTTCCAGTCGATTTAGCTTGTTAATAAAGTATCTTACAAATGCAAAAATTTGGTCACTTTATTTATTTATTATGAAAGTAAAAATTAAAAAAAAAAAAAGCCATTAAATTATATTTACATTAAGACAAAGAAAAGCAATGTTAAAAACTAACTAATGCTAAATTTATATAAGGAAACTTGTAAGAATATTTAAAGTAGTACTAATTTCAAGATATATTGAAATTAGACCTACAGTCGGACCTTGATATAAGGTCACTTTTCTAAAGTCCCGGCTCATTGAATAGGATAATCCATGATATGGATTATCGGATATATGGTCAAGTCTTAAATACCATAATTGCATATAATGTCACTTTTGTCTGTGATTTCAGAAATTTTCACATGTCTGTGTTAGATGCAATTTTTTATATTCATGAAAGTTGGAGCTTGGTGTCAAACACAAGCATTTCAAATTGCTTTCGACATGCTGGTTTTCAATTTTCTACAAATAGTGTGGCTGAAATAACAGATGAAGATGATGACGACAATATTCCTTAGCTGTGTTAATACAAGATATTAGAAATCGTGGCTGTGCTATAGAAGGGGAAAGTGAATACATGAGAATTGATGATGAAATTGCTACCACTTCTCAAGCTTCGATTTCCGAAATTGTTTTGCAAGTTCTAGATTCCAATGTAGCAGAAAGTGAGGATAATGACAGTGATACTGAAAGTGAAGCGGTGACACAAGCAGAAGCGCTCAGAGCATTAAATGTCGTAAGACATTTTTTTATGAGTTGAAGAACATTTTCAGAAACTACAAAGCTTAGAAAGCATTGTACAAACGATGAAACCAAAATCGTGACAGTCCTGTATTATGGATTATTTTAAGTAAGGTCAATTGTGCATCAGTACTTATCTTTAGCATACTAGTACTATTTGTATACAACTTTATTCCGAATTAAAAAATTTTAAAAATAATTTCTTTCTGATTTCATTAATTTTAATTGGTTCAACTAAATAAAAAAAATTGTAACCTAATAAATTGACATTTTTGTACGTATTAAATTTTATACTGT
Organism: Thereuonema tuberculata; assembly: GCA_023159025.1. Lineage (NCBI taxonomy): Eukaryota > Metazoa > Arthropoda > Chilopoda > Scutigeromorpha > Scutigeridae > Thereuonema > Thereuonema tuberculata. Next base: position 111,047,068 of record JAFIDM010009631.1, read on the forward strand.
ATTTATATAATGCTTATTTATTGACAAATGCGTATGAATCGGTTATAAGGTCACTTTCACGATGTCCCAAGGGATGACCTTATATTGAGGTCCAACTGTATATTGAAAGAAATGAAAGTGCAATGAAATTGAAATTAGACCTATCTGAAAAACTTACTGAATTCTTACTAAAACTTACTAAATGTGCAATGGATGATCTAATGATTAAATGCATAAAATTCTGAAACAGATTGAAATTTATTCCATATTTGTAAATGGTTGAGTGCTGTAAGTTCTCAGATTCATTTTGAGGAAAGGTGTTTTAGTTCTTACTGATCAGCATTGCAATCAACCCTCGAAAATTTGCGAGTGGAAATTAGGCGCTTGCGAGTGGAAAAAATCATCTCGCAAATTGGTTTTTTCCTAAATTCAAAACCTTGGCTGCTGTGCCAATTCAAATTTACCACCTATTCAAATTCACCTGGATGTGAACTCACGCGAGGGGTATTTCATGATGGAAGTTTCCTCTACCCTTCACCAATCACCATTCATCAATTTGTAGGTAGGTTATGTGCAAGGACGTATATATAGTGATAAGTCACGAAGCCAAATTTTATGCATGTACCAATCGGGCGGGTTCCGCTGCAAGTATAGGTATATCGTATATATATATATATATATATGAAATTTTGCCCCCAACCCCACCCCGTTAATTAGCTAGCGAGTGTAAATGTCCATTTGCGAGTTGGTTTGGGCACGAATTTTCGAGGGTTGATTGCAATATTTGTGGCATTGCTAAAATTGCTTGCTTGTTATCTCCGAATTATAGTTTAGGTCTAGGGATTTAGCTGGCCAGTGTGTCATTGCAGAATTAAGAGCTTTTCATGAGATTGTGCTGTATGGGTCTTTCATAATAACACTGGAAATCTCGTTTTCAATGGTTGCCATAAAGGGGATCAATACAGAAGTAGCTAACCAATCAACATATTGGGAACAGTCCTTATGCCTTCAACAAATAATAATCAGATTATTCTATAATATCCAATGCGTCAACCATATCATTAGGGCAGGTGCTGTTGCTGTATACCTTACAGCAGTTGCTTCATATAGGGCCCATTTTTCAGGTTTTCTCCTGATGTGGATGTGACCTCCATTTGAACTAAACAGAATCGAGTATCATCACTCAACACAGATCTGAACCACTGCAATTTTCTTTACATTACATAATTCTTTGTTGTCATTGTTAGGGATTAAAGGAGGAGGAAGGAAGGCTTTGAGATACAAGTTAGTTTCCAGTAAAAGGCTAGCAGTAGGCTTTAGAGTGATGTGGACCTATTACAGCACTTACAGTAGCAGTTGTTTCTATTCAATTTCTAATGCTTACTTGTTCATTGATCATTTCTTTCCATTCTTCTCCTAGAAGCTCCAGAACCAGTCTTTCTGTGTGTATGGTTTGACTTCATATATCCTTATATATATTTAAAAAAAAAAAAAAAAAAAAAAAAAAAACCTTAATCCACTGAACAGCTATGTTGGAGTTTCTTTGTCCAACTATAGTAGTTTTCAAAAAAGAAGGGTTTGCCATATATGGTCATTATGAGCGTCGAGTTTGTCTGGAACAAACGTCACCGGTCATTACGTCATCAACTTGATCTCCGAGCATTCGGTCCAAGATGGCGTCGTTTTGTGATCGCGTAAGCGTGACCAAGAAACATTGCATAGGGGAATAGTGTGGAGCGTTTTAAATTATTTCAATTGTAATTATTATTAATTATGTATTCGTAACTGTAGAAAATACAAACACCAGAATGTTTTCGTAATGTTTATAAGATTCAGTTTCAGAGTTAGCAATAGATGGCGCTGTTACGTCCTGGAAACATCAATCTATAATGAAAATTACGTCATCAAAAGCTCTTCCATGAACTGAACTGTAATTGCCTGTTTTAAGACATCCCTGTACAATGCAAAACATACCCTTCTCAACTTGGTATTCTGTCCTTCATTTCAAAGGCTTTTGAAGGAAATTAGCTGAATGATAATGTCAATGCAAAACTGAGGAATACGCGTGACTGTAGTGACGCACTGGTTCACCATACAATCTTTGTAGTCTTGATCTTGGAAACTTGAATCAGTAAAATAGATGCTTCTAATGCTCAATACTCCCTGCATGGACAGCAATTCGGTGCTTCCTTCACGATGTTCCAGTGTATTGTCAGTGTGTATGAAAATTTCTTAATTATTGGCTATTAATGGGGGCCATTAATAATTATGATAATTGAGGTTTGGTTGTCATTCTGGGAGAAAATAAAATGAAATTAAAGGCCAATAAAGATCTGCCCCTGTTTCTTCATTGGAAGTATATGACACAGAAAATGCAAAATTCATCAAGTTTAACTGCTTTATTTAATATTCATTTATATACAGTAGCTTACATTTCATTCCGAGTTTGATCTGAAGATGTTATAGAATTCATTTATTTATTATCATTAATAAAACATTATTAGAATTTTTAAATAAAAGTAATTTTTCTTATTAGCTGATATCTTCAGTCTTCTAAACTTGGTAATTTTCCTGTAAATGAGAAGATGATAAAAACCTTAACAGATTTGTTAGGATTGCTTATTCATGAAAGAAGCATAGTAATGCATCTTAAGGATTAGGTACCGTAAAATGAGTATACTTTGACTGAAAACTCGATAAGTATAAAGCTCCATCTACAGCATAACCATGCAATTTTTCCAAGAACAGCATAAATAGTAAGCCCATTGCACATGGATCCGAAAATCGGTCGGTCGGATCCATGTGTAATGAGCTGAAGGGGAGCGTTTGAGACCAAAATTATCGTATTGAAATGAAAATAAGTGAATGAGGGTGTTTTGAATATGTAAATTTTCGACTGAAAAAGTTGTGTTCAAAACACCCTCATTCACTTTACCTTTTTTCATTTCAATATGATAATTTTGGTCTCACTCGCTCCCCTTAAGCCCCACTGCATATGGATCCGACCGACCGATTTTTGGATCCATGTGGAATGGGCTTTAGTTCAAAATTGTCTCACTAGATGTCAGTTGCAGTAACAATTTCATTCAGATCCACATTTCGCCATATTGTCAAAACATCTGTGACGTGCAGTTATATGTTTAGAAGAAGGCGCAAAAAATCTTGTTGAATCTGTAATTTCTAATGGTAAGTGAGGTAAATCAGCGTAGCCATATAATGAGAATTTGATGCAGTTCACAAATAAACAGGTTTTCTTTTGTAATTATCGTACATAAGAAAAAGTTTTACGAAAACAAAAAAAAGTATATTTTCGAGGGTTGGTCAAAGTAGCCCATCCTAGAGGATACTTTTGACCAGTAATATTTTATTGAATAAAATTTTTTCCGTTTCATATTTCTTTCAACTACTCTGTATTTTTAGTAGATTTCATATCAGACCTTCTTTTTCAATATATTTTTTTTAATCTATAAGATTAACTAAGGACTATAAGTAAAACAAAATGAAAAACTGTCAAAGTATATCTACTTTACGATATTTTGTTGGAAAATGAAGTAAATACAGATTTATACAAACTGCACATATTAAAATGATAAATACAAAATTTAATTGTTAAAACATTGCTGAATAATGTTAGATGAAACTTTGAACTTTCATTATTAATTGGACATTGATGTTGGTCCTCAGTCGTTATTTGTGTAGGTATAATTAAGAAATACCGGGGGGGGGGGAGCAAAACAATATTTTAAGTGCCGTTTTTAAAATAAGGGCATCTTGAATTTGTAATTTAAGCAGAATCAGTTTTTTTTCTTTCATCGTAATTAATAAACCTTTAATATAAATACAAATATATGCATAAACATTCAAAATACCTATGAGGAATCTCCCAACTTTAAATTATTATTGCAAATTGTTAAAATCATTAAGCTGTGTTCAGCTCATCCAAAATGTTTCAGTTCGTTTTGCTATACTAAAAAAAGGATAAAATATACAACCATGAAATTACCTATAAAACAAAACAAACAAAAAATTACCTATTATAAAGTTATTATTATAAATTACCAATTATAGTCTGATTACTTTGTGATATCAGCTATATGCTGTGTGAAGAATTGGAGAATTGTTCCAAATATTTTTAGATAATAAGATGCTAAGAAATTGTTTGAGCTGTTTGATAGCTTTTATTATAAAATATTAATCTGATATTTCAAAGTTACAGGATCTTTCACTAAAATTTTTTGTTGTGATAAGAGCTTTTACATCTATTTAAAAAAAACTTTATATTTATTATATTAAATCTACTTAATTAATTTTGTATTTGCCAATTGCTTATAAATTGATTGGTAAGTTTTATGGAATGATAATTGCTACCATGTATGCTATATTGAGAAGGATATTATTTCAAAAATGCAAATCTGCTTTTGTATTATTAGATCTTCAGAACTAAAAAATGTTAAGTACCTCAAAATAGTAACAGAAGATTTGGCTTCTGTAGCTTTTATTCACATGTATAAAAAAAACCAAAACAAAGCTCAGTCCCCACAAGATTCCACTTTTACACTGCCAGCGGAACTGCTCTCCAACGTCATTATTCTTCACGATAACGCAACATGTCACATAGCAACTCCTGCACAGGCTTTGTTACATCGTTAGGGTTTGGCCTGTTTCGCAGGCCTGTGTTAATCACTTCACTGGCACTTATAAAACGCAGGGGCCTGACATTATTTCTTTTATTGGGAGGGGGGGGGGGCGCAGAGGTAAAAAGTTTGATTTATATTGAAATTGAAAGGAAACTGCAAAAAATCAGATTTTAAGACTAGGAGCAGTTTTCATCTAAAAATTGTTTTAATAAAGAACATCTTCCAATAGGAAAATGAGTGGAGGACCAGCTCTAAATGTTTCAGAATAAAGTTAGGTTCAACAATCAAATCTCGGAACGCTGCAGCTTAGATCTTGATATCCCTCATTCAACTTTGCAGAACATCTTGAAGAAAATTGAAGTGGAAGCTGACAAAATCTGCAATGTTCAGGAATTGAAGAAATCAGATTATGGTAAGAGAGTTTATTTCTTAACTAGCTTATTGAAAAATTAAATGAAAATCCCATGTTTCTTTTCATGATATTTAGCAAAGAGATAAAATTTTTCTTCAATGGTGGCTTTCTTCATCTTATGTGTATTACTGGTGTGACTCTAACCCTAATTGACTAAAATATTCGTTGGACCAACTAGGTTGTTTTGAATGAAATCATTCAAGAATTGTACTTATAGATGTTGAGGGATCAGCTTTTACCAGACATCAGTGCTGCAACAAGAGTGGTGCCCCCGCACCAGGAGTCGTGGAGACCTTACACATTTATTTTTATATGCTTTGTCAATTTTCTTCCTTTTTCTTCGTTTGTTGCTGGTCAGTTCCATAACTTGATCTCTGCTGAAATTTTCAAAACAACGTTTTGTTTTTGTTTTTCTGTTTTATTTGGTTATTGCCTTGGGTTAACCTAGTCCTAACATCAATTAGAAGGAAAGATGTGCAGTGAAAACTACTTCGCAACAGGCTCCAAATAGAGTTGTTGTGGATTTGCATCCTAACATGAGCCTGTAGAGTTGTAGTTCTTACGAGACGGTGTTTCCGTACAAAAAACGCAAGAGCACATTGGCTCTTCTGAGAAACGTGTTTGATGACAATGTAATCACTTTAGGTGCTCTAATAGATTGGCCAGATTTGGTTGTCTGCAATTTCTTTCTGTGAGGTTTTCTTAAGCAACTTGTTTACCACCAAATTTTCGAGACCATTGACCAACTAAAACAAGAAATTACAAAGGATGTGGATTACATCTCCACAAACGCCGAAATCCTCATTCACTATCAGCCTCACCGATACAAACAATGGGGGAGACTTTGAAAGAAGTTAATTATCAGAACTGAAATTTTAATAGACAGTGTCGTAATTGATGTTTTTCCCAAATGAGAATTATTCATTTTTTTTTTTAGATTATGAATAAAATAAATGTAAATAATTTTTAAAGTTATGCACCAGCATTTCTTACTTTTTTTTTTAATTCTAAAGGCCAACGCCTTGTCGCTATGCGCTCGCCAACCGGAGAACCGCCCATTACTAGGGAACAGATATTGGAGTGGTTTCCCGTTGTCTGCCTCAGGACGCCATTAGGGATTAAGTCAGACCGAAGAGAAAGCGAAGAAGAGGTTGACAAACACAGGAAAGGAAATTGAAACAGCCAAGTCCTTGGCCGGGAATCGAACCCAGATGCCGGCACACGGCCTCACGGCAGACCGCCGCCTGAGACCGCTCGGTCACGCCGGCACGGACCATTTCTTATCGTATATTATCGCACGGACCAATTATCCTTATCGTATAAATTAAATTTAGAAATTTTTAATTATTATATTGTTAATCAGCACCCGCAAAAACCTATTAAAACAGATTTTCATTGCCGATTTTTTTTTTTTTTATTTATTTAGGAGTGATCACCTCTGGCATAAAGGTTGAAATTCGAAATTTTAAATTATCGTATTCGTAATCAGCAGCCTTGAAAATTCCCAAGCCAAATTTTATGATTTATAAAAAAAAAAAAATTCGAATTATTTTTTTTAAACGAAATATAGCACTTATTATATATTTTATAGCCTTTAACGTTCCCTGTTTGAGGACCCAAGCCTCACTACTGCTTTTACTGCAACTATCCGATGTACATACTACATACTTCAGACAATTAAACAGTAATCAGTAGTCATTAAGAAATCGACCAGGACCACATCTGAATCCAACTCTAATACGAATAGATGTAGCTTTGGAACCTCATTGGAATCTTTTGGATTTGAAACTGATTAATAGCAAACATTGCTGTTTAAGAATCTTGTCTCTTTTTTTTTTTTTCCCTTGATAAGTTCGGGAAGTTTCAAACAATCTAATGAGTCATTAGATATTTAAATAAGTTATTTGTTCAAGCTGAAGAAACAAATATTAAACGAACTAGAAGAAATACTAATTTGAAGCATTATCTGATCAGTTCTAGTATTTGTAGCCACTTTCTTTAAATTTTTCGAGTTGCCTTTGCTCAACTTCGTTCTATTGTGATTGTTAATTTAGAAATTTACTTGTTTCTAAATGCTTATTTAGACCAGAGGTTGAAGCAACCAATGTTTTTGTTTTCAAATCTCGAAGTGAATTTATTCGTTTCAAAAGCTTAAATTTGATGAAATATGCTGTTTTTACTAGATCTTTTATTATTTTTTTATCACTTAAATGCCTGTTTTATTTTATATGAGTAACTTGGGAGCTGATACACCCTGTAAAGAAATTATAAACTCACCCAAGTATTTCAAATAACTTTTTATTAGAGGATTTATTTAATAGAAAGCAAGTTTAACGTCCGTAATCATTTATAAATGGAGGGAAAAACGCCAACCGGACAAATAAATATGATTACGGACGTTAAACTTGCTTTCTATTGAATATTTCAATTTGCCTATTTGTGATTAATTTCCTTAGTGCCTTTCAGTGAGAGGACAAGGGGTTAATATTTTGGATCTTTCAGGATCATTTTTTATTTTATTGTTGTTTATCCCGGCGAGCCATTCGCGGGATCGCATTTGCTTTGGGTAGAGCTTTTGCCCGGCGAGCCAAAACATCAACGAGTACATTCTGCTGATGAGTCCCCAATAAGGACGAAACAATTGTACAGAATTCTCGTTGATGTTGGCTCAATGGGCGAAGGCATATTTATTTGTCCGGTTGGCGTTTTTCCCTCCATTTATAGGATTTATTTACTTCACTTTTTTTTTCATAGTCTATTTAAAAGCAATAAATTCATGTACCATTTAAACATCTCAAACATTTTGAGTAGTTTTTAAATTAAAAAATAAAAATCACTTTTCAACTGTAAAGAAAATATAAATTCAAAACATAATATTTCGAAAATTATTGAAATTAATAATGTGTTAGTCCTCCTTTCTTCTCTATAATTTCTATCATTCTGTCACGCATTGTCTCAATTAATTTTTTCAAATCGGACATATTTATCTGGTCCCAAGCATTCCAAATTGCAACCTTCAGATCATTCAAGTGATGATACTGTTTGTTTCGGCCATATACAATGTTTGCCAAACCCCACACGTTTTCAAATAGGTTTAGATCAGGTGAACGGGAGGGCCATGGAACGACATCAATTTTCTCTTTTTTAAACCACGCTTTGGTGGATTTTGACGCATATATAGAAGCATTGTCTTGTTGATATTGCCAATTTGGCCCTCCTAGAAGGGGTCCAAATGGTATTAAATGGTCGTACATAAGGTTCTGATATTTTATACAGTCCATCTTGCCTTCCACAAACACTATATCTGTCTTATCTCCTACCCCAAATGCTGTCCCCACCATCACTCCACCCCCACCTTGTTGTCTGCTTAATCTTATCTTCAACGGAGAGCGTACATCAGGGATGCCCAAACGGTCGATCGCGGAAATAATATAGGTATCAATACAAAATAATCTCATTTCTCTGGCGGTCACTCATACGCGACACTTTTAAATAATAATTACGCAGTACGGACGCCGAAAATTGTAGTCTAGATTAATTGTTTAATAATAATAGTTTCAATTCAAGTTGAGACCTGTCATTCATTACGCATGCGCAGTATATCGAAAGCATTGTTATCTAGACAACACTCGATCGCGTCACGCAGTGCTCTGATTGGTCGGAATATTCCAGAAGCATCACAACCGCGTGACGTTCAGGGCACTGTTTGGCTAGAATTTTACAGATTCTTCTAGAATTAGTTTTTCATACATATAGCAAACGCAGCATTTTCTCATTATTATTACTAAGTTATTAGAATACTTGTACGTAGAATTTGCAACATAAAATGATTGCGGCGAAGAAAAGTAAAACCTACCATTTTAATAGTGATTAGGAGGACGAATTCTTGTTTGTTATGGCCTTGTTTGTTATGTTAAGATAAGTGTTTGCCTTGTTTGTCGAGCTTCGGTGGCATTGTCTAAACACGGGAACTTAGAAAGGCATTATAAAACCGTGCATAAAAACCATGAAATGAGTGATTTAAGAAGACGAAAACTTCAAAATTTGAAAAGCAGTTTGAAAGCAGAGCAATCCATATTCACTAGACCAGCCAACAATCAGTAGCTGCAACAGTTGCGTCTTTTAAAATTTTCTACGTACTGGCAAAGCACAAGAAACCTTTCGAGATGGAACGGTAGTGAAAGAAGCATTTATTGAAGCTGCAGATGTACTGTTTAATGACTTCAAAAATAAAACAAGAGATTATATCTGCCATCAAGGAGGTCCAGTTATCTCGTCCAACTGTAACTAGACGTGTCGAGATCATGAGCAGTGATTTGGAGACCAAACTGAGAAGTGATATCAAGGAATGTACATACTTTTCTTTGAAGTTTGATAAGTCCTCCGATATGACTGATATCGCCCAGTTATGTTTTTTCATTCGAATGATATGTTGGCTAAAGAAGAATTGTTGACAATGCTACCACTGAAAGAAAAACTCGTGGAGAAGATATTTACAACGCATTTCTGAATTTTGTAAAAAAAGAATGTGCTACCGATTTACAAATTCGTGTGCATTACAACAGATGGAGCACCATCCATGACTGGCAATAAAAAGGGGTTTATTGCGTTGTGTCGAGCTAATGATGACTTCCCACCGTTTTCCCAATTCACTGCATCATTCATCAGCAAGTTTTATGCTCAAAAATACTAAATAAGAAAGATGTCATGGATATTGCCACGAAGATCGTGAATTCCATCCGTGCGCGAAGCTTGCAAAGACGCCTCTTCAAAGTTCAATTGGAAGCTAGTGAGTCTGCTGAGCACAGTGATTTACTTCTTTATACAGAGGTGAGGTGGTTGAGCCGCGGAAAATTTATAAAAATGTTCCAGGAATTAATGCCTGAAATTATTTCTTTTCTGGATTAACGAAGTTACGACACTGAGATACTTATAAACGAAAAGTGGCTCAGCGATTTAGCTTTCTTATCAGATGTGACAAATCATTTGAATATCACTAACTTGGAGCTGCAGTGTAAAAATCAAACCATTATCGACATGATTAGCGCAATAAACTCTTTTAAATACAAATTGAAGTTATTGATTAATCAACAAAAAGATCTCAAAAATTTTCCAGCTTTGGAAGTAAGAGCAAGTTTTTAATTAAATTATGATAATTACGAGACAGAGCTCAAAAATTTTGGGCGAGTTTGAAAGACGTTTCTCTGATTTCGATAAACTGACGGATATTGTAACTTCCAGTATTTATGAAGACGTTGAAAAATCTGCAACTGAAATATCAAACACTTTCAATATGGAGATCTCTTCTGTCAAAAAAGAGGTATTGTAGATAATATCAGATATACATCTCAAAGCCAGAGCAATAGATACCAAATTTTGGTCTTTGATATCCGAAGACAAATATCTATGTTTGAAACAAATAGCTCTTCAGTTAACAGGATTGTTCGGATCAACTTACTTGTGCGAATCTACCTTTCAGAAATGAAAATAATTAAATCAAAATATCGCAATCGCATTACTGATGAACACCTATCATGCTTGCGATTGGCGCTCAGTAATTACGTGCCATCCTTTGAAAAGCACGTGGATGATACATCATACATCAACATCTAGTCAAAATTAGCAATTTATAAGACTATGTTACAATTATGTAATTAGGTACGTAATCTATTATGTATATTTTATATCTCTAAGTATGTGCAATAACAGCATTTTTCTTTAGTAGCTATGCATTAGCCTAGTCCTAATAGTCGGCCGTCGATCGCTTGTCGCCGAAATATTTTGTGGTCGATCGCAGACACTACAAGTCTGAGCACCCCTGGCGTACATCATGCCAGTATGCGGAATATTTGTCAGGGCTGTCAAGACAGAAACGTTTTTCATCAGAAAAAATAGTTCGTTCCACCTTTGATACCATTTCACTGTTTTCTTAGCTCAGTCAAGTCGGCTGGAACGATGAGTGGCAGTGAGCTTGAGTTTAGCTTTCAGTTTTACAAACTTCATGTGATTATTTGACGTTAAGCTTTTCCATACAGTTTGGTGAGATACAATCTTTGGCAATACACGAGCAATTTCACGGGTGGACGTCTCATACGACGCAGCAAGATCTTGAATTCTCCGGTAGTCCCAAGGTGCGAGTTTTGGAGGTCTACCCGGTCTTTTTGTGGTTCCATAACTATCACCTTTCTTGGTGACATTTTGAATAACAGTCTGTGAACTATTTAATTCTGAGGCTATTTGCCTTGTTGACTTTTTTTGATCAAGTAGAAATGAATTTTTCGTAATTCTTTGTCAGTTAATGCATTTTCATGAGGCATGATAAAGTAGTGGCTTATGTTGCTACGAAAATGAATGGATTATATAATTTAGGCACTTTTAGTTATCTTTATGCAAATTTGGGATATTCCAATCACTTTGCAGGTGTCAAAATCAAAACATTCTTAGCGAGTTTATATTTTCTTTACAGTTGAAAATTGATTTTATTTTTTAATTTAAAAACTACTCAAAATGTTTGAGATATTTAAATGGTACATGAATTAATTTCTTTTAAATAGACTAAGAAAAAAAAATTGGAAGTAAACAAATCATAAAACGAAAAGTTATTTGAAATACTTGGGTGAGTTTATACTTTCTTTACAGGTGTATTTTGTATATAAATAGGTGTTTTACTTCTAAAGAAAAAAAAACAAAAAATTCGATAAGAGGGCCAGCGAAGAGCTTCAAAGGGAGGCACAGCATACTTTCCTACAGATAAAAATTAAAACTGCCCTAAATCAATTAGAAAAATAACAAAAAATAAAAATATATGTAAGTTAAAAAACTTTTGATGAGTACAGGCTTTAATTATCATGAATTTCAAAATCACTAATAATTACTCTCTTCACCGGCACTTCTAAATTGCCAGAGACAGCGTTGAGAGTTCTGCAGCGGCCGCATCCCCTTCCAGGCAGCACTGTACACGCGCAACTGAATCATTGGTTGGGCAGGGAGGGGGCAGTTTGTCGCCAGACTCGATGATGATCGGCGGTTAGGCCTGTTTGAGGGGCGTCTGACTGTATTTTTCTTATCAGAGATGCTCAGAAGTAAAATACTTTGAGAATCGCTGACTTGGGAGATTACAAAATTAAACTATAAAGAGATAGAAAAGACAATTTTCCCTTAAGCACTAATTTTTAATTCTTTAACTTTTTAACTTCGTTTTAACTTTTTTTTTTTAACTTCAACCTTACAGTTTAGACCAGTGCTTCTCAACCTTTTTTGTTTCACGAAGCACTTTTACATTTGGAGACTCTTTCTTCTAATTTAGAGAGTATAAGTCCCCGTAGGTCATCAATGTAGGTCTCTTCTAAAGGGAATCCAGCGTAAAGTATCCTTTCAGTGGATACCTTCCCACTGTGGTGTGGACGGGAATGAAAAAGCAGACTTTCTTGCAAAAAGAGGATGTTGTATAACACAGAAATTTGATAGAAATTTATCTTTCCATTCCTCAAAATTAGAGATTAAAAGTATCTTCAAACATTCTTTTTGCGCAATGGCTACACAATTATCGAAGACCAAATCCTGGAGTGTCCTTCTTACCAACTCTCACCATGTTCCTGATGCCCCCCCCCCCCCCCGGCCCCTGCTGTGGCTACTTTTAGACTGAGCACGATTGCTTATGTGCCCATTTATATCGTCTTGATATTGTTAACTCTCTGTATGTATTTTATGTTCTTCTGGACAAGATATGACTGCTGCTCATATTGATGAATGTTCTGCTCTTTCTCATCTTAATGGTCTTGTAGAAAAATACTGGAGAGCACGTTGTCTAATGACTTAGTGATCAACAGACTGGCATTTGATAATAAAATAACTTATATTTGAAGAAATCCCGCGGCACAGCAAATCTTGTTCCTAAAATTCCTCGTCACCTTTTTGCTATAGTAGAATCATTTGAAAAATATCAGTGATTCCCAATGAACATAACAGTCTCATTATTAAATATTTGAAAGATACCTGAATTTTTTTAATTCGATATGAATGTGATTTAAAACCTTATTTATCTTAATTATTAGAACCAATGAGAATGTCATTTTTATTTCTGTTTGCCCAGCTTTGACAGCTAGATTTTACTCTAGATTGGTAGAAAGCTAAATATCGATTACAAATGAATACTCAAATACATTCGCAGTACACCAAAGCCATCCTTACGTCACATCACTGTGCCGCATCACACCGGTTGAGAAGCTCTGGTTTAGACTTCGACACAAACATTCTTACTCATATTCGTTTTCTTCTGTAGACTGTTGCTATTCGTTATTCACTCCATATGTTATTGACTTCGAAATGTAGAATGAGGAAATGAAAATTCAAGTAATGAGACATTTTCTTTTTGATTTCAACGAAAAAACAAAATAGAAGAAAGCAATGTTCGTTTCCGGCTTCGAGTCCTGAATCTTGATATTCTAGGTTCTCTAACCTATAGAACCTTAAGAGAACCTAGGTTAAAGAAAGATCAAGGACTGTAAATGCCCCTACCTTTTAATATTAATACTTATTTTAACTGACAATTCTAAATTACTTTCTGAATCTTATTATTTGTGGTATTCAATTTGCTCTTTTTTATAATGAACATTTTTTTTAATTATATTACCTTTTGTTTTGAAATCTTTAACGAATAATATTATTTGTTTCATTTTATGTTGAGAAAATATCATTTTAATGTTTATACAGTACATTTATCTGTACTTCTATAATAAACCACTTTTCTTGTCATACTTTATTCTTAACTAATCATAATAAATATCCTACTAAAAAAAAGTAGAAATTCTTTTATGAAGAATTACAGTAAAACCTCGTTAAGTCGTCACTCAAGGGACCAAACGTTTTTGACGACTTAAGCGGAGTGACGACTTAGGCGGAGTGGGAATTTTTGAAAAACAAAAACAAAAAAATACTGAAACACATTATTCTCATGAATTGCTGTAGTATTCGATGAGAAAAACAAGATTTTCAGAAATCAATTCATGCAAATGAATGAGTGGAAAATAAAAAAAAAACAAAAAAAAAAACACTTTTTATAGTTACCAAATTTTAATCATTTTAAAAGAAAGGCAATGTCTGTCTTTGAAACGTTCCAGCCAACCATTGCTGCCGCCAAAATCTTCAATGTTCAACTCCTTAGCAATTTCCATGGCTTTTTCTTTGAGAATCATGGCAGAAATCGGCACATTTTGCGATCTGGCATGTTTTATCCATCAAACTAAAACCTCCTCGATCTCGTCAAACTTCGATTTCCTCATTCTCTTTCTTTTGTCTTTGCAGTCAGCTTCTTCAATTACTTGTTTCGATGAAAGAATATCGCTTAATGTAGTCCTGGGAATACGATGTTCTTTGGCAAAAGTTGTTTTCGAAACATTTGATTTTTCAAAAAGTGAAATTAAGTCTTTTTTTTTTTTCTGTAAAACATAACGAGGTACGTTTTGAGGGTGACGAGTTATCCGGAGTAGAATTACATTTGGTGACGAGTAAAAGAGGGTTATTTTACATTATTGTCTATGAGACCTTGTCGGGACCAAAGGAAAACGACGACTTAAACGGAGTGACGACTTATCGGGGTGACGAATTAACGAGGTTTTACTGTATTTGCCTGAGTTTTTCACACAATAAGTCAACACACACTGACTGATTACATTTACTGATCAGCTCATTTGGCATTCTCAGTTGATAAGATGTTTTCGTTCGGAAGTTGAAAAAGAAATTAAAATCATGGCACAAATAGATACTTGAATACATACATGCATTAAATATTACTAATCCATGTCTATTTTTAACAAAATAATAAAAAAAAAAATCACGCAAGTTTTAGGTTTTAGTAAGCTGATTCTAAATACTGGGTTGGCCAAAAAGTTCGTTCGGGTTTTTTTACGTACGTTGGCTCTAGTAGCGCTTATGTGTCTTTAACGTCATTCAACACCATTTTGTTAGATTGTATTGTTACATTTCTGCGTGCATTGAAAACAAATCTGATCCAAATTGGTGAATTTTGTTTCACCAATTTTAATATTGAAGATGGAAGAAAATAAGCACGCAAGACCGCATGTTTCTTTGATGACCAAGCAAAACTGATACAACTTGGCTGGGAAGTTTTGATTCATCCGCCGTATTCGCCAGACATTGCACCTTCGGATTTCCATTGATTTCGGTCTTTACAAAATTCTCTTAATGGAAAAACTTCACTTCATAGATGAAGATTGCATAGGCACCTAGAACTTTTTTTTTTCTAAAAAAAGACAAAGTTTTGGGAAGATGGAATTATGAATTTGCATGAAAGATGTCAAAAGGTAGTGGAACAAACCGTTGAAGAAGTTCAATAATAAAATTATTGGTGAAAATTAAAAAGTGTCTTTTATTTTTACATAAAAACCAAACGAACTTTTTGGCCAACCCGTTATTTTAAGTTTACATCTAACATGTCTAGTTTTAGTGAGAGACCAGTACGTATAATAATGTTAAACCATTGGGAAAAGATTAATTCCGCGATTAATTCGGCTTGATACTTTGATTTTAAGTTTTTTTTTGGGTGGCGAAGCCGAGGGTCCAAGAAGTACTCGTATAAATATACCTCTCTTATATTGTATATATATTTAGGACTCACAATGTATAATTATCGTTAAGTGGCTCACTGTAACAAAGGTTGAACACAGCCGATAAAAAATTAATATAATATAATACACTACAACCTCGTTTATCCGGACTAACTGGGACCAAAGGCAATCCAGAAAATCGAAAATCCGGATAATATGGGTAATAAGCAAAACAAATCCTTAAATAAGCAGACTTACCGTTTATTACGATAAAAAACTATGTTTTGTAACAAAATTACTCTAGTATAGCTTTCTTTCTTAAACTCGACAAAAAGCATTTTATTACCATAATTTATTGTACAATCTATGCAGGAACTGTAGATTGAAGCAAAATAAAAAGCGAATGTACTTATAGTTACGTTCTTGCTATCATAGTTAAAAATTATTATCTATGTGAACATTAAATAAATAAAAAAAATGTCTACAAACCTGATCCAGATTATCCGGAGATCCGGATCAACGAGGGCCGGATAAACGAGGTTGTAGTGTAATTGAAAGTGAATTAATTGTTAAACTGAAGAAAATTTTTCAGGGAGTTAATATATAAAAGTATTTGGTTTAGGAAGCATTCTATAGAAACTATATTCTAAACTTTGCCTGAAGAAACATTATTACTAGGATTTATTACCAATTTTATTATTGATTTCTTCGCTCTGCAGTAATTTTCCAAAGAACTGGATGAAGGTAATTGCATTTTCTTCAATAAGTAAATCTTCCAACAGAGTTGGTGAAGGAGAACTTGAAAATCAATAACAAGGAAAAAAAATATCCATTACTATCAAATAATAAAAACTGAGAAAAATGAAAGGCATAAATTTAAGAATATTACACAAGTATTAAAATTAAGTTCATTATAAATCTTAATAATATAAAAGAAAAATCGTAGCTCAAATCTAACAAGACATTTTTGGTTCGGCAAAATTAATCCTTATCATATTTCCAACTTTTCAGAAAAGGAAAAGAATTTATTGAAATTTTTTTGGACTTTTTTCATTTTTTGTTTTGCGAGGCAACAAAATTAGGGCAAAAAGATTGTATAACAAATCTTTTAATAAATGAAATAACTGTTCAATATATAAAGGTTATTTGCATATTTAACAAAATGCCTTTCCATGAGTATGCGAACACTTTCTTATATCAATGTATGGAGTGTAAATTTCATCACTAATAAGAACTGCGTTGAGACATTTTTCTTAAAAAAAAAAAAAATTAACAGGGCAAAAATGGCAGAGGTGAAATATTAAAAAGAAATAATAGATTTTTTTTTTTTTTTAATTTTTAATTTTTAATTTCCTTCGTTTGTCTATTAGTTGGATGAAGCCGAACTCAATCCCTTGGCGGAATCAATTGTTTTGTTTCAACATAACAGCCAGCATTCATACTGCGGTGCATAGGGCAAGGTAATCATTGTTACAAGTTTCACCAAAGGTTATTGTGAATGTGCTTGAAACGTGCTATTTAAAATCCAAAGAAAAAAAAATTGCTGTCGGTCGTTTTGTTTGTACTTAGTTCCGTAACTTTCTAGCAGTATGAAATGAATTCGTTTTCTGAATTGGCAAACATGCATTTGATGTATGGAATGTATGGACTAACTCATCGAAATGTACATGAAGACATCGGTTATACCAGAACCATGTGGGCGCATTCCTTGCCACACTACATTCGTTGTTATAACGAGTCCAAGGGTTAGTTACAGCATATTTTCCTTTTCCTGGCTAAAGTTTTGTCGTTGGTTTCTTGCCCTATTAACTATTGGATACTATTAACTCTGCATCTGTAATTTTATTTACAGATGAAGCTTCATTTTCTTGATTGGTATTATGAATTTTCATAATACGCATTTATGGGTACGGGTAAACCCTCATAGAATCGTCCAAAGAAAACAACCAAAGCAATTTTCTGTAAATGTGTGGGCCGGTATTTTGGGTGATCGGATAATTGATTCCTACTTCTTCCGTTCTCCATTCAATGGCAAAGTGTACCTTGATTTCCTTCAAAGTCACCTAACCGAGATAGGTAATTATAGTTCATGCACGACAGAGCCCAGACCCATTTTCACTATTAAGTCCGTGCTTTCCTCAATTATCACTTTCAACAAAGTATAATTGGTCAAGGTGGCCATGTTACTTGACCTATAAGGTCTCCAGATTTATATCCTCTGGATTTTTATCTTTGTGATCATATGATCTAATCAATCGGATATGTCTACGATTGCTCAACAAAGAAAGAATGGTTTTCAACTCAGAACACACCGAGAAGTTGTCAGCGGATTAGATGTTTGCTATCCCGACGTTTGCACCCCTGTATTAACGCAGATGGTGTATATTTCGAATATTAACTTTTGATAGTTGCTGTTGGTGGAGGCTTCGTTGAACACTTCTTTCTGCATAAGCTTATACCTGTTTGTATATTATTATGTTCATTAATACGTGCAATAAAAATTAGAATCTTTTTCTTTGCAATTTTAAGAACGTTTTACACAATACATATACACAGTATCATTACTATACTCGTAAGTTCCGTACAGCATTATGAGCACATTAATGCTCTTATGTAATAATGGATATTAACTCGTGAACGATGCATTCCCGATCCAATGTTTATTGTACATTTTTTACTGATTTGCCTTTGTACAACCTGTAACTGCTTGGTAGCTTTTAAAAACTTTCTGTATATTTTATGAACTCTGGTGATTGATTCGCAATGATTTTTCCCCCTTAGCTTCTACATTCATTTGGTCTTTTTTTTTTTCTTTAAATTTGTTATTCTTTGATTGTTTTGACTGACAATTGACTGACTTGGTATAGTGAATTCTTTTGCTGCATTTTGATCAATTTCACTAAGCACATCGACTTAATTTCTTAGTAATAACGATTGCCAAGACTCTTATCACATGATAAAGGGTTCCCGTCTTTTTCATTCATTTACCTCGGAGTTTGAGATGCGGAAAAAAATCTCGTTTCTAGTCTATTTCTTTTGTGTGGACAGTAGGTGGAGAATTAGAAAAAAAAATAAACTGAGAAGGAATCCCTCAGCTAAAACAGGTGGGAGGTGGCAGCAATTTGTATGGAAGATATTTACTGAATCTCTGTGCCTTGATAATCTAAACAGTTTTTTG
This sequence comes from Thereuonema tuberculata, assembly GCA_023159025.1. Lineage (NCBI taxonomy): Eukaryota > Metazoa > Arthropoda > Chilopoda > Scutigeromorpha > Scutigeridae > Thereuonema > Thereuonema tuberculata. The sequence goes on from JAFIDM010009631.1 coordinate 111,065,839, forward strand.
AATGCTACAAATCACGTATCCAACCTGGCTGATCACATACATCTCCTCATGATTGTCTTCCGAGAAAGCACAGATGTTTCTTCATACTAATATGGCAAGCAATCACCCATCCACCCTGGCTGATCACATACATCTCCTCATGATTGTCTTCCGAGAAAGCTTAGATGT
>JAFIDM010009631.1:111066016-111086985 GCA_023159025.1 Thereuonema tuberculata
ATACATCTCCTCATGATTGTCTTCCGAGAAAGCTCAGATGTTTCTTCATACTAATATGGCAAGGAATCACCTATCCACCCTGGCTGATCATATACATCTCCTTATGATTGTGATACGAGAAAGCACAGATATGTTTCTTCATAGTAATATGTCATGCAAGTACCTATCCACCCTGGCTGATCACATACATCTCCTTATGATTATCATTCGAGAAAGCACATATGTTTCTTCATACCAATATGCCATGCAACCACCTATCCACCCTGGCGGATTACATACATCCCTTCAAGAGGATTGCGTTCTGAGAAAACACTGATATGTTTCTTCATACAAATATCCTATGCAATGACCTATCCACCCTGGCTGATCGCATACATTTTTTCAAAATGATTGTCTTACGAAAAAGCACAGATATGTTTCTTCATACTAATAGGTCATGCAATCACTTATCCACTCTGGCGGATTACAAACATCCTTTCAACATAATTGCCTTCTGAGAAAGCACAGATATGTTTCTTCATACTAATATGTCATGCTATCACCTTTTCACCTTGGCTGATCATTTACATCTCCTCATGATTGTTTTCCGAGAAAGCATAGATGTTTCTTCATTTACGTAAAGTATAAGAAAAATGTAAATTTAAGTAAAGTATAAAAGTTACAGCAGGCAAAGGAGATAATAAAAGTAGACTTAATGTCTGCAATTATAACGAATTTGACGGAGTTTTAATTTCATTGCTTACAGTAATGGAATTCTATTCTAGAATGAAAACAGAAATATTATTGTTTAAGAGTGCTATTATAATCGTAATAAGCTATAAGTAATCGATGATCGAGTGACTTGAATAATTCGTAGGTATTTCCTAAAAGATTTAATTCAAGCCCGATTAGGATACATGAATGTTTCTTCCTCTCTTTAATTTAGAGATTGACTTAGCACTTAACAGTACTGAATCTACAATCCAGTACTTTTTAAATAAATTAAGAAAGTAACAAAAATAATTACAAATGCAAAGTAAATTTGTTAGGTATAAAACTAATTTTAATTAAAAAGATTCTTTATATAACTATACAAAAGCGATTGAATTACTTACGGGATTATGGAGATCTCCTGCAGACGATTAAGAAATAATTCTGCATCAACACTGTTAGGTATTAGAAATCCATCGGGATTTGAGGGTGGCGGATTTGACGATAACAGTTCGTAATAAATTTGCTCCGAAATCGTGAAGAAATCTAAAATTAAAAAAACAACAAAAAAAACAATTAAAATTTGAATTTGATGTTCTTGTTTTGTTATTGGCGCAATCTCTTTTCCACCCCTACTTCAGAAAAAAAAAGAAAACAACAACATGTAAACCCCACCAGGTGTTTAAGAGCAAATTTAAAAGAATTAAACTTATTTTCAAGCATTTTTTTTTTATACTGTTTGGAGATAAATATTATTTCGCCTACTCCTTATTGCAAGAGAAAATTCTCCATTTCCAATAAGATGGACAATACAATAAGATGTATTTCAAATACATTAGAATGATCATCAATTCTACATTATTTCCCGTTATTTGAAGTACATGGCTTTTTCGTCTTTTAATGCTTTAACCTCTCAACTGTTTCTCCTAATTAAGCGAATGGAATCTCAGGAATTTTCTATCGTTACAATAACGACTGCTTTCACAAGCCTCGCCGACGTGATGTGGCTTACAGAAGATTCCATCTTCAACTAAGTATATGTCTGTTGTCAAATTGTAGAGAAAATCTACACTCATAGATGAAAAGGGCATTCCTTCATTATTTGCTACATTCATGGATTTTCTTTCAGCTTAACGGAGCGTGATACCATTTCAGGGTTAACCTCCGTGGGTACCTGTAATGTAGGTTCATATTACATACAATCCAATCTCTTAAAGATGTCTACAACAGTTGACACAAATATTATCGATGTGTGATACAAAGATGATTTAGGATGCCAAGCAATAAGCTTTCTGAAGATTCAAAGTTTTTAGCGTCCTCGACCTAATATAGGATCTACGAAGGAGCAAAATAGAACCTGTTCCGGGAGGCAGGTTAAGGATATCCGCAAGATTTCTAACTAAATTTTGAAAAGAAAAGAATTGAAACCTTAAACTGAAGTCAGCTGTATTTTTATGGTTTCACGCCCATGAAAAATCAGTAATGCTTTTGTAAAATAAACTTCCTAATAAATTAGAGTCGGATAACTCAAAAAATTAATCTTTGTTATAATTATGCTTTACATAAAACCTGTCCATGAATCAACATTATAATTATACCTAAAAGTTAATATTTCACAGATCTAGGTTTCTTCTTAATGTCCGAAGCAAATAATAACACTGGCCATCTCTGACAGAAATTCGCTATTTAGATTACTTTTATTGTCTACTTTTGTCTTTTTTCATTTTGATATACCCCTTCCTTCTGGTTCTTCAGTGTTGTAAATATTCTTCTTCTTCTGCCTCACATTTTGTCGTCCTTTACGTCCGATCCTTCATGCTTTTCCCAACACAAACAGAATCAATGCTGAATACAATAGATGCTTTTTCATAAAGAACTTGTCTTATCATTTAATTGCGGAATGTCAATTAAATGGGTCGATGATAAAGATAAATGAACGATAGGAAAAGTCATTGTTTTCCGGATCTTCTCAGATGCCAAGAATGCGATGACTGATTTTAAAATGTATATCGACATTTTTAGGCTTAAAATGGATCAGGAAAAAAATTAGGAACGATGAATGGATGATTAGGCCTAATAAAAAGACTGGAGAACGTGAATCGTTGCTTCAGCTGTTGCTAACGACTGGAGATACGACTGGAAAAGCATCTCTGCTGACAAAAATGAAACAATACTTACAAGGAGAAAGCGTCAGATATATGTTGCGGAATCGACTGGGAATTACACCGGCAAATCTATAGACAAAATAAGATGACGAGTATCTCAGTTTTTTTTTACTCCTACTTCCAAAAAAGTATTTTAACTATAAAAACTCTTAACTTAATGTGAGATCATGTTCTATCCACATAAAGGTATTCGAGCGGATTGAAATGATGGAATTAAAGGTCTATATAGTGACAAATTCGAATTAAGTGAGGTCGATTTTATTTAATTATAGAAATGAGAAATACATATGTACGGGATATTTATATATTTTATATCCCTATTTATGGAAACATTATTTTTTATTTGACCAAAATAAATATTTCCTTTTAAATGATTCCCGTAAGTACACAAAGCAAGAAATAAATAATTAATTAAAATCGATCTCATCTTCTGTAATTAAATCCAAAAAAAAAACACTTTAGTTGATTCGAACTTGCCACTTTTATCCTGGACCACCATACATATTTTGAAGATGCTCTTGTTTGAACAGGCCAGAAATATTTCGTTCAGTTCCAAAGCATCGTTCTGATAATTTTTCCATAAAATTCCCTGGATATATGGATGCTCATTATATTGCTAAAATATTCTGTGAGCGATCTTTTTACAAAAGGAATAGCAACAGTACCAAGGAAAATGCTTCATGGACCGAGTTTTTCACGCTGTTTATCTAGTTACCCAATGTTCACAGCTGATTTTTCTCCGGACTTTGACACTAAAATTTACCTTACATGTTACTCGATATTTACTCTTGAATTAGTGCCTTCTTCACAGCGACCTTTGACACAGCAACCTCTGAATCTCAAACAGAAGCGACGCTGTCGATGATTTTTGGGAAGGCGATACAACGGACATGAAGTCCTACCGCATGAAGTCCAACCGCTGCCAATCTTCGTGATAGGATTTATCTTTCTTGAACAACTTACAGCAACATGTGGAGCTTTTCTGATGACAGACAGAAAGGCTACAGGGGCAGCAAAGTGTGATTATCAACGGAAATAGTACTATTGTAGAAAAGTTGTCCTTCGTGCTTCAATTTCCAGGCTGCCAAAGTCTTATCTCCCGAAGAGTCATATCAAAAGGACCCGTCGTAGTTGTAATATTTTAGCTGAGATATTTTCGTTTATGGTTGGGCTAAATAGTAATCATCTGCATAAACTGAGTAAAACAGCTGCCTTCTAATTTGCCTACATTTTTATCTATCTTCTGGATATTGCTATTGATTTGTTTTTCTTTTTTCTTTTGGTATTGCCGATGTCAATGAATGTACATGTAAGAATATTTCATCTTTGTACAAAGGTTTCCGAAATTAAATTCACTTATTTGTTATGCTAAATATGCCAAAAAGATTTGCTGAATCATTTTCCCAATTTCTACATTTAATTCTCGAAGAAATTTAATGTTTCTATAATCTGACTACATATAACAATATATAGCCATTATTTAATGCATAAAACAAATTCCTCTGAGAAAAAAAATACAAATTCAGAAAAATGTATTTTTTCCTTCAACAACAATTTAAAATACTTTACAATAAAATTACAGTTACTTCCGGTACTTCAATGTTTCTTTTAACAGTTAATTTTAGTCATTTTTAAACCTGTACAATAGGTACCGAAAGATAGTATAGATTTTAGCACTTCTTACAAATGCATCGGAGAGTAAAAAAGAAGTTAGAAGAAAAAAAGTTTGTAAATTTCAGTTTTTCAATCGAAATTTGCATGTCCGTCAGTGATCACCAAAACTCCAAAACCGACAGTCTTAAAAGCTGAAATTTTAGAAGTGTAGAAAAATCCCTATTGAGTTTGGTACAAACCGGATAAGGGCAAAAAACTGTCGAAATATGTTATCCTTAAAATGCAATAATCGGGATGATTTAAAAACTATAAATCGAATTAAGCTGAAATTTTTGGTAGGTGTATGATTTTTACAAAGAAGATCCCTATTAATTTTGTTATATATTCGTTAATAAAGTGAGTAAACAACTTTCCTTTAAAAAAAAAAAAAGAAGTTTTGTAGGTCTTACCATGAGGATATTCGAAAGTTGACATGCCAACTATATCTTGTTAATTACTGTACTATTATTATTATTATTATTATTATTAATAGACCAGCGGTCGCGCTGCTCGGCTTCCCTGCCACCCACACTCACCACACATAAACATATTGTTACTATTATTATTACGACTTTTTATTTTGTGTGGAATCTATCGCCATATTTATAAGATTTCGAGATCTTCTCAGTTAAAAAGATATTCAGGATTACTTAATTTTACTCGATATTGAAAGTAATAATTCTCGGAAATTCTAAGTAAATAACAAAAGATTTTATTTTAATTATTGCTATGCTGAATATCTTCGTTTGTTAATATATTGAAGTCAATTACTTGAGTTATCGATTAGTACTGTAAAACCGAAAAAGTTGAGTGTTGTACTGTAATTCTTTTTATTTCCTTGGTGTAAATGAATGAAATACATAGAGGACATATTTACTTAAATTTACAATTTTATTTCGATGATATTTGCTTTTGTGTAATGAAAGGTTGCTACATTTTATTAATTAGTAATTGATGCAAAAAAAATTCATAATTCTTCCTGGAGTTTTTGTTACCTGTAAAAAAACTTTAGTAAAATGAAATTAATAAAAATACATACACTCTTTGACAAAAAAACTCGATGCACCAAGAAGGAATTATCCAATTGAGACAAAAATTTATTACGTTTAATATACATACAGCAAACGGAATGATTAGAATTTCAGAACAATTGGATGATTTACTGGACAGAAAGCTATACAAAGTGAGAAAGTCAGTATGGCATTGGTCCACCTCTGCCTGGATACAAGCCGTAATCCCACGTGGCGTTGATTCACACAGTTGACGGATGGTGTTCTGCGGGATTTCTTGCCTCCAATTGGTTAATTCCTCGACATTCTGGAATGGTCGCAGACGACCCCCATTACTTCCCAAATGCTGTGTGTGTGTGTGTGAGACCGGGCGTTATCTTGCTGTAAAATAAGCCCAGGGTGCCGCGAAAGCAACGGCAACACAACGGGTCGTAGAATTTCGGCAACGTACCGCTGTGCTGTGAGGGTGCCACGGAGAATTACCAAGGAGATCTGGATATCAAACAAAATGGCACCCCAGATCACAACTCCCTGTTGTCTGGCCGTGAGGCGTGCGACAGTATGAGCGGGATCCTGACGATGTCCGACCCGTCTCCAGGCACATCTGCGCTGGTCGTCGGGGCTCAGTTCAAAATGGGTCTCGGCACGGAAGACAATTTATCCCCAATCAGCACAGTCCCACGTTGATCGTGCCCTGCACCACTGCAATCGCTCTTGACGGTACTGGTCAGTAGTAGGCGGCATAATGGGCGCCGCAATAATAGATTCTGCTCCTGTAGTCTTCTATAATGGTCACTTCAGTATTGGTCACACGTTGAATGGTTGATAGCGACGATTCTGGTGCTATAACAACTGCTCTGACAATCGCTCTATCTTCCCGTTCTGTCGTTGCCTTTGATCGCCTCTTGTCACTGAAATCTGCAGTTCAGGACCCATTCCTGCCAGCATCATCTAATTGTTGAATCACTCCGACTCAATAACGAGCGATTCGTCGGTTTGTCCATTCAGCCTCATGTAGTCCGATGGCACGTCCTCTTTCAAACTCCGTCATATGCTCTTCGTAGCCACGAATTCGCCGACGAGGCATTGTTGCAATCAAGGTAGGAAAACGCAATCAAAATCCAATGGAAGTTTTGTTACTTTTCCTGTTCTTTATATACGCCATTACGATGCTCAGTTCCAATGCGCTGTAGCTCCCGCTATTCGTTCATTGGGTGCGAATTTTTAATCATTTGCATATTCTGTCGAAAGGTTCTTGCATGTGAAGTTTCGTTACTATCGGATTATTTTTCGGGGTGCGTCGATTATTTTTGTCAAAGAGTGTACTTATGATCAACAATGGATAAGAATGACTAAGAAACTTACCTTTTAGAATCCACTAGCAGGATGTTTGGTGATTTGCTTCGTGTTTTATTTGCTTGTTTTTAGGACCCAGTTGTCTTATTGAGTTGAATGGTTGGGACAGTAAAAATTTAAGGAAAGTAAAAATTTTGTCGGAAAGAATTCGCAATTCAAAGCTGATTGGGACATTTATGATAGATAAAATAAAATAGATTATTTTCGTTTTTATAGAAGAACGAAACTTTTTGTTTAGCTATCTACAACTTTATTAACAACATAATAAAGGTCTCACGAATCGATGCCTACTTTATAAGATGTATAGCATTATGACATATCATAAGATATTTATTATGCATTCTAAATGATAGACTTCCACAGCTGGAGTTAAATATTTATAAAGTCACAACTATCCATTAAAAAACAGCAGAATGAATAATGAAAAAGTAATAAAATACTGAAATATTACTTTCGAGGAGAAGATTAAAAAGAAACCCTGTACCTTTACCCTACAAGTTAATTTCAGGATTTACAGTAATATAGTCGACGGACCTTTCATTACTCACGAACGAACGAACTTAGTTTTTTTATATGAGACTAATACTACCAATAAAATTAATTCCGATGATGTTCTAGACAAAGTAAAATTTTAAGTTAAACTTGAAGCATTTAAGTTAAAAATAAAACTTGTTTTAACTTATCAATTAAAACAAAACTTTCATGCGTTTATAATAAGCTAAGATTTGGCAAGATTGAAATTAAAATTCAAAGCATCCAAATATATATTTTTTAGGCAACTGTGTCTAAATTAATCACAAACAATCGAATGTGCTTTGCGTGCCACCTGATATAGTATGTAATCCAGGCCTAAATATCTGAGGAAATTTTGTGTCAGGAATGGACTGGGAACGTTTTTTTCCCCCGGGCTAATCATCTCTTCTCTTGAGAGATTTTTGCTATTTGGCGAAGCATCCAAATGACATCGGCCCACAGGGCTTCATCTGGTAACTCTTATGGACCAGTCAGCTTCTATTCTACAGAGGCTTATTTTTAGACATGATATTCTAAGGAAACTTCATTGTAATCTTACTAGTTATGTTATCATTTTTTTTTTTTTTGCTAATTGATTAATAAGTAACAGACGTTTTCAATATACACTGATTTGCCGTTTATATAGTAGACCTAACTATTTAAATGAAGAAGGAAGGTATACCTAAAAAAATAAGATCACTAGAAATTTATATCATTAGCCTAATTGGTTTTTTTTTTCAATTTATAAATGAAGAAGTTGGACGACGGCGTAATTGATATCACAGTAAATGAAGAACTCTTGATGGTCTAATTCAAGAATGGACAAATGTCACTACTTTCAATCTGCCTGAGACAGCAAACTGAGACGGAGTCTTAATTAATGTTAATTTTTAACATTTAGATTAACATTAAACGACCTCTAGGCACTGTCGACGACTGAGCTAACAGAATTATGAATTTAGTGTTATTAATTTTTTGACTGCAGTATTCTGTAGTATTAAAGGATTCTCCCTTTATAACATCGCCTTTAATAGGATTTTCGGTCTTTAAAAAAAGTTGACACTGTGCGGTCCCGAAAACAATCCAATAAGAATAATGTACTTATTTCTCTTAATACGTTACCTACTTAAACATTTTCCCACCCGAGATTGGAAGTTTCAGTGTAATAATTTGGCTGAGGAGACCTAAGTTTTTATCGGTTTCTGTTGATAAAGAAAATGTGATTATTTACAATAATTCTATGAAATGATGTCAGTCGATTGGTGTATGCTGAACAAGTATTTTTAACCGTTTCCAGTCAGTGTATTCTAGAAGCTGGTCGGTTATTTTAGTTGGCCGTCAGGCGTAGAAAGCGAGCTCAAACTGTTACTCTTGGATCTAGAGATGTCTTAGTTGCTTCCCCTTCTATGTTTGTCTCTTCCTTGGGAAGAATACGTCCTATTGTATAATATATCCAAGGCAAAGGTTATACTGTTCTTGATTACGCTTAAAGAGCAAAAATAAAAAGACTGGCATTGGATAATAATTCAAAAGAAAATAAAAAGCTCAAAGAGTTTAACGTGTCGCAAAAGTACATCTACATTTGTGCTGAATTCATTTCTTGTTTTATTTAATTTAAAATAAAAAGTTCTTCAAGAATACAAAGACTACATTTTAAGAAAAATATCTTTTAGTTATTTATGTTTTTTAAAGTCGTGAAAACCACAAAAAAGAGAAGTCTAGATTCCCTTTACATTATAACATCTGCTGAATGCAAAAAGTAAAACTTCTCCATTTCCAGAAACAAAGAAAATTATTAAGTCCGCATTATTTACTTTAGTTGCTTAAATCATTTTCATCACTTCAAAGCATGTTGATTTAATAGATGAGGTAAAAGGATTAAGCTAGACATCATTGTTTCGTTCTAATGATTTTCTAGGGGAATTTTCGTTCCCTTCACCTGCTGATTTCTCAACAAAGACTTATGCAGGAAACTTTGAAACATAAAAGGTAGTTCATCTCTTGATAGTTAAGGACAAGAGATGAATCATTGGATGACTCGTCTTGATATTTGGTATGCATATTTAAAGTATCCATCCAATGATGCAAAAGTTATTAGGTGGACATACACATACACAGATCGAGTGATTTGATAAGCCTACCTTTCCTAGAAAAGTAGACTAAAAGAGATAATTTCTCAGTGCTCAATGGGACTCCAGAAGTGGTCGAAACAAGTCAAACAACTGTTTAAAAAAGCCTGCTTGAATTAAAAAAAAACACACACAATTCTACAACTTTTGGGAAGAAAACAAACTACCATGGATTTTTTTTAAATAAAAAAATTTGAGACAACGACAAGAGAAGTTTTTAATTTTAGGCATCAGTAAATTTCAAGACATCGTCCATATATTTTTTTTTTTTAGAAAGTTTTTTTTAATCTTTTTATCTTTTTAATTTCATTATTAGGTGACTACTTTAAAGATGTTTTTCTTTCTTAAGAAAAGTATGTAGTATAATTATTTATTTTCTTGGAAATTTCTTCCATGAATGTTTCTATAAAGCATTTACTGAAGCGCACTTCAATACCATAATGATTCAAACAAAGCAAAGATAAAGACCAATTCAGTTTCTAGATTTTAGTGTTTAAGACGTTCGCTGCTCTTTTTAAAGTTTATTAATAACTACTTTTGAATTTCCACTGTAAACAAATAAATCAATAAAAAACGTGGGACCCCAAGGTAATATTAGCATTACCTCTAAAAAATAGATCTAAATTGAAACTACAAAACTATCTTTTTGTCGACGGATTCCTGTAAACAGATACATATAAAATTTCATTAAATTTCATCAGTAATTTTACATCAGTAAATCAAACAATGGAGACAAGACTTTGTGAAGCTTTGTATGGGAGGTTATTTTTTAAGCATCATTAATTAACTCTTTAAATATTTACTTTAATTAATTTATAAAGAACGAAGTTTTTTAGAAACCATTAATTTCAAAATGTAAGTTCTTTTCAGAAATGAATATTGACAGAACAGGACTGTTACCTTCATTAATTTTAAATTAAGGTTTTTTTAAAAGTTTTATAGGTCATTAAATAAATGCAGGGAAAAAAATAGTAGCTATTCACATCAGATTTTATTCTAGTAATGCTTTGTCTGAAGACAACAGCAATATTTGACTGGCAATATTCTTCCAGGAAGCTTAAGTTCAAATAGGCATTGCTATTTTAAGCCTCTACTATTTCCATTTGACTGGAAGGATTGAAAATATTGCTCGGTGGCAGCACGGCCTGATAAGTAATAGGAAATCAATGGGAAAATTGGCTACCCAGCAACCATCATTGTTTGTTATTTTCTAGTTTGCAAAAACGGCGCTGTTGCGTTACTGCGAAAGATCCGGTTCAATTCTGCGTTCGTGCTTTAAAATTTAAACATCATCACGAAGCTTTCACATATTTTGACATAGATTTTCTGACATTTTCACCCATTTTTCGCATCGAACTAATTCAATGGAGGGGGGAAAGAAAAGAAAAACATGATTATTGCATCAACAAATGTTTATCTCGACGTATTTTTTTTTTACACAGGGTGTTTCAAAAATCAACATCCATCTCTGAAATAAATATAGAAAATGAGCTTCTCTTCATTGGTAGTCCACTTTCCCAGGGAAGTGAAGCTTATCAGATTATTCAGTCTGTATGTGCGTCCCTTAACCTTTGAATCAAACTCGAATTAGCTGTTCCATGGAACTTTTTAAATAAATATCATTTACAAAGCAGGCCTTTGTAAATGCTAATATTCTTATGATATGAATTCAATTAGTTTATGTAGCCTTAACCAACTAAAAAAAATGAAATACTTGTAATCGTAATAATCCTGGAGAACAAAGTAATGCTTCTTTTTTTTATCACAAAAAGTAAAATTGGTGAAATCAAATTCAAATTTGATTTAGATTTTTTTTTTCATCAGGTAAGGTTTTTAAGTTACACATGGTTACAGTTTGGAAAAATTGAGTAAGTACATAATAATATAAAAAGTATTTTATTTTACCTAAAAAGTAATAGTGGATGATTTTCTGCTCTACTAGGCCTGTGGAATATCGTCTTAATTGCCCAGCAATTGATGAAGTGTGTGTGAAATGTGGAAGGCAGGGAAGCCAAGCATTGCGACCATCCCACAGACGAAGAAAGGCTGGTGGCAGAAATGCAAAGGAAACGGGAGACCCCTTACCCAGCGTGAATCATCCGCCAACTCAACAAGAGAATCGAACACAGATATTCAAAGATGAGAATAAACATTTTCCAACCGTTAGTGCCACTCCACGAGCCTACTGGCATTCTACTTGCTTTGGTACCTCTTTTTTCCATGTTAAAATCTGCTGGTGACATTGCTTTTCATGATTATCACTGATAACCCGGAAGTTTCTTGAAAGAAATGTAGGAGATAGTCCAAGAATTGGAATTTTAAAGGCACTTCATTAAATGATCTTTTATATAATTGAAGGGCTCGGAGAGATATAGTCATAAGCCACCATTTCGTCATTTTTGAGATTCTTATGTTACTACATTCTCTAAACCGATCTCTTTAAAGCCATAGAAAGAAATTTTGGAGTTTTCATAATAGATGGCAGTATGTGACAGATTGAAGTTTTTGACTGTGACATCTAAGTGACAATTCAAAAAATAGAAAAACAACATATAGTGACAAAAATAACATTCCATATACTACAGTATGTTTCATAACATATTGAAGTATCATTTAATATAAAAAAGAATTTTTCCCGTTTGAATTGCAGATTTACAGATTTTTGTCAAAATTTTAAAATGCTTACAACTTAGAACTAAGTTAGTGTGGCTTATGACTATATCTCTCTGACCCCTTCAATTTCTTAAGTTTAATGGACCAAAAGTTAAGTTTAAGTTTAAGTTTACCATAGGTTCCTGCCTTTCAATTTCCCAAAAAGGTTTGAGAAAAAACGTTTTTAAGTGATTGTTATGCTGCTATTTACGTCATTTAAATGTTCTTCACGTTTTTCATCTTGCTTTAGAGTCATTTGCAAAAGTTTAAGATCACCTGTAATTAGATAGGCTACTAATTAATTTTCATGTGACAAAAATCGTATAATTAGAGAAGTGTGCTTTGTATGTTACACTGCAAATTCCAATGCAAAAATTTAGGAATGCTTTGAAAATATTTAACAAAGAAATAAGATTTCACAGAATGGCAAGAGAAGATTGGGCCGCTTAGCGACCAGTATGAGAGCCTTAGAATAGTAGTAGGCAGATAGGGATCTTCTCCATCGAGTCTATGCTGTTGAACCGAAATTACAGGATCTGACTTTTCTATGACTATTCGGGAGTAGTTGAAATTGAGTGATCAGCCCAAAGCTTATCATTCTTTAACCCCATGGAAATATTTCCGAACCCATTCTTCTGAATACTACTATATATTAGATATTATTTCCCACTTAATTTTGTTATTTGAAAAAGCTGTTAATCCATCCTAACCCACTGTCGAGAGCCTAACTAAACTAAGAGACAATAACAGAATATGATAGATAACAGAAAACAATCCAAGGTGAAATTCGATATTTGTCTACAATTTACATTTTTTTCTTATTATTTTTTTGAGTGTGGCTTGAGGGAAAGCTGATGCTTTGCTGTGAGACAATGAGATATTTCTATACTTTTCCGGGAACTATCAGGAAAAAATATTTTGTTCGAGCAAGATAAGACCAATTTCTTAGTTAATCAAAATTACTCTCTTTATTAATAAACCAGGAAAAAAAATCAAAATAATTAATAATGTGTAGCTGATTTAACCATAGAAGGGTCAAAAGAGGATAGAAAAATGTTTGGGTAAGATAATAAAACTTAAAACAAAATGAGCTGTAGTAATATATTTTCCTTTTTACTTGTTTTGCCGTTAATGTAAATTCAGAAATTATTTAATCGTATAAAATAATATATATATTGCCCTGCCCTTTCCCCTTTTTTATTTAATCATTTAAATTCGTTAAATAGACGAAATTATGTTTGGGAAATTGAAGGAATTGAAACAAAAATCTTTTCAGTAATTCGTAGAAATGCCGAGAGATGGAGCTAGAAGTTCTGTTGAGTTGGTATAAGTAAACTAACTTACAACAAAAATAAGCTTCTTTGAAATCGACAGCTGTATCTCATCTATCATGACTCTTCATAAAAACCAATTGTCATTCAGTGACTTTTAATTGACTCAAATTCATATTAAATGGTTTTTTTTTTAATAATTCCTTAAAAATCAAATATAACTAGGCCTACAGTTTAATAAGGGAAATTAAATACGTTGCTTTAATATTTCTCCTCACTTTTTATTTTATAGATCAAATTGTTGTTAACTGTTCTGAAACTTAAAATTGAATCACTCTTCCCGAAAAAAAACGAAACAAAAAAAAAAAAAAAAAAAAAACCCTGAAGACCTTCATATAAACACTCGACGAAATCACGTATGACGATAATAAGCCTATGTACAGTAGAAGAGGAGTGTCTGATATTATAGACATACGTATTTACAAATTATATCATTTAATATTTAAGACTGTTTCCAGTTGAGGTTGTTTGTCGTTTCCCATCTCTTCGTTTCGGTTCTTAGGTGTTTCTTTAATCTCGCCCTTAGGGATGATAACAATTACACTTTCTAAATGAGTTAAAAAGGTTTAGTACTTGTAGCAAAAGCTATTTTGGTCCATTTTTGAATCTTTTCTTTGAAGCCTTGTTTATAATTGGATTAATTTCTGAACAAAAATATAAAAATATTAATTCATTATTTCTTTCTTTAAAGACTTTTAACAACGAGAATATTAAGAATGGCCTGTGATATCTATTTGTTTAATCCACACCATTTCAATTCCAGAACTAAGTGATTTTTTTTTAAGAACTACTTCCTGTCTTGAAGCACATACAGTCAGACCTCGATATAAGGTCACCCGCATAAAAGGTCACCCCGCATATAAGGTCACTTTTCTAAAGTCCCGGCTCATTGAATTGAATTGCGTATGAATCGGTTATAAGGTCAACCCGCTTATAAGGTCACTTTCGCGAGGTCCCAAGGGGTGACCTTATATCGAGGTCTGACTGTATTTGTAAGAATGTATTTTCCCAACAATGAAGGCGATCAAATACTCACAACCATATCGATTGAATGAGATTCTCCTTCACGTTCTATCAGACCTATTTTGAAATTCATTGAAAGCTGGACTTTGAAGAACTTGTAATCTTTTATTCTAATTGTAGCTCTCTCTTCAGATGTCTTTTTACAGTTAATTGTATTCTCTTCACCATTTCTAATACTTCTAATATTTCTATACTTTCTAATTTGTTAATAATATTAATTGATTTAGCGATACACATCTAATTTTGTTCAAATAACAACAACAACAATAATAATAATTAGCTTATTGTTTGTATTTTATTAAAATTATTACATACTTAAACTGAGAGATAGTGTCAAGCTATAAGTATTTTCACAGTATTAAAAAAAAATGGATGTAGTTATTTTAAAATGTAGATTAATGAAAATCTAATGATGTCTGTTTTATATCCAGAGTTTTTTTTTTTTTCGCATGAAGGAGAAAGCTGAAATACGGCACAATAACTGCATGGATATCAAGTTGTCCCCCCAAAAAACCTGAAGTTTATCTAAATTCTAATAGTAAATAAAGAAAGAAAAAATATCCTAATGATGTCTTTTTTTATACCAATATGTTAGCTGCCGCAGGATATTATAATTTGGTTTAACATTTATAATGCTATCACTAAAAATTGAAGAAGAAAACGGGTTAGAATAAAAAAGTTTTACAATTTTACAATTTTCATCATATGTCCATCCGTGAAGAAAGTAGCTCAAAAGTGGAAATATTGATTTTGTATATATCGGACCTACAGGTAGGCAACTAGGGATACAAAAATCTACCACGAAACAATCACAACAATTCTTATAAATCGGAATATCTATTTTATACGATAGGAAGTTCATCTCCTTGAAAAATTCTTCAATAGGGGGACTATAAAAACGAGGAAGTGTTTTTAATATCACTTGTTCATAATTTTTAAATCTCATTGGTTTAATTGTAACTAAATATATCAATGTAACTACGATTGGAAAAGGATCGTTACAAAAAGGATCGGAAAGCTCTCGAAGACAATGTACTGTATAACAGCAACTTTTTAATGTTTTAAATATAATTTTTAATATGAATTGGAGTGTTTTTTTATTATTGATTTTTAGAAATATAAAATTTTAAATAGTAACAAACGTTAAACTAAATTTTCATTTAGAATATCTATTTTAGAAACCTGAAATTTTTGTGAAATGCTGTCAAATTCGATGTCACTATTGATCTTCAGAAAATGGACCCATAGCGATCGAAAATTGCCAATACAGGAATATCTGAAAAGTTTTTAACCCGATAAGTAAACACAAATTATAAAGAAATACTTTATATAACTATCTCTTGATACAACTAATTGGATCTAACTACGCGATTATTGGAAAGTTGCAGTTTAACTATACCTTATTAAATTCTTTTTTGCAATTCTGATAAGGTAGAAAGCGGAAACGTGGCATAGTGATTGCAAAATAAGTAGGTAGGGAAGGGAGCGTTTATGAACATTAAATTAAATTCATGCTAGGCTGAAAAATTATTGGAACTGTTGAATTTCTTTTATGAGAGATGGCAGTGAAGATGGCAGTCGAATAATTACGGTGCTAAATATAACTTTAGTAAACTTAACTTACAACACAAGGATAGATCTTGCTTCTGATTTACAGATGGAATGACTCTTAACTGAATCTTGGAGTTCCGTGAGTTCGATAATCTACAGGAATATCTGCATAAATCGCTCAGCTTGTCTCCTATTGATTCTGGTTATTTTCGAACACTGAACTTTGATTATTAATCGCTTGACAGGAATGATTTGCTGAATCAATCCTCCGTTGATTCATTACATTTCAATTATACTGTTGGATATTTAATGTGGATGTTACGAATCGGACATATTTTGTGGAGCTTCAGTTATCCTCCGTCCGTCTTATAATTATTTTATTTTTTCTTTAGCCACGATCAGCTCCCTAACTCGTTGTCCCCCACTTCGGCGGTATCTTGCTTATTAATATTGTTGTCGCGCAGACTCGTGTTATCACAGTTGACTCAGCACTATTATACACACTTGCCAATTATTATTGAAACTAACATACGTTATACACTAACATACGTTAGATAAATATGAGAAGTTGAAACTTTTTAGGCTTCTGAAAGGAAGCCTTGTAATCCCGGTTTATCTGTGGCCAAGTATCTCACAATGTAAAGCACAACAATCACAACAATCGCAACAATTGCGCCTTTTGCATTCGCAGCAATAACATGTATAATACAGCTCAGCAACAATCTGAACATTAATCGCAACAATTGCGCCTTTCAGAAGCCGTTGCGAAGCATTGTGATTGGTTTACTAATCGCTATCCCTACCTTGTTTTAATCAGAAATGCATAATAATTACAATAGAGAAAAGCTAACTTCCTGGCGAAATTTACCAATTTTTATTTTTTTTTATATTACAGCTATCTTATTTATTTATTTTTTAACTGCCATAATTTAAAATTCTGAATAGTCATTAGATTACTTTGCCACTGTCTTGCCAGGACTCCATGAAATAATAAAAAGATTGACAAGTTACATGAAAAGCTTCACTAATTTTGATTGATAGTAATTTTCCATAAGATCTTCAAAGCAATGTTTATAAAGTCAACCATTGCTGTCATAGATTATATATAAGTTATAGGGGAACCCAGGGTGGAACGGAACCTCGGGGCACAACGGAACTGCTCCTTTATTTTGTCAGTAAGGTGGCACAGGCTGATGGAACTCCACGAAACTAATGAACGAACAGAAAGGCAGTCAACTAGAGAGTTTTCTCTATATATTGGATTGGCCAAAAAGTTCGTTCGGTTTTTTTACGTAAGTTGGCTTTAGTAGCGCTCAGGTGTCTTTAACGTCATTCGACACCATTTTGTTAGATTGTAATGTGACAGTTATCAAAATAGGTGAATTTTGTTACACTAATTTAATATTGAAGATGGAAGACAATAAGCACGCAAGACCTCATGTTTCTTTCTTTGATGGCCAGGCGAAAACTGATACAGCTTGGCTGGTAAGTTCTGATTCATCCACCATATTCACCAGACATTGCACCTTCGGATTTCCATTTATTTCGGTCTTTACAAAATTCTCTTAATGGGGGAAAAAAATCAATTCCCTAAAATACATTAAAGGCACCTGGAACATTTTTTTGCTCAAAAAGCTAAAAAGTTGTAGGAAGATGGAATCATGAAGTTGCATGAAAGATAGCAGAAGGAAGTGGAACAAACCATTGAAGACAATGTTCAATAAAATTATTGGTGACAATGAAAAATGTATCATTTATTTTTACTTAAAAACCGAACGAACTTTTTGGCCTACCCAATAATTTGGAGTGTAAGCGTCTATTGTACTGATTCGGTTGTTAGCACGTTCTAAGTTATAATTTTTAAAGAAATTGTCTCAACTAAGGTGAATAAAAGCCTTTAATAAACTACAAAGTAATAGATAATTGTTATAGAATTTCTATTTTAGCTCTTTTTACACATTACTGTTGTTTAATTTCATTGCCATTCACGAGACAATCTTATTTATCATAACTAGGATCTGTGGCAGAATGGACCAGGATTTAGTTCGGCCCAACATTATTTTTTTACTTTTTTTTTATTCCCGTTTCATTTTTCTCCCCTAATTATTGACGTTTATTATTTCTGTTCCTTTTAAAACACAAAGAATAATATTAATATGCAGTATGTTGTATTCATATAATAATGATATTTACAATACATTAAATATTTTTTGTATAGATGGGCATATATTGTATATTTTGTGCCGATATTGACAGTAACAGTGATAAGGTAGTTGATATTTGTGAATGTTCCTAAACCGAAAAAGTTCTTCCAATAAAGCATTCGTAGGTTTTAAGTGAAAAACCCTTTTTAGCAGTTATTAACATATTATTTTAAAGTATTAAGAAATTTATAATTTTTATTTTTTATATTTTTAAAAACTTTTTGAAGACCTTTTCAATCATGAAAATTTTATTTTTAAAATAAACTTGTCTTTAAAATTTAATTTTTTTGTAAAACTAGTCTTTTAAAAATATAAAAATGAGTTTTAGTTCGGATGGAAAATGCAGCTTTAATTAATTTTTTTTTAAAAAGCATTTTATCTCATGAACACTATGTGTTAATAGCATTATTTTTTCAAAAAATATGTTTTTTACTGATTAAAATACAGTATGGCCGAAAACAAACGACACTGAACAATTTGACCACAAGAAAGGTGGCACTGCGAAATGAACATGTAGGCGATTGTTGTATTCAGAACAGGAATGATTGTGGATGTGAGATTAATCAGTGTTGCTGTGAAAATGGTATTAACTACCGAAGAGAAAGTGTTTATTGTGGAGCACTATTTACGATCATACGGAACAGGCCGTGGCAATGAACCGTCCAGCACACACGGACAAGGTTATGCTATCCGTCGTCGATAAATTCCGTCGAACCGGAAGTGTACTCACACAGCGGAAAGGTTGTCCCATAACAGTAACAACGAATGAAAATCACGGCCGACTTTTTGAGCAAGTGTTGCAGTCACCACAACGAAGTCTCCGACGAACGGCAGTTAAACTGGACATGGGTCGAACATCAGTTCGATGTATGTTTAAAACCATTGGTGGGTTCCCTTACAAGATACAGACTGGCCAACCATTGAAACCTGGCGATAATGAAGCAAGAGTCGTGTACTGTGCTTCCATGTTAGCAATGGTGTATGACCATCCCGGATTTTTGGCTAATGTTTGGTTTTCGGACGAGTATCATGTTCATCTGAATGGCTGTATCAATAAACAAAAACCATATTTCTTGGTTTCGCTCGACCAGACATCATTATTGAAACACCACTTCACAGTGAACGGGTGACGATATGATGTGCGGTCTCTGGAAATGGCATCATTGGTCCTTGAGGATGACCAACAGAATCCGGTGACTGTAAATCAGGTGCGTTATAGAGAACAGGTAATCACACCGTTTCTCCTGGACCTCCAACGTTTCTGCCGAGCACGACACCTACGTCTTCATTCCCAGTGGTTTCAACAGGATGGGGCTACGTGTCATACGTAGAATCACTTCAGTTACTTATTGACACCTTCAGAAATTACGTGATATCCCGTGGAGCAAACATACCATATCCTCACATTCCCCTGATTTAACTCTACCTGATCCGTACGTTTGGGGAATGCTGAAGGAAATGCTTTTTTTTCCAAGGACAACCTCCGGCAAACATTGCTGAGCTGCGGCAGAAGTTTCTGACAACTCTTAGGGGAATGGAACAACCTCTCTTCCGGGACATGGAGGACAACCTATGCAACTGCTACGAGTACAGCTTAGAGCGCCAAGGAGATCGCATTGAACATGTATTTGTCAACAACCACCGTTGATTATTCTTTCGGTTGCCAGCGTTTTCTGTTCAAAACGGTTCAGTGTCGTTTGTTTTGGGCCGTACTGTAGTAATTGGTAGTCTGTAATGCACTTAAAAGGATTTTACACAACTTTATTTTAATTTTTATGTGTGTTCTATTCTGCACCGAACTAGGGCACAACGGAATACTTGCAGTACTTCAATTTTTTTTTCAATTTTCCTGTTTGTGTGTCATTAGGTTTTAGATTAGCGTTGCTTATTTTTGTATACATAACTAACTGTTCAGGAAATATGTGCATTCATTCCCGAGTCTTTAAGCGGTTTATTTATATTTTTGAGGCCTTCCAAACATAAAAATATTCCGTTCTGCCTCGGGTTCCCCTATGTACATTGAAATGTTTGAAATTATTTGTTATCCATTTGTAAGAGATGGCTTTATTGCAGAACTTTTCAACAAAAACAAAGAAAGGAAAAGAAAGAAAATCCATGGTATTTCTTTTGGTTTTAACTTGGCATCATTTTTTTTTCCGCTTCTTTTCCTTTCTTTCTCGATTTAATCGAACTTAAAGAGCTGCCTAACTAAAGCTTAAGAATCCATTTTGTGAAATTAACTTAAAAGCTCGTCTTTGGGAAATATTTGGTAGATTGTTCTTTTGGGCCTTCAGCTTCAATGAGATGGCCTTGTACTTTTTAAACGCTGATGCCAAATTGATGGCTTTACCTTTCAATTTCAGAGTTTTAACTTTCTTTATTTTTGAAGGAAATGGAAGCCTTCTCTTCAATTTTCTTTCTCTAAATTTTTCTCATTTTTGTGGCTTGACGATTCACTTCTTTTATTAGGTTGCTTATAAGGATTTCTAGTAGAAAAAATGGACTCTTTTTGTATAAAAAAATGAGAATTGCTGTTAATTTTCATTCTAATGCTACAATTAATTTCTCATCTTTGTAATATTAATTAAACAAATTTCAAATTTCTAGTGATTATAAAAGATTATGCATAAGGAAGCAGTAATCTTAAATCCCACCCAAAACACTTCGTGTAAAATAAGTTGCCAAGACTCAC